>OY979694.1:90390065-90798419 GCA_963855945.1 Thereva nobilitata
TCCCCTCCACGTGCGCTATGACGCATGCCCTCGTTGAAAGAAAAAGCGCACCAGTGTAGACGTACCTTTTTTTATTAAAAGGCGTCGCAACGCATGCGCGCTACTGCTAGTTTATAAATAAGGTGAAAAAAATGTGTTTAAAATGTTTAGATATTAATTAAATAACTTATATCAACGTCACTGTGAAATTAGTAGGTTGGTAAACGTGAATGGATTTATATGGAGTTTTAGTTGGAGGAAAAGATGGTTTTGTTGCGGAATCCACTTTTGGTGGTTTAGTTAGGACAAAAGGTGCTTCTCTGGGGGAAATTTACCTTTAGGGGTTTTAGTATGGGCAAAAGGGGGTTTTGTTGCGGATCCACCTTTGGGGTTTAGTTGGGAAAAAACGGTTATGTGGGAAAATTTTACAGTTGGGGGATTTAGTTCGGGCAATAGGTGGCTTTGCTGCCGAATCCAATTTTAGGGTTTTAGTTAGGGAAAAATGTAGTTATGTTCAAAAATTTGTCTTTTTGGGTTTTACTTTGGGAAAAAGGTGATTTTATACGGGAAATGGCTCAGCTCGGAGGGAAATGGGAAATTCCCCATTTGCACCTTAAAAATTCCCCCGGGCTTCCGTTACAGTAGGTACCAATTGAGCGAACTCGTTAAATTAAAGGCCAATTGAAATCAATTTGCATCAGGCTCTTACGTTTTCCGTGATTTGCGGTAATCATTCATTTCCCACATTTTATCGCTTCATTTCTTTTCTTGAAGAGCATTGTCAAAAGCGAAGAAAAATTGAAAATATAAATCCAGTATAATTAACAGGTAAAAACCACGCAATACTGAATGCTCTTGAAGAAATGGGACGTAAATTACCTCCTTAATTTTAAAATTGATCATTTTTTCAAGTGCATTAATAAAAGTTTGGGCATGGGTTGCAGTTAGACAATTGTGATTATAGTTATGAATACCCAAACTTTTATTAATGCACTTGAAAATCTGAAGATTTACACAATTCATTGATAAGAGTTCAAACATTTAAAGTCAAACGGGATAATATAGATCTAGCATTCTTATTTTGCAATGAAACTTTTCTTGTGTATAATCACTGACAACGAAAATATTACTTTTTACTTTTTAGTGCATTTTATTTATGAAAGTTATTTATTTTAAAAGATTTTTTATTTTATTTTTTTTTAATTGAAAGGCTAAAATGATAATGAGAACAAAATATGTTAAAAATTTTCAAAGTAAACGTTGTCGTTTTATTAAAACTTATTTTTTAAACAACTGTTATCTATTTTACCCTTGAAACTCCTCAGATTATTAAAAAATCACTGTAGGAACTCAATTGAAATAATTGTCTAACCACAATTTACTTTACCTGCAAACAATTAAGAGTAACCAATGTAATCGTCAACAAGATTCCACGTAGAAAATGCAAAAATTTATATCGTTGATCTGAGTACACAACACATCCGAATGCATTCATACATTTGAACACTTGATTTAAAGGCGTCTTTCTTATTTCAGATGGAACCGACTCGAACATATTTGATAACATTTATTTATATTTAAACTGAAGTCTCTCCTGTGTGGTTACAAACCTTGTTGTAGTGAAAGGTAAGCGTTACTGAAGTCATCTGTCATTGAGAAGTATTTTTATATAAGAATAAATTGGTTAATTTGAAATTATAATAGCAGCCATTTTCTCCAGTGTTTCGAGCGCATTTACGATTTATTATGATAATTACAATGCTGTATTCTTTTGAGTTCTATTAAAGTTTCTCCAATAATAAACAATTTGTTTAATCATATAATTTCTGTAACATATGTTTTGTTTTCAACAAATTACATATCAATTCGATTACCTTAAATTAATGATAAACCGACTAGTCTTATGTTAAACAATAATATCGTTTATTTTTAGAATTTTTCTGTCAGATTAAATGTTACACTAAATGCCGTTCTTTTGCCTAAGGAATGGGTTCTTCTGACTCTTGGAAACTGGCACATGTTCAGCCTATATCTAAACCGACCCCTCTAACTACCACCCAATAGCAATTACTTCTATTCTCTCCAAAATCATGGAGTCAATAATCAATAGATAGCTGATGGAATATCTAGAATCTAACCAATTATAAGCGACCGGCAGTAGGGCTTTAGAGCAAAAAGGTCTAGTGGCAGCCTCCTTGTGTGTTTAACCGAGTATCTCAACCAAAGCATCCACCGCTTCGTTGAATCTGGTCTGATGGTCTTAGGTATTTCAAAGACTTTTGATAGAGTATGCACTCTGCTCTGTTGACAAAACTTCAAGCTATTGGTATAAACTTAGTTCTAAGGAACTGGATTAAGAGCTTCCCTTCTGGCTGGTAAATCAAGCTAGTATTGGATGGCGTCGAATCCAACCCAGACACCATTTCAGCCGGTGTTGTTCCCCAGGTGTCAATTCTATCACCCGCACTTTTTCTAATATTAATTAATGATCTGCTCTCAATCTCCTCCAACCCACTGTTACTCTTACGCCTACGACAATATAAGACAAGAACGTTTGCAAAATATTCACCAAAGGTCTCGTTATCGTAATTTCTCAGTAATTCCTGTAACACAAAATGTATTTTATCAAGGGAAATTCTGCCGTTACATATCGCTCAAATGTAAATATTTTGTTGAAGCAAGGAGTGTGTGAGATTGCGTTTCAATGTTGCAATGCAGACGTCACTCTTAACATTCATTTCATTTTGCTTCGCACACCGTAAAATTTTACACTGCTGTCTGTTGCTGGGGCTCGACCAAAAGTTACGATTCTCTAGCCATGGCTGCATCATTTAAATATTTTGCTTGGATTAAGCGCTTTCGGCAACACGGAACGTGTTTCGTCTATTCGACTGGGCATCTGTGCTTTACTTATCTGTGGTAGTATGTTATATTATATCCCAGTAGGGAAACTGGTCATCAATTATATGCAGAATTAATTCTAGAACTGCTTCATATTTCTGTAGGTCTCTTTACAGAAAATAAGATCGTTTTATTCTTGAAAAATACTTCCTTTCGGCATTACCTCCACATAAAAGTGATGCAAGGAGTAATGATTCGAGGGTTCTATGTAATGCAGTTTGAAAGTTCTATGTAATGCAGAATGGAGGCGATTGGTTACCACCTATGACATCGTCCGTGCAAATGTAATGCCTTATCTCCACTTGCTGCGTTCCTTTTCTGATAATTTTTACTTATTTTAACTCGTGAGTACTCGACCTGTACCTGTAGTTACGGAATTGCAATCCGCTACTCCAAAATCGCCATTTGGGGACTATTTAATATTATTTTTCCCTTACTGAAAAGCGCATAGATGGATTTTGATTGTGTTTAACTGCTTTCTTCATATAAAAACATCTATAAATTAAATATCAGTCGTAATTATCTAAAACGATTATCTTTCATTTTACTTTAAACTATTTACCGTATTAATTTCCATTATGTTGTAAATTATCCTAGTTGTAAATTTTTATTTGTATAAGTATATGTAAATGAAATAACGTCAAAAATTTTACCAAAAAATTGGTGTTCCTTTTCTGTTTTACTCACAAGTACTAAAAAGTAGAAAATGCACATATTACCAGATTCTTCTTGGTTACCGATTTTATTTATAAATATGATTCACTTATGGTGCTGGAAGTCTTAGTTTTCGCATTCTGTCCTTCTCGTTCATTGCATCTTCATTGCACGGTAATTTGCCAGTGAGTTTTGAGCAATCGAGCTCCTCTATTCTTAACCCTTCCAATGTTCTGAAACGACTTAATGCGACATATGCCTGTCCTTAAGCAAATAATTCTGATCCTAGGTGTACAACAGCATGGTCTACCGTACATCCCTGCATTATACGGAATGTGTATGTGTATGCCCTGCCCAGTTACGGTATTATTGGCAGCTGTGTTCGCCGCAAAATGTATTGATTTCGACTTGATTAAATGAATTCCATCTCTGCCGAAGTCAATACGAACAGATGGAATGACGGTATCGTACATCTGATCACGACGGAATAAAGGCCAATGAATCTCGGTGATATTGCCCATTGCACCATGTCTTGTTTGAACTCTTGTCAAAAGAAGACAGACTTTGCGCTTAGACTAGAGCTCGTGCGAAAAACCCGTGTTTAAAGTAACCAAGGTTCGAATCCCGTGCGGTCCGGTGAATTTCAATTAAGTTTTTTTACCTAAACCTAAAGTGTTGATCTTTAAAATAAAATATTCGATAAAATAAAACTAAAATTAATAAACAAAACGAAGAAAACAAAGATAGTGGTGCGGAGCATGTACACAATATGAGTGGCATGTCTCAAACGGACACCGAAAATAAAACGGACACCAAGAAGTGCGGTGCAAGTGGAAATATAACAATTAGTATTAGTGAAACATCGCTAACGTCGGCAAGTGACGATAACAGTGAACGCTGTGGCAACAAACGCCGCAAAAACTAAAATCCCAGCGAAGCCTGGGCCAAAGGAAGGCAAAAATGATAACCAAAAAGCAACAAACGGCAACTGGATCTACGGTCCCACCCGCAACCGTAACAACGACTGACGACTTGGAAAAGGAAGCGTGCAATATTTCCGCCTCTAGCAAATATAAAGGCCAGGGATACAGTTTCGGAATTCTGGCTACTGAAACTGAAGCTGATGAGGCCAGACTAGAAAAACTGATCGAGGAGCTGAAAGAAAAAAAATTCCCTAAGCTCCCCACACCGAAAGCTGCCAAGCCGGCGGCTGAGCAACAACAGCAGCAACAACAACAACAAATAAATAATAAAACTCAGCAGCAATCACAGCTGCGGCAGCAGACAACAAAACAACAACAAAAACAACAACAACAAAAGGAGAAGGTACCTCCAATTAACATTTTCCACCAAAAACCGGTGGACACTATTAGACTGGCGAAACAGGTACTCAAACATACCAATTTCTATATTAGAAGATTAAGTGGAAATAAGCATGCACTAATTTTAAATAACCTTCTAGATCATAAGAAAATAAAAACTTTTTTAGAGAGAGCAAATACCCAATATTTAACGTTTACCGCTAAGGGCGAAAAAACCCAAAGCATATTACTTAAGGGACTTGATCCTGGTTTTGATCCTCAGGAGATTTTAGAAGAACTCGAATCCCTTAAGGTCAATGATCTTAAATTTACTACGGTAAAAAAGTTTACCACCGCACGCTCGCGAATCTCAGAGAGACAACTGCCGATTTTCCTGGTCCAATTAACTCCCGATAGCAAGCTGGATAATTTAAAAACTATTAAATATCTAAGCTTCCATGTAGTGGCATGGGAGAAATTAAATAAAAAAGACATCCTTCAATGCATGAGATGTCAAAGATTTGGGCACGCCGCAGCTAACTGCCAAATGGCATTTAGATGCGTGAAGTGCGAAAATAATCACACACCTGGTGAACGTCCCCTAGGTAAAGAAAAAGTAGCTGATAAAAGCAAGCTGTTCTGTGTACTCTGCAGATCAAATGGACATCCTGCTAACTATAGAGGATGCCCAAAATATGCAGAGTTCAAAAAAAGAATTCAAATGCGTAAAGAGCAAATCCAGACTCAGAAAGCGCAAAAGAGCAAAATGTTAAACAATTTTGTAACACCTGGAAAGTCCTTTGCCCAAATGGCAGCAGGTGCCCAGCCTACAAAACAGCAAGCTCCCAAAGCAGCCACGGCAGCGAGTCCTGGAGATAGTGAGCTGAAGGCGGTCCTCTTGTCCATACATGGGCAGATCGCGCAGCTACATAAACAACTAAGCGAGCAAACAGCTCGTTTAGACCTTGTATATAATGCTCTGTTTTCCACAGAAACCATCTCCGGGTAAATTGCTTTAATGGCTCTATTCGGAGGGGACACAATCAAAGTCATATCGGTGAACGTCAACTCGCTGATACGAAATGAGAGAAGGGCGAATCTACTAACTCTCTTGCAAAACCAAAATCCGGATGTGCTTTTGGCTAGTGAAACTAAACTAAACGAGAGGCACAAAATGGACTACAAAGATTACGTGGTAATTAGGCGTGATCGACCTAATTCCATACGAGGCGGAGGCCTATTAATATTAATAAAGACCTCTCTGAAGCATAAAATCATGTATAGCAGGGATGTAGAAAAGTTTCGGGTGTTAGAAGCGTGTGTTATATACATTCCTCTGTCTAGTGGCAGAAGATTGTATTTAGGGCCGTGTTACAATTGAGGCTTTGGCTTCGACTTCAACTCCGACTGCAAAGAAAGTCCCCGGAGACTTCGACTTTAAAATTAAATTGTAGCTTTGACTGCAATCAGCTGTTTCCTTTCAAAGCAGAAGCAAAGTAGAAAAATCAAAATTTTTAAATGTCTGAAAAGGAATTGGAATTTTTTTAATGTTGTTCGCAGTCTATAAAAAATACTCGGAATTCAAAACCGTTCCTATCGCTTTAAAAAAGTTGTTTTCAGTTTTTTCAGATAAAGTGAAGTTGGCTGTTTGCGGACGAAACTTTGAATTTTCTTAAAGCCGGACTGCAGTCGAAATACAGTCGCAGACAAAGTTCAGTCGAAGCTTTTATTTAATCTGCTTTAATGACATTACATGTAATCAAAGCCCGAAGTTAAGTCAAAGTAAAGTCAAAGCCCCAATTGTAACATCGGCCTTAATCGCCGCATACGCACCCCAAACATCTCAACCAAGACTATTTATAGAGGAAATGAACTCGCTATTTCAAACTCTTCAACTGGAGTCGGAGCAAAACTTTTATTTATTAGCCGGAGATTTGAACGCACGCCATGCGGCATGGGGAAATCAAACGGCTAACACCAGGGGCAACCAACTGAATGACTGGTTGGAACAGAACAGAATTCAGCGGAAAGTTAATCTCCTTGCTACGGATATACCATCATACCCAAGCGGTGGGTCTTTTCTTGACCTGTGCTTGCTAGATTCACGGATGGGTCTACCAGGACTGAACACAAACGAGACCACGGTATACAGAAACAAGGTAATGTAAAAGAGAAATGTCATTTGAATGCTGACGTCACTCGGCAAGTCTTCCCCATACAAAATCGAAATTGTTGTTGTTGTTTTCTGTATTAACTTGCCGGGTGACGTCGGCTTTTTCTACGATATTCGTACGATATTCGAGCTGTCAGTCTCTTTTACACTACCTTGTTTCTGTATACCGTGAACGAGACAAACTGTCTAACGACAGTACCGTACGACAGTGACCATCGCGGACTCGTGATAACAATACAAGTCCCTGACGACTCCATAGAACTTCTTGAATACTGCGAAGTGTATCCTTTTGTCTACCAGAAGACGCACTGGTCAAGATTTGAGAAGGCTATGGCAAGGGCAATACAGAATAACGGACGCTTACCTCCAACAACTAGGAACTTGACAAACAATGAGATTGGCGAATATCTGAAAGATATGGACAATCTCATTATACAGACTATGGACAAAACTATACCAAGGATAAAGAAGAAGAACAGTACAGATTGTTACAGGAACGCTGCAATCGACGCACTACTAAAACACAAAAGTCGAATACTGACGAGACTGAAAACCCTACACCGTCAGTTTCGGGATAGACGAAGTCCGGAGATCGTAACTCTTAAATAGGTTATGAAAAATCTCCAACAACTTTTAAGACAACAATTCTCACAGTCTGTGAGTCTGTACTGGAACAGAGAGATTCGCGCTATCCAAACTAATAGCGCGAGCATGTTCCCACAGATAATAAAATTTTTAGGAGTAAAACACATAACCGGTTGGACAAGTTACGTATCCCTAGGACTTCGGCTAACCAGGCACTGCTGAGGTCTGTGAACATAGATCCGGAAGAAACCAGCCATGTCGACGATAATTACTGCATAGAGGACGAGCAGGAGAAGGTGGATTTAGTGGGGGCCTACTTTCAGGGAATTTATTCGGTGAACACCTGTGTTCGTACGAATTTTGACCTCTAGAATAGGGCTTCACTAAACCACTCGAGATTATCCAATGAAATCAAAACTTGGAAATCTGAGAATCGAACAAGTATCGAATTCAATGAAGACTGCCCAGCGAATGATATTCCCGAGGCCCAAGTAAACTCGACGTTCATTGGAAAAATCGACCTCCTGCTAACATTCCGTCGTCTGAATAATAAGAAGTCGGCTGGCGTAGATGGTATTCCTGTCTGTAGTTCTGAAACATATGCCCCTCCTGGCTATAGACATATACACCACTTTGTTTAATAATGCATTAAATAACGCCCATTGTAATGAGCTGGCGCTCATCACTTCGATACTCCACCCACTAATTAATTCACCCTATAATAGCAAGAATAGAATAGCTTTTACTCATGCTCTTAATTTTCACCTTTTTTAATTACGAAAGCCCAAAAACTCTTAATAATCCTTACATTACGCGAAAGCTAAAACTTTTATTCGCGCTTTTAATCTCTCTTCAGGTAAGCTTTCACCTGATAACCCCTCCCAAACATTCGATCACGCAGTGATCTTAACGTTCTGTACGAAACCAAAAGCTTTTTCTCATGTTTTAACTTCTACCCAAGTAAAATGGCTCTCACCTGATAACACCCAAAATACGATCGCATGGCGATCGGCATCACCTCGTTTCTTGCGCAAGAATCAGAGCTTCACGCTTTTTACTTCTATTAGGGTAATCCATAAAAAACTCGAAAAAGCTCCCACTGATAATTTTCTCCCAACATTTGATCGCATGCCGATCAACATTACCCCTTTTCTCACGAGAGAGCTAAAGCTATGCTATAAGCTTCCCTTTAGAAATCACTTAACATGCTTGGTAATATTCCCATTCTCTCCGGAGAATTTTCCCTTCCTCCGACTTCGTTGGATTCCAATAATACCGATCCGAATGAACCGACCGAGAGAGAGAGTTTATAGATATACGACGATTTTCTGACCCACAATTAATTTTAAATGTTATAAATTGAGAAATTGAAAATGTAAATTAGCTGATCACATCAATTATTATTTGTATAAATAGAGGTAAGCCAGAATAAATTAGTCAGTCGATTCTTATCAGACGCTTGAGTCAGAAGCCAACACTTCTCGTTTTTTTTCAAAAAACCCTAAAAACAAAACCTCTAAGGATTTCACTCTGCCTATGCGGAAGAAATCCTGAGAGATGTAAATACACTGCGGACTCTTCTGCAAATAATCATCAACTTTCCTCTAAATCCAAAAAACACTAACAATCCTCTCAAGGTTTCACTCTGCCTGTGCGGAAGAAATCCTGAGAGATGTACGTACTGCGGACTCTTCTGCAAATAATACATATAAAATAAAACTTATATAATAAAACAGCCCTTCCAATAAACAAACAAATAAAAAGGAAGAACAAAGGAAACGTTTAAAGCTGAAGAAAATGACAAATATATAAAGATCAGGTGTACTTCCCTAGATTTCTAGAAAGCACTCCCTGTCCTTGTCGTACTGATAGCCAGTCACGACAAAATTTTGGCGCAGCCGGTAGGATACCGAAAAAGATATCAACGGGATTGTCCTGAAAAAATAGGCATCCCCAACATATAGAGGATAAATTTGAAGGCAGGCAGGACGAATACACTGCCCAACACTTAGAAGATCTCACCAACAACATTTCATCAAGCTGTAAGATACCCAAAATAAAGTATCAACGGGATTGTCCTGAAAAAATAGGCATCTCCAACAAAAGAGGATAAAATTAAAGGCAGGCAGCCCGAATACACTGCCCAACAGTAAAAGTATCGATTCATCTGCAGCAGCAAACATTCCATCAACAACACTTTATCCACATCAACGACGATCCAATATTTCATCAGCAAAACATATCATCAGAAATTTTAAATCTCGTCCGCTACTCACAACCATGGACAGGATCAAGAAGGAAGAACAATTCCACCAAGTGAGAAGAAACTACGTTGGGAAATGGTTAGCCAAGTAAGACAAACTCCTATTCTTTCTTCCCCCACACACACACAAATTCTTCTTTCTCCAAAATGTCTTATTCAAATGAGCCCAATTTAAATATTTTTTCTTAACGTAAAGAACTAAAATTTTTATGCCTTTAAAAAATAATATAAATATCGATCCTTTAAAAAAAAAACTATATTACTCACGCGCCTATGCCGAGCATAAGGTCTCTGAAATAAAAATATTACTCAGGTAAATTGCAGCGATTTGTTTTCAAAAATAGTTACTGCTGCTCCGTTTAAATTTTTCGCAAATAGAAGTGCATCTATTCCTAGTTTCTACCTGGAGATTATTCCACTATCGCAGGCTCCAGTTTCTTTCTATTAATTTTTTCTCGTAACCCATAAACAAACGAATTCAAGATTCGTACGAGGAGCCGAAAGTATCCCTCATTCTCCTTAGCCAACCCTCCCCCGCGGCGCAAAACAAGAAGGAAAAAAGCAGCCGTTCCCATGTCTCAACAAGATGAAGCCGGTTCCTCCGGGGACGATACCTCACCTGTAAGAGTTTCCATATCAGATATTCGGGATATGGTGCCCGAGTTTTCAGGTGATAAAAACGATTTATACCGGTTTATTTCGGGCAGTGAAGTCGTCTTTGACATGGCCTATGATGATCGAGACAAGAGGCTTTTCTTCAACGTCCTAAAGACTAAGGTGCGAGGTCCCGTTTATGACATGATCGAATACGGAAGCATCACCACCTGGGATGAATTTAAGCCCCAATTACTGAAACGATATAAACTTTCTAGGCCTTCTGTGAGAGAAGACCTACGAAAAGTTAAACAGGGGCCTAAAGAAAGTGTCACCGATTACTCACAAAGAGTAATGCGGTTGTTTGGCGAACTCAATAAGGCTACACAAATAGCCATACTAGACCAACAGGCTCAGGACGCGCTCATCAAGGAAAACGAAAGGGAGGCTATCATTGCATTTGAAAACGGATTGAGAAGCGAGCGACTACAAACCCTTGCACAAGCTCGCGATGCTGAGGACTTGACTTCCTTAATAGACTTCATAGTGGAACGAGCTTCTCGTCTGGAAGAAAGATTTCAAAGGGACACAAACTTGGAAAGACCCCATAGACAAATTCCGCAATGTGAAGTATGCCGAAAGAAAGGGCATACCAAGGAAACTTGCTATCGCAACAGAGCGATCCCAAGTTTCAACAATGTTCCTTTAAAGAAAGAGGTTCGACGATTATTTTGCACATATTGTAACAGGCCTAATCATGACATCAGCGAATGTCGGACTAGACGCTCTGACCGTAGTCGGGAAATGCCTTCTACCAGTACGAGATACTCGGGTCCTGGACCACGAGATATACGCCCGCAAGAAACACAATGGAGAGACAACTCGTCGTGTGAGAATTTAAGTGTCGTATGTTGACTCTGATAGTTTTTGGTAAATGAAGATTTAAGTTCAATTGTCTGTAACTTATTTTCTATCGGAGCGATTTTTCTCAAACTTCCTCAACATTTTCGTTAGGATTTTGTTTTATTAATGTCACAATTTCAGATTTCTGTACTTTGTTGGAACAAAGTTATGATGTTTAATATTGAAAATCATTTTGTCGTATGTGCATTTTTGGCGCAATTTATTTGACAAGTCAAAGAACGTACGACAAAATAATCCTGAAAATCTGCCATACGACATTTAAAAACTGAAAAACTGTGTTAATTTCATGTAAAGAGTCAAGAATCTTTTCATTTTAAATAAGAAAAAGCAAAAAATAATAAAAAATATATAAATGATTTTATTAAATAAAAAAACATAAAAATTAAAAATAGTAACACAGCTTTTTTTCGTAGCTTAAGTAAAAAAATTAAAATTAACAATAATTATTAACAAAACATAAAATAATACAAATATAAGTCAAATAAAAATTAACATAAATAAATTCATATTTTCAAAATGGCTTTAAAAAAATTTTGATCTTCTGTTTTTAAATATGGTATAATACTTTTAAGGTCCTTTTGCTTCTCCGCGCTTAAATTTTTGGTCGTTGCTACTTGCAATGTCTCTCCTATTATAGTTTCATAACTTTTTAAATTGAAACGAGTATTTTTTTTTGGTTTAATTTCAATTTCTTTGAAATTAATTTCTTTTGCAGATGTTTTAAACATAATTTTATTTAAATTCTGTTTGTATTTTATTATTTTACATTTTAAAAATGGTAGCTCCTGGAACATTATTTGACTTGAAATGATTGAATATAATTTAAAATCTTGTTTTTGCATTTGAAGCAATTTTAATTTCACATTTTCATAATTAATATCTTTTAACTTTTTTAATAAACTTACTGGACTACCAATCTCCATATTTTTTAAATATTTTTCTATTGCGCTGTGGACACAGTCCACTTCTTGAATTTGTGAATGTCCTGGTTCTGAAAATTTTTGTATAATGTATTGAATATTTTTATTGTTATGTAAAAATCGTAGTAAAGCTGTCGCCATAATCTGGTTTCGGTTCTGAGGAACGCAAGAATCGCTCCATAATGTGATTCTGTTTATTTCTGGATGGTCATGAACAATGTTATTAAGTATTTTTACAAGGCAGCTAGCAATGTCATTTCCAGCTCTACCATTTGAAGACTCATTCCACAAAGAACAGTAAGTTATATTAGCTTTATTTGGAATTATCAATGTTCCTGTGAGATTATAAGTAGCCAATTTTCTTTTGTAAAACAAATTAGAAGCATAACTTATTGGTAAACTAAATACGTTTTGTAGATCGAAGCAAACAGTTGCTAGAAGTTCATCTATGTTTTGGCGATCTGCAGTTCTTTCCGCTTTTATAAAGCGCTTTTCATCAAGATGTTTTTGGTATATCGTCAGTTTTTCTTCTGTTAAAATATCCTTATTATTTTTATACACTACACACTTGTCGCACTGGTCCTTTTTGGGGCGATGAAAAGATAAATTGAAACCATAATTGAAAACATGTCTATACACATTTAAAGTCACAGGTTCATTTGTTTGTTCTTTGTATAATGAATAAATTTTACTTAAAGTAAGATGACTTTCTAAATATTTAATTTGTGTTGATGATCGACAATAGTGGGAGTCTACGACAGGAAAACTATTAATATGTTGCTTTACACCTTCAATTTTTAATGGATCGGTCGGCTTTCTTCCTCTTTTTCCAACCTTTGAAGGTATTGGTACACCAGTATTTTCAGTATAATAATTTTTTATAAAATAATAAATTCTTCGTTCACTTACTCCTAATGTGTTTAAAAAAAATTTTTTGCAACATTGGAATATTTGTTTTTTAGTTTCCATATAATATTGAACGGTTAAAGTTTTCTTAGGTGCATCCAAACATTGATTTAGTTTACGTCGTTTCTCACAATTTGTTTTTTTGACAAATTTAGCATAGAATACTTTTTTTTCTTCATCTGAAAGTTTCCAAAAGTTCTTATGGATATCAGCTCTTATTTCTTCTGGAAAATTCTTATTGCATTGATGGAAACAATTTTCTTTGCAAGATGGACCAACAGTCTTTGCAGGAACTTGAACACCCGTACTACTTACATAAGAAGATCCTTTCTGTCGTAGATTTTTTCTTATATTAGCTTTCCATAAATCCGGTTTTCGCGTACGCTTTTTAGATTTAGGTGTTGATGAAGCACTACTATCGCTCACTAAAAAAAAATTATCATTATAAATTAATTTTGTATTGCAAAATACATACAGCTAAAATCGGATGGTAAGGCTCTTTCTTCCAGAAGATTCAGAGGCTGTAAAATATTTGACGGCCCTGGTTGTGCAATATCAATTCCTGATGCAAGACTTGAAACTGAACTCAAATTATTACCGAATTCTTCGTATAATTTTAAGTTTTCAGGAATGTACTCTGGATCATTTACAACGTCATCCGAAGAAAAATCTGTTTCGGATTCATCTAAAATTTCTTTTCTCATACTGTAAAAAAAATTAATATTATCACTTAAAAGAATAACTAAATTATTGCTTACCTTAGTAGAACTTGTGATAGTTCTGGTGATGGTGAAAAGTCACGGAAATCGCTCATGGTTCATCAGCTAAAAATTGCACAAATACAGAAAAAATCGATATGACCTTCCTCGATCACGTTTCGTTATGCACTGATTTTTTTTAAGTTGTATGAGTGAAATGCGATTTACTTATAAACATACGACATTTAATTTCCGAAATTACTGTATTAATTTGTTGTATGGGTAATAAAAAATAATACATACGACACTTAAATAATAACAAAAAAATGCTGTTATTTGTTCTGAAATTTGTCGTATGTTGAATTTTTCAGAAACATACGACACTTTTTTCCCGAAATGAGCGACAAAATGATACATACGATAAAGTCGACACTAAATATCACAGAAACTATAAGACATATTGACAAACGGGTTAGAGGAATATATTTAGCTGCGTTTAAAATCCCAGTTTTAATAAAAATCAGAAAATCGAAAAAAATTACATACGACATTTAAATTCTCACGCGACGAACTCTCGGCAAGTTAGACGTCTCGAACGGACGAGCCCCGCTAGACGTAATGACAATCGATCCCCACCTGGTAATTTCAACCCGGAAACCCGATCAAGTTACAGACAGGTGCGTGTTCTTAATCAGGATGAGTACGAGTCGGGAAACGAGGATACGCGAGAAGGAATGTCCGGCGTTCCAGCTCGCCATTTCGAAGTGCAAGCCGAAGTGCATCCCCGCAATTAAAAGTCACAGTGGAAGTCCCAATCACTATCACGAAACGTGGTGTCACAACTATTCTACCTTTCTCAATAGCAAAGAAGGGCAAATCTTCCTTTCTCGTCGACTCGGGTTCCGGAGTTAGCCTACATAAGCTTGCCTCCACTTCCGAAGATTGCTTGATTGACGTTCGTCAGAGGTGCACGATCACCTCCATTTTCAAAGAGAACGTGCAATCTGAAGGACTATCTCACGGAAGTTTGGAATTAGGCAATAGTAGCTATGACCTAGATATCTCCCATCCCTTCCATATATTAAGGGATGAGAGTCTTCTATCGACCGATGGGCTATTAGGACATGATTTTATAGATGAATATGATTGTGACGTCATGTATTCGAGGAGTGTTATGGTAATCCACATACCCGTTGACATGGCCCACAGACAATTACCCCTTTCGACAACACGCAACAACCCACATCCCGAACGAGACAAGCTCCCCATAGAAGCTCCATTAATCAATAAAAAAGACCCATTAGCGGCAACCTACAAGAAACCATTCTCGGAGCCAGCTGAAGAAAACAGCGTCCGAGATGGTAAAATTAAGAAACTACCCCTGACAGGCAAAGTGACCCAAAGGGAAGACCTCAGTGAATGTATATTAAATAATGATATTAATGAAATCAATGGATATTTACCCACCAGCGTAACGTCAAACGACTGCGTGGAAGATGAGCTACTAGAAGAAAAATTGAGCAATGACTCAATTACAATAAATAAGTATGGCAACACAGCTTACGGGGATACAGAAGCGATATTAACGTTCGAAGAAGAGGCGACTAATGCCCCTTATTACGTACATGTAATAAAGGAAAGCCGAGGCAGGGACCCCGGCAAGACCACTCATAAATCAGGGCGAAATCAGGTCAGCACTAGTCTAAAGACGCATGAGCACACAGCTTACGGAGACACCGGTGTAACCACGACGACGAAGAAGCAACCAACAGGAATAGACATTCAAGTGCCGCTGGAAGAAGTAAAAACAAACCCACTTAATTTAGAAAGCTCTGCCGATAGTGACGATAACAAAAATATTCCAAAGCTTCGCGAAAAGCTCACAAAGCTCACAATCCCAGCTCGATCAGAAGCTATCTTCGAGATTCCAGCTGAACGAAATAATGCACGAGTATGTGCCAAAAAACTCATTGGTCCGGGAATTTACCTTGGGGACTGTATCATACGCCCTAAGGATGGATACGCTAAGGTAGCGGTAATGAATATTAATGAAAACGACATCGAAATTTCTCCAGCTAGTGTAGACCCCGCCTGGACAGATCTCAATGATTATTTCATAGCCCAGGCCGATTTCGGCAGGAACCCTGTTCAAAAGAGGTTAATTAGACTGAAGAATCTTCTTAATCTTGATCATTGCAATGCAGAAGAGCGTCACCATATACTGGAAATTTGTCGTAAATACAACGACCTTTTCCATCTAGAGGGTGATGTTCTCACGTTCACCGATGCCCTCACGCATACTATACCCACTTTGGTGGATAAACCACCAATATATACAAAGCCGTATCGGCTCCCTGAGTCCCAACGGAACGAGATCAATAAACAAATTAAGGAGATGCTAGATAACGGTATAATTAGTCCAAGTAGCAGTCCCTGGAATGCGCCACTTCTCCTAGTTCCTAAGAAGCCGGATGCCAACGGCAATAAAAAATGGAGAGTTGTGGTGGACTTCAGGAGACTGAATGAGATCACCATCGGAGATGCATACCCTCTGCCAAACATCACCGATATTTTGGATCAGTTGGGTAAATCTAAGTATTTTACTACCTTAGATTTGGCCAACGGTTTCCACCAAATAGCGGTGGATGAGGTAGACAAAGAGAAGACCGCATTTAGCACCCCGTTTGGGCATTACCACTACAACCGTATGCCCTTCGGAATAAAACAGCACCAGCCACTTTCCAGCGGCTGATGAACACAGTGCTAACGGGCCTCCAAGGGCTGCGATGTTTCGTCTACCTGGACGATATAGTGGTATATGGCTATGATTTACGGGATCACAATAAGAAACTGGAGGAAGTATTAGTGAGGTTGAGACAGAACAACCTGAAGCTCCAACCCGAAAAATGTCACTTCTTAAGAAAGGAGATCATCTATCTAGGACACGTTGTCAGCTCAGAAGGCGTGCATCCAGATCCGACTAAAATAAAAGCAGTAAAAACCTACCCACTCCCTAAGAAGCCCAAAGACATAAAGGCTTTCCTAGGTTTTGTGGGGTATTACAGGCGATTCATACCCGAATTCTCCAAGATAGCCAGGCCCCTCACGAAGTTATTAAAGAAGAATCAGCCCTTCATCTGGGATCCATTCTGCGACGAAGCCTTCAGAGATTTAAAACAAAAACTAATTAGTGCCCCCATTTTAGCCTACCCTGAATTCGATAAACCATTTATCGTGACCACTGATGCTGGTGATTTCGCGCTAGGAGCGATCCTATCGCAAGGCGAATTAGGCCGCGATCGACCTATCTGTTACGCCAGCCGTACCCTCAAGCTTGCCGAGTCAAGATATTCTACCATCGAGAAAGAACTTC
The DNA here is from genome assembly GCA_963855945.1 of Thereva nobilitata. Classification (NCBI taxonomy): domain Eukaryota; kingdom Metazoa; phylum Arthropoda; class Insecta; order Diptera; family Therevidae; genus Thereva; species Thereva nobilitata. The sequence goes on from OY979694.1 coordinate 90,407,337, forward strand.
TCGCTGTCGTATATGCGGTCGAACAATTTCGACCGTACGTGTACGGACGGGAGTTCACAGTTGTAACGGATCATCGACTCTTGAGTGGCTGATGAATCTAAAGAACTGTTCCAGCAGCCTTATGCGATGGAGAATAAGACTCGAGGAGTACTCGCCTACTTTCAAATACCGAGCGGGAAAGCTGAACGCCAACGCCGATGCTCTTAGTCGAATAGTACCGGAAGAAGAAATGAAAGCGGTGAATGTGATCACCAGAAGTCAGGCAAAAAGGACAACACAAGGAAACCTTTCCTCCAACACCTCCACACAAAACGCGCCAATAGCACCCCCTACAATAGCTATTGCAGTTCCGCACAGAATTACCGACGAAACCCTCTTTCCAAAAAAGGGGATAAATCATAAATTTTACCTTCTGCCTCTAGTTCCAAGCGAGGCCGAGTACCAATTACGGGATAAGTTCAGAGAAATTCCAGAAGACCTCGATATGGGCCATATATACACTTTCTCCAATAATAAAAATCAAACGCATAATTTAAGTAAATGCCCTCTCCCCATACGCACAGCAAGGGACGAGGAAGTAGTAACAAAGGTACTGGAGTCATTCCGCTTGATCTGTGAAACACAAAAGATTAAAAGACTTCACCTGGCAACACCTCCCCTCAAAACTGAAGATCTCCAAGTCTTCAAGGGATTAATCAGGAAAATCTTCAAGGATACAAATATAGAGATAATCGGCTACCTTGGGAAAATACATCTCATCGAAAATCGGGAAGAGATACAAAGAATCCTTCGAGACTATCATGAACTCTCCACGGGAGGACATCAAGGTATTGCTAGAACTTTAAAACGTCTACAAAGGGACTACTTCTGGGTAGGAATGCGTCGTGACATAGAAGCATTTATTAAGAGTTGCCCATCTTGTCAAGTAAATAAGTTGACGCATAACTCAAAATTGCCCATGAAAATCACAACGACGAGTTCCCAACCATTCCAGAAGATATATCTGGACATAGTTGGACCTCTACCTACCAGCTACAATGGTAATAAGTACCTGCTCACTTTCCAGGATGACCTCACGAAATTTTCCGCTGTGGTCGCCCTGGAAAACACTGAAGCAAGTACAGTAGCTAGAGCATTTGTGGAATATATTGTCTGCCTACACGGCATCCCACAGTCTCTGCTCACAGATCAAGGATCAAATTTCCTTAGTGCCATGTTCAAAGAGGTGACAAAGTTGCTGAACATTAAGCAACTTCACACCACGCCATATCACCCCCAAACCAATGGTGCCTTAGAAAGGAGTCACCGAACCTTGGCCGAGTACCTCAGGCACTATGTGAACAGAGATCCTCTTACCTGGGACACATGGGTACCTTACGCCATGTTCGTCTACAACACCACCCCACATTCGAGTACTAATTATACTCCACATGAACTCCTGTACGGATTTCCCGCCGAGATACCATCTAACCTCCAGAGTAAACCTAACCCACTTTACAACTATGAAAGTTATGCAAAGGAACTTAAAGCTCGGCTACAGTACGGATATAGCATAGCCAAAGAATCAATTATCATTAACAAAGGAAAGTCAAAGAAATACTATGACAAAAATACCTGCCCCAAAGTTTTAAATTTAAATGATCTAGTTCTGGTCAAAAATAACGCCAGGAAAAACAAACTTTCGCCCTTATGGGAGGGACCTTTCCCGGTGGTATCCATCAATTCCACAGAGAATACCACGGTGAGAATCAAAAACAAAAACCGCACAGTACACAATAATAACCTAAAGCTATTCACCGACAGCAGCGGTGATTAATCCACGTCAATTCGACATGAGCACTAATAAATAACGCCTATATCTTTAAAGTAGTGCTTTGTGGCTTCAAAACAACTCTGTCGTCATCAGGACCTATCGCGGAGCGGCCGTAATTTAATAAGACACTTTACAAAAACTTGTGCTCGACGCCATTTTTTTTTTGTTAAACGAAATAAGGAAATACATTGATGAATAGAATAAAACAATGGAGCGAAGAAAATAAATATAAAGAAACAATGTAAAATTAAAGAAGAATATATAAACCCTTTTGTACTCATATGCATATGTGTTATATACTGAATGTGGAATAAAAAAAAAATTTTTTCAAAGTGTAAGAAAGATAAATATATAAAACTTTTAATCAGATATATAAAATAAATATTAAACATGCATAGGAACTAAGATGAAAGATAGGCACATAAATTAAATCATGAATGTTAATTCATACCCTTTAAATTCCCACACACATATATATATTAAATATTTGAAATAAAATAAGTAAAGTATAAACAAGACAAAAGCAAAAATATATGATACTATAATAAATAGAAGAATTAACGAATTTAGAAATACATATATATAAATATAAGTACTAAATGTAGAAAAATAAGTAAAAATTAGAAAGAAATTATAAGTTAAAGTAAGAAAATAAATGAAATAAATACAAATTAAATATATATATAGGAAAATATAATAATAATTAATAAATAAAACTTTCAAACTATATATGCATTAAATATAGGACATATACATAAGTATATAATATATACATAAATATTTGAGAAAAAAAATATATATTAAATAAAGGAAATAAATAGGATAGCACACATAAATTTTTAATCAAAAAAAAATAAATACAAAAAAGACTAAAAGTTACTTATAAAAGAAAAAGGGGAAGAAAGAACTAGAAACAGAAAATGAATAAAAGTTGTAAAAAAAAGTAGTAAAGTAGGTAAACTAAATTTTTCATGAATAGTAATAGAGAAATAATAACCATAGCAGCATGAAAAAAAATGATGAATATAAAAGTAAACTACTCTAGTAAGATAGATAATTAAGTAAAAACAAATTTTATTGAACGAATAATTTTCTAAATTTTAAAAATGCGAGGTCAGATTCGTCAAAAAAAGAAGAAGAGAAAAACAAAGAAAACTCCAGGTCGGGGACCCTTCGAAAGCTTCTTTCATTTCATTCATGAACTTTATTTTTCAAAGGGGGAAGGTGTAATGAGCTGGCGCTCATCACTTCGATACTCCACCCTCTAATTAATTCACCCTATAATAGCAAGAATAGAATAGCTTTTACTCATGCTCTTAATTTTCACCTTTTTTAATTACGAAAGCCCAAAAACTCTTAATAATCCTTACATTACGCGAAAGCTAAAACTTTTATTCGCGCTTTTAATCTCTCTTCAGGTAAGCTTTCACCTGATAACCCCTCCCAAACATTCGATCACGCAGTGATCTTAACGTTCTGTACGAAACCAAAAGCTTTTTCTCATGTTTTAACTTCTACCCAAGTAAAATGGCTCTCACCTGATAACACCCAAAATACGATCGCATGGCGATCGGCATCACCTCGTTTCTTGCGCAAGAATCAGAGCTTCACGCTTTTTACTTCTATTAGGGTAATCCATAAAAAACTCGAAAAAGCTCCCACTGATAATTTTCTCCCAACATTTGATCGCATGCCGATCAACATTACCCCTTTGCTCACGAGAGAGCTAAAGCTATGCTATAAGCTTCCCTTTAGAAATCACTTAACATGCTTGGTAATATTCCCATTCTCTCCGGAGAATTTTCCCTTCCTCCGACTTCGTTGGATTCCAATAATACCGATCCGAATGAACCGACCGAGAGAGAGAGTTTATAGATATACGACGATTTTCTGACCCACAATTAATTTTAAATGTTATAAATTGAGAAATTGAAAATGTAAATTAGCTGATCACATCAATTATTATTTGTATAAATAGAGGTAAGCCAGAATAAATTAGTCAGTCGATTCTTATCAGACGCTTGAGTCAGAAGCCAACACTTCTCGTTTTTTTTTCAAAAAACCCTAAAAACAAAACCTCTAAGGATTTCACTCTGCCTATGCGGAAGAAATCCTGAGAGATGTAAATACACTGCGGACTCTTCTGCAAATCATCATCAACTTTCCTCTAAATCCAAAAAAAAACTAACAATCCTCTCAAGGTTTCACTCTGCCTGTGCGGAAGAAATCCTGAGAGATGTACTTACTGCGGACTCTTCTGCAAATAATACATATAAAATAAAACTTATATAATAAAACAGCCCTTCCAATAAACAAACAAATAAAAAGGAAGAACAAAGGAAACGTTTAAAGCTGAAGAAAATGACAAATATATAAAGGTCAGGTGTACTTCCCTAGATTTCTAGAAAGCACTCCCTGTCCTTGTCGTACTGATAGCCAGTCACGACACCATTTCCCAGCTCACAGGAAAATGGCAGTGGTGTATCCAGTACCTAAAAAAGGTAAATAAGTTTGCTACCGAATATCAGCAAGGTTTTTGAAACAGTCATTAATAAATCATTATCCAAATGGGTTGAGGAAAAGTAGATAATTCCAGATAACCAGTTTGGTTTCAGGGCGGGACATGACACCATTCATGCCACGTCCAAACTGGTATCAGACATACACTGGAACTTCATGAAAGGCCAGTGTACCGGAGCATGTCTGATCGATTTTGAGAAGGCATTCGATACAGTATGGATCGAAGGTCCTCTCTACAAACTGGTCTGACTCGGTATGACCGGACCTCAGCTATACATGATTTACAATATGATTTTAAAAAAGAAGTTCGTCGTCAAAAGTGGCAACTTCACATCAAGTAGGGTCTTTGACATTAAAAATGGTCTGCAACAGGGTGCGGTAAATTCGCCGCTCTTATTTAATATCTTTACGAGTGACCTTATAAGTTCACTCCGATTCGCACTAGCTTACGCGGATGACCTGATCGTGTACAGAACGGGGCAGAAGATTAGAGTAATCCAGACGCTCCTGCAACGTGATTTCGAGACAATCGAACGCTACAGTGATGATTGGAAGTTGAAAATCAATTTTAACAAATGCGAATCGATCCTTTTCCGGACTTCTCTAAACAGAGCGTCTCGCAATGTGGGAAGAACTGGAAAACCCTCAAAATTTCGAACAATGCTGGGCAAGCATTAGAAAAGAAATTGGAAGCGAAATACCTTGGGCTCTGGCTGGACCAATACTTATATTTCAATAGAAATGTAGGTGCTGCTTTCATATGACCAAAAGGCTTTTTTACAGCAGACACCTAAGCCCAAGGGTCAAAGTGATCTGCTATCAAGCCTGGGTCAGACCAATTTTAACTTATGGTTGTCCTGTATGGTTCATCAGTAGGTATGGGGGCGGTTTAGCCTGGGAACCAAAACCTGTTTTGTGAATGTAGGTCAGAGCCCCGCCCCCCTTGGAATGTGGGTCAAACCGGTCCATTAATTTTTACGACCAATTACAATGACATTTATTGTTTTTACGACTAAATTGGTGTGATTTATGACTATTGGGATTATTGGACGTGTCACCTTGGCTAATGACCTTGCAGTCGTGGGGCTTAGCCGGTGGGCCCGTCCTTGGAATCTAGGTCAAACCCATAAATCACGTACGGGGGCTTAGCCGGTGGGCCCGTCCTTGGAATCTAGGTCAAACCCATAAATCACGTATGTAGTTCAGTCTCGAGGTCAATCACCTGTCATCAATCAATCAATCACCTGTAATTGGCCTTGGGATGTAGGTCAAGGTGGTTGACCTAGAGACTGGACGAGTCGGTCAGGGCCGGTGGCTTGGGGGCTCAGCGGGGGTCGGCGACCTCGGCGGGGCTGCGGCTGGGGTCCTCGGCTGGGGCCCTGGCGGGAACTCGGCAGAGCTCTGGGAAGGCCGTTGACCTTTTGCTCCGTTGGCGCCACGTACTAAAGGACTGTTGCTATGGGGGATCTTGCACTCTGCAGGCAAGCAAGTAAAATAGGAGCCCGAAACGAAACCTGAAAAATGACTAGGGAGTGACTGTAATGAAAAACAATATGTTACTTGCTGAACATTTTTATTTTATTTTTTAAAACCGGATTTATTATTACACTCAGTTGTGAAATTCTGTTCTTAAACATTATTTTTATTTTGTTTTCTAAAATTGGATTAATTATTACACTAAATTGTAAGATTCTATTTTTAAATCTAAATGCATCCACTGCTAATGTTTCCCAAGGTCCCTTTCGTGCTTTGTGATATGCAAACTTCCAGGTGTACAAATATTTGATGGTAGGTGTGTCGTTAAACCTGACTTGTTTTTTCATAGTTTTCCGTAAAAATATGAGATTTCACAACACATGCCTAGAACGAGTAAAGTACCTGCTAAAAACTTCAAAGTGTTGAAAGTGTAAATTAAGGCTTTTGATTCAGACTGTTTGGTGATGAGCGGTGTTGATGGAGGTGCAGGTAGTGGTAGTTCTGTCATTGGTAGATATTTACTACATACGTCTTCCCCAATAGATTTAACACGTGCACACCTTGGTGAACGACGTCTATGATCGCGATATATATCTGATGCACCGCTGGTTGCATCCATTTCCAAAGAACAAAAGTAACATTTAACATAGTCTTTGAAATTTGTGTAAAAAAATCCGTCTTTTGCTACCTGATTTGCTGTGTCTAAATCAATAGCAAGATTATCAAATGTTTTAAAACGATCGTATTCTACTTTCAGGTTTAACATCTTGAATGAATATTTGAGGATTTATACAACGTCTTTTATATATACCCAGCTGTTGTGACTGGGTGAAAAACCAAGCCATTTAACAAAAACCCTGTTTCCGCGTCGTTTTAAAATTTTTTCTACTAGATAGACATCGGGGTTTTTCACCGGGGCTATTTCTTGTTCATAAAATCTGCCTTGAATTATATTTCCTTGGTAATCTTCGAGAATATATGTTGTCGGGTAAACAGGTTTAACTTCTTTTATTTTAAATATCTCAGCGGACCAATTAGGTGTATAACCTTTTTCGAAAACATGTTTATGTCTACTTATACGAACAAAATCACCTGCTTTATATTTAGGCTTTGACTTTATTTTGGGGTACTTGTACACAGATAATAATAAACGTTTTTCGTTGTGTGGTCCAACATCTGCAGGTCTCATCTTAATCGTACGGTGTTTTGTTGTATTGTAGTCGTCTGTTAACTTGGCCAACATACTAATCCAGTGATAATTGCCATTCATGCTGAATTCTTTCCACATCGTATTTTTCAATGTTCTGTTAAATCTCTCTACTATTGAGGCTTTTAAATTACTGTAGCTGGAATAATGGTTTATTTCATAATTTTTCATCAGTTGCTGAAATGGTTTATTAAAAAATTCCTTTCCATCGTCAGTTTGTAAATTTTGTGGTATGCGTCCTGTATTAAAAATAGACTGCATTGCTTTAACAACTTCTTGGGCCTTTTTACTTTTAAGTGGTAAAGCCCATGCATACTTTGAAAATGTATCAATCACAGTAAGTAGAAAACGAAAACCTTGGTTTTCTGACGAGTAAGAACCCATTTCGACCAAGTCTGCCTGCCATAAATCATCTATACTTTTGGTAGTGACATGCCGGCGTTTAAAATTTTTTCTAACTGGTTTATGCAGTTCGTTGATTATCTGTCTTCTACTAATCGCAGCGAATGTATAAATACCAGAGGTTGAATAACCGGTTTATATACAAAGCAAGAATGATCAAGTTTAATCACCCATTTACAATGATGGTTGCGGGACCTTCAGGATGTGGGAAAACAACATTTATAAAAAATCTTCTTAATACTAATCAGATATTTATACAGCCGCAAATTAAAAAAATTATATGGTGTAATGCAGAACATGGTGCACTGCCAACGGATATCAAACTACAAAACATTGAATATTTAAATGCTATACCAGAGGAGTTTGTAAATCATGTAAACGAACCAACGTTAATTGTTATAGATGACATGATGTTAAATGCGTTTAGTAAACAAGTTTGTGAACTCTTCACTAAGGGGTCTCATCATCGTAATTTCTCAGTAATTCTTGTAACACAAAACGTATTTCACCAAGGAAAATTCAGTCGTGACATATCGCTCAATTGTAAATATCTTGTTGTATTTAAAAACCCCCGAGATAAAATCCAATTTACCCATCTGGCCCGACAAATTTACCCCGAAAATAGTTTAGAACTTGTGAGAATATATAAAGAGATAACTCAAATGCCTTACGGGTATTTGTTAATTGATTTAACTCAAGACATTAACGACGTCTTAAGATTTCGCACGGATATATTTAATAAACACTTTGTAACCTGTTTTTGTCCACAACATTCTTTAAATGGTAAGAATGGCATCACGAATGAAACGATTAAGGGACAACAAGCATATGCTATATGTTCTTAAAAGGGCTAAACCAAATCTAAGAAAGTCCATCATAAAAAATGCTGACCCAGAGGTTATAAAAACTCTTTGTGAAATTACTCTCAACACCTTAAAAGGTAACCATATGCCGCATGGAAATATCTACAACTCACTGTGTAAGTATAAAAAGGACATGCGTAAATTGATTTGCGCAAAGAGATCTGTTGCTAAACAACGTAAAATACTAGTGCAGCGAGGAGGTTTTTTACCAGTTTTATTAGGAAGTGTATTATCGGGAGTTATCGGCTCGTTAATTGAAAAATATGCATAGAAATAATGGACTTAACAAGATGCTACTTCTGTCCCCAGAGGTTTACAACAAGCTTAAAGATGAAATTGAAATGACTGCAAATCAGTCCATTTTTGATAGAGCAATGAAAAAAATACTACAGAATAAAGACATGAATGATTCAGAAAAATGGTATAGCTATCGAAATCAACTAATTTCATTTTTAAATCACAAACGGGAATCTAGACGAACTCCTGATAAAAAAACAAATTTATACTTGCCTCATGAACGCAATGTCAAACAAGAAAATTTAAGAGATAGTGCCACACAAACGAAATTTATATTTAAAGATGAAGTGTCAACACAGACTTCACCGGCATCAATGGATTTTCTAGACGAAGAAGTCTTTGAAGAAGCAGGTAGTATAACCCCACCGAGAAGATCTTTATCACCAGCGGCAAAAAGACGATTATCAGCTAGTGGTATAGCAAAAACGCTAAAACCGCCACCAAAAATACTAAGAACAGCATCTGCACCTAACGCACGTGAAAAGGATTATAAAATAATTACGGGTGAAGATGGTATAACACAATATACTGTGCCAATGAATATGACTGTCGATGAAGCTAACGATGTTATAGAAGAATTAGAACAAAGTGGAAAACAAACAAAACCAGTCCAGAAACAGTCTATATTAAGACCCTCTGAACTAGAATCTGGTCAATATACGCTTTCATTTCCTGTGCGCAAGCTCGGGGTTAGACAGAGTGAACGCTTGAAGAACCCAAAGGATAAACCAAAAAGTACTTCGGACATTCCTTGGGAAAGACTTTAAAAAAAAATGCCTGTGGACATAAAGGAAAATGATTTTTACGTATGTCTTTTAAGTAATAACTCTATGCAATTTTACCCTGAAAATACGCTATCGGCTTTTACAAATGCACTTGCTAAACCATGCAAGTTTAATGGAAACTGGCGTGTCGGAATAACTGAAATTTCTCTACCAAATTTTGAAATAACAAAACGTGCAATCTCCAGCAATAAAGGAAATGCGCCTAAAAGAGTGAGGCGCGCAGACGACCAGTTAAAAGAAGCTAGAAAGCAGCATCAAAAGGATTTTAAAATACTTAGCATCAAAATAAATGAAAATGTAAAACTTGAATGGACACCAGAAAATCTTGAACAAACTAGCTACAGAGCTGGGCAAATAAATCTTTCTGCATTTTTACTAACATTTTATAATGCAGTTACACCTTCATGGTATACCATGTACTTGAATGATGTTAAAACGAAAATGTGGAAGCGGTTAGAAGATGACCACTTTAATGAAGTTATCCCTGAAATAAAGTATAAGCATGAGCCAGACGAATACATACTGCACATATATCAAGGAAAAAATACTTCAGAAAACGTTATTTTAAAATATAAGGACTATGAATCAATTGAAGATTTTGTTGATGATGTATTTGGTCAAGTTCCTAGGAAGAATAGAAAACACCCCGTTTTGAAGGGTACAATAGACAACTACACACATCCATCGGCTAGCATAAAAACAGCTGAAAATAAAGAGAAAAAAGCTGGTAAAAAGGAGCATGGTATGTTCGAACTCCGTTTAGAGGAATTGGGCGTTACGATAAAAATAAAAAAAACACTACCCACACACTTGAATGTTAAAGATCTCATGACATTGCTTTTAGCCAATGTACACTTTGACGATAACAAGCTTAGCGAAGAAGAAAAACATAAACGAATTATTGAAATTAAAAATACAATTTTCGAAATATTGAATAGGCTGAAGAAAGATTCACTCAAAGCAAAGGCACCCGAGCAACGGAAAATAACTAAAAACAGTGAAATTTTGCAAGTCCCATATGAGAAACAAAGCTCAGGCGACTATTTATCCACACCAGTACCAATTAATACAAACATAGATAATCTTTCAAACTTCATCACAGATGTATTTCTCCAAACACCTGAAAACAAGCGTAATCCTGATGCATTGTTGGCAGAAATAAAAGAGTCATTTGACACAGCGGGATTACAACAAGAGCACAGGTCAATAATGGGAAAAATTGATTCTCTCGATACAACAATTAAAGAATTGACACAGCGATTACCAAGAGGTACACAAGAAACTATAAAAGATTGCTCTGAGAAAAATATAATACATATATACTCTGATATTATTCGACCTAGAGCTATAGGTGACAAACTAGTAAGATATCTACGAATAATACCGATTCAAGAGTGTGGTACTATATTAAGATTTGAACATATAGAATACTGTCCTATTGAAAAAACTTTTATCGAAAGTATTTCTATAAAAATAACTGATCACCATGGGGAATTAGTTGACTTTAAAACAAGCTATATTCCGACATATGTAATGCTGCATTTTAAGAGACAATAAAAACTATAAATATTCACACAACAACTTGTTTTTGCATAGTATAAATAGAACTACGAGATGAATTTCTATTATACGCGTTATTATTTAATACAAAGCGGCAGTGGTCTGTCGGATATTGGAGAATTATATCGTGGTCCACTTATTTATCAACGTGGAAGAGGTATCGGTAGCTTTTTCAGTGCATTATTTCGACACTTAAAACCTCTAGCTACATCGGGATTAAAAACATTAGCACAACAGGCTGTAAAGGCAGGACAAGCTATAATACAAGATAAAAACATCAACAGCAAATCAGTTAAAGATATTTTAAAAGAACACGGTAGAGTTGCTATTCAAGATTTAGCTCAGAAAGGTATAAATAAAGTGTTTGACGGCATGAGTGGAGCAGGTATAAAAAGACCGAACCCGTTTACAACCTTGCATATAAAACCAACTCTTAAACGCAAGAGACGTGGCAAAACACCTAAACGCACGAGAAATTGCAAAACAAAAAATCAAAGAAAAGGAATAAAAGCAAGAGCTTTGAAAACAAAACGAAAGATACGTAAACGTATACTGGACATTTTTGATAAGTAATAAACATAATGTCGTACAAAGAATGTATGAAATCGGAATTGGATCTTTTTTCCACACCACCAGTTCAAAGGAATATTTTGGAAACAGAAGAAGTAGCATATAAGCCAATAGCCTCACTAGACAACTCCTCCGTTCTAGAGTTTGTAACCTTGGGTCATGGAGATACATACCGAGATTTATCTAGCATCTATCTTCGTTTAAAATTGCAATTAATAAAAATAAAAGATGGGAAAGAAGTACTTTATTCAAAAGAAGGTGATGCTCCAGGTTTAATAAACAACATTTTACACTCCATATTTCGCCAGTGCACCGTATATTTGAATGGGAAACCAATTGCTCAAACCGACCACAATTACAATTATCGCGCTTATATTGAAAATTTATTAAATTATGGTAAAGATGCTGCATCAACCCATTTGGAGTCGGTCGGTTGGTATCTTGACAAAGATGACACGGAAATTGCAGATATCGATAAACCCGTCGCTGAATTACATCAAGGCTATTTAGATCGGCAGAAACTTTTCAATAAAAGTAATGTAGTTGAACTGATGGGGAAAATTCATACTGATTTGCTTAATCAGGATAAGTTGCTATTAAACGGTGTAGATTTACGTGTAGTTTTATCGCTTGAAAAACCAGAATTTTATATTTTATCCAAGGCTGGCGATGACTCACCACACTTAAAAATCCTGGATGCAACCATGTACATGAATCACGTAACAGTCAACCCGAATATTTTATTAGCACATGAGACAGTTCTACAGCGTTCAAATGCCATATACCCGTACAAACGAGTTGAAGTTAAGAGCTACACTATTCCCGCAAACACATTTACACTTTCACTGGATAATATCGTCATCGGACAGCTACCGAACTTAATAATTTTTGGTATGGTGGACAATGATGCGTACACGGGCAGAAGGACAAAGAACCCCTTCAACTTTAAAAACAACAACATTACCAGATTCAATTTATCAGTGAATGGCGTACAGATACCAAATCAACCTCTCGAATTTGACTACTCAAAGGAAAATCCGATTAGTACACGCGGATACAACACGTTATTCAGAGGAACCGGTATTCATTATTTCGATAAAGGTCATCAAATATCCAAGAAATTATTCGATAAAGGATGTTTTCTTCTTGCTTTCGATTTAACCGCAGACAGTTCATATAACACGACGTGCGGCAATTTACTAAATCAAGGGACTGTAGAGTTGAGGGAAAATTTAGAGACGCGTTACAAAATAGTGTGACGTGCATTGTATATGCTGAGTACGATGGAAGCATTGAAATTGATAAGGATCGAAATGTTTACACAAATTTTTAAATCTATATAAGGCGGCTACGTGCAACAAACTGTTAGTCGACAAATTGCTTTATTACGGTAACAATGAGCTGTTTAATTAATGTGGAATACTTTTGCGGGGGTGAATATACCTTCTTTAAAAAAGTCTCTTTAGCTGGATTCACTGCGCAAAATAAAACGTTTGCGAAGGAAATAATTTTTAAGTATCCAACATCTAGTACAGAATGCAACGACCAACAACAATCAACTAAATTTGGCAACCTTGAACTGAAACGGATAGATGAAGACCTTATAAAAACTCTGGCGAAATTTAAGACAATCTTTGTTCGTGGTACATCAACTAAGGAGTTTATAAATAACTACGTTACATCTCTCACTAAGGTCATTGATCTAGAGGCAACATTTAGCTGTGAACAAGAATGAACACGATCGAGCTTGCAGCCGCCCTGACAAATAACCGCTTAACAAACAAGTTTTTTAGAGGAGTCTTCCCCTGCAACCATCTACCGCAAAAAATAAAAAAACCCGCATGCGTCATAGCTAATACGGATCCATCACATAAAGGTGGGACTCATTGGGTTGCATTTTATTTTCCTAAACAGGGTCCTGCAGAGTACTTTGACTCGTTTGGAAGATATCCAACCAATAAATTTTTTCAAAAATTCCTTCTAGCTAATTCAAACACGTTTTTAAATAGCAAGAAACGATTACAAGGCCTGTTTTCATCAACCTGTGGACATTATTGCTGCGTGTTTCTGTATTCTCGATGCAGAGGAAAGAGCCTCAAGACTTTTTTAAAACAGTTTACTGCTAGTGACTTAAGATTAAATGACAATAAAGTGATTAATTTATACTTGAAGAATTTTACACAAAGTGGTGGGGATTTTTGTAACCAGTCATGTAAGGCTGAGATCAGCACTATAAAAACCTGAACACAAAGTCTCAATATTCAGTGTGCAAGTTTAATTTGAGTAACATGGAGCCATCAAGCAAGAAGAGACAGAGGACTGTTGGAGGTAAAGGAACGGATAAGCTGCCTAAACCTGAATCAGTACCAGCACCAGCAGTAAAATCTAAGAAGAAGAAGAAGAAGCTGTCCAATTTTGAAGCAGAAGTGGCAGGAGAAAACCTTTTGCTAAACTATACATACCACCTGGACGATTGTCATAACCGGAAAATAGTACTTGGGTTTGATCCATTATCTTTCGAGACGAAAATTGTATTTCATCGTCACGGCTTGTTTCCTGTGTCAGCATCTTTTTCCGAATGGACATCAGTTTACAAACATCTAAACGACTTTAAAACCCAGATGGGAGAGACGATTCCAGCAAATCAGGCCGAGCTGAACAATGAGCACAGGATCCCCATTAACAGCAACTCGAGCATCATACTAAAGCAGACGGAACTTTATAAATTGTTCGAAATGTTGACATTTTTCAATATTATCATGTATCACAACAACAACGCTTCCGAAAGTGTAAAGGAGTACTATAAGAAGTATGCTGAAAAATGTAAAGGAAAAGGCGTATTAACTTTAGCATGTGAAGATTTTTTTATTCCAAGTCGAACTTCCTATGTACTCTTGAATTATTCTAGACTTTTTTATGAAATACCTTTGTTCTGTATTAGTAATCTTATTTTTGACACGATAAATTTTCAAGGTATATAAATAAATAAATAAAATAAAAAACTATAAAAAATTCTTTTATTGAAAACATTTATTCACTAACATGTACAAATAAATATTAATACAATTTTGAACAGCACATCGCACTGAAGGTAATTTACCATGGATGGGGCAGTATGTTTCAAAGTGTTCCAGAAGTGTTAGTTTTGGTATTTCCAGTTGTTTTATTTCAGCTTCCAGTAGGTATTTTTGAACAAACCTCGCTTTTTCCAGTCCTTTCACATAGATTGTTGAATTTGAATAATTTGTCAGTATCACTGGTAAATCGTTGTAGTCAATACTGCCGCCGTTCCATCTTAAGCCATTTATCTTGTTAAAGTTGAATTCATCCTGTCTGCGGGCTTTTGGTGTCAACTCGTTGTATGAATATGGAGGCTTAAAAAAGTACAAGTCTGGTAAAAGTGATCCATGACGTAAAACTGCCAACTCCTTAGCAAACAACTGTCCATTAACTCCGCTGGCAAACTGCACGTCTAAAATGATTCGGTCTGAGCTCATGACTTTGACTGCACAAATGGAAATACAAAGCAGGTGCGATTTCATGGCTTTATATAAGAACTCATTTCCCCACCACCTTAAGAGGTAGAGTTTTATTTGGCGCGTTTTTTTTTATCATGTGGTTTCCCTAATAGGCCTAATCCACAAATATTATCCACATGTTGGCTCAAAAACACATTTTTCTCTTTAGGAGCTTTTTTTCTTTTAAACCCATATGGTAGAGAGCTGCGATCTTCCAGAAATCTGCGTTTATTTGAAGTCACTTTATATTTTTTTATTTCCGGTATTGTTACCACTTCGTGATCTTTTGTGCGGCGAATATTTTTTGATAGGATGGGAATATGATCGTCCTCGTTGTCGTTTAATATCATATTTTTGATTGATTCAAAATTTACATGTTGTGAAGCTTCATAATTCAGGCAGATTCCCTTTACCTTACTCTGGACCTTGATGGATTCATCCCTAGTGCTATAAACCGCGTATGCATAATTTTTAGGGCCTCCACTTGCAAAAGATGTTATATAACTACCAGGTCCGTAGCATTCTAACTCATCAGTCATATCTCCAACGAATTCTCCAGTTGGCGGGTCGAATTCTCCCTCTCTGCTAATGTATATGACTGAATCGGTATCGTAATACAAAACTCTTTCTCCAAGCTGCTCCAAATAGCTAAACAACTTAAGTCGTGCCTGAGTAGTGGTATAAGCTGCAATAGAGACGTTAACTGTCCCCAGAGATTCGGCAGCTTCTTCTCTGTAACTCCAGTTTACAATAAGTGTTTCTTCGTTAATAGGGAGAATATGTTGCACCTCTACTGCAGGATTGATTAGCAACTGGTACAACTCTCCTGAACTGTTAATTATGCTCGTCTTTGGCTGGTTTTCCCTCTGTCCAAACTTTCCCCAAAAGGAGTTTAAAATTAGCTTAGCTAGCGATCTTAGTCCGGGATTTTTCTCAACTTCAGCATACTCCAGTTGTACACCTTCATTTTGTCGAAATTCCTCCAAGTATTTCCTCTTTTCATCTTCATTCGAGCTGCATTTGCTGGGCCATCCTGATGCCTGTTGTTTCATCTTTATAAATTTGTTCATCATTGAGGTGAATAGACCGCCGGAAAGGGTCGATTTGTCATACGCCTCAGTTTTGTAGCTCCATATTTCATACATATTCAGTATTTTGTATCCCCTACTTACGGCCATCTTTACCTCATCAATTACCCATGTTCCAATCAGCGCTCTTTCCTCATCCGTGTGTGAGCATTCTGGATGTTGGTTTTTCTCATCGCTACATCTTCGGCATAATGGAAACATTAATTTATTATTTTGTTTAATTGGTAGGACGGGGTGATACAAGCCTTCTGGTGGTAAAATCTTACATTTAACTACACCCTCCATTTTATTTAAATCTACCTCTGAGCATGCATCTGTTCCAACATATAATTGAGGGTGTCCGGTCGGGAATTTTCCATACTTACAAACCCATGGATACAAGGAGCATACATCTATGTATTTTATTTTTTCACCTGGCTTGCATTCGTAATGTGTATACGCATTACCTGTACGGCCTCCATAAAAAGCATCTCTTGGATTTAAAGGTGCATTTGCCAATAAAGGATGGTCTCTTAAAGCCTGAATATCTTTATTCATACCTATCAGTCTGTGAAAATCACACTCCCACATCTCAATAACCTCGTATCCATAGGAACGTAAGCGCTCTGTCTTTGCAATTGTTACTTCATATCGGTGATTTAGAGTATCGCTTGGGTCTTCATGGAGAGGCTGATCACGGTTATGCTTTAAACAGGTGGGATGCCCGTGGTAATAGCAGCCATGGAATTCAAAAACCTGATTTGTCTGTGTACAATAGCCATGTACTTTTACTCCGTTCAGCACAACTTCCCTTTGTTTAGCAGCATGTGTGATATTTATTCCTCTGATATTTTCCTCAGATATTAACCACTGAATCGCTATTGCTGACTGATTATCAGCATTTCGATAGCCCTTTCTTGGTATAATACCAATAGTATTTGGTCTAAGGAAATTGCGACGGAAAACTAAATTGCATGCAGAGGCAATAGTTGTCGCCTCAACAAATGGGTCAACTTTGCACTCTGTTACCATTAATTTTCTAAACTTTAAGCATGCCTCGGTCAAAATCTGTACATCGCTGATGCAATAGTCGACAATATCACGCTCCATATTAAAGTCGTCATTTTTATGCTGTTCGTACCATTTGAGGAAGCTATCACGATCTTCAGTTTTCATCGAGTCGGGACTGTAATATTCTGCAGCCGGCAATTTCCCAACATATTTCTCATTCTCGATTGTGTTAAATAGATGAGGGAAGTATCCTTTTTTATACACGGCTGGTAGATCAAATGCTTTTGGTAGCTGCGCTAGACTCATGGGGAAGTAATTTAGCGAATCAATAAATTTAATGTTGTCCAACTGCATCATTATAATTTTTGTTCCCCGCATTATTAATTTGGGCTTCAGGTCTGTCTTTCTCAAAATGTAATTCAGTATGAATTGATGGTCAAATGCTTGACCATTATGAGCTATGACTACTAGCTTTTTAAAATTCCGTCTTATCTCCAACAAATCTTTTAAAAAATCGCACACCACATCGGTTTGGTAAATCTTTAGCCTAAATCCACATTTTTGACAAAAATGCAACCTGTCTATTTCAATGCAGAGCTCACAACGCTTTGCAACAACACATAAATTTGGTTCATGCAACTTCATCTCCCCGGCTGATTCTCCTGCTATATATTTTTCTCCCACTACCTTCTCCTGTCTTGTTTCCAGGTCGTAAAAGACGAAAAGAGTATTTTTTGTCGGGGGTGTTCTGACGTCAGGCTGTATAAAACAGAAATGTCCTTGTTCCACATGTTTATCACAGATCTTGCAAAAATATTCGCCGCATATATGGGTTTTGTCCGCCTTATAAGTCTTTAGACAATCTCTGCATTTTTTTACTTCTTCACAGATGCTTTTCTTAGCCGACGACCCTGAAGCTTTGTGTTTGTTAAAGCAACATTCTCCTCTAAAATGTCGATTACAATCTTTACACAACTTTTCGTGTGAGACTTTAGCGCATGCTGGAGTCTGTTGACAGCAAGGACAGGTTCCTTTACATCTGTGGCGGTTTCTGGTATTGTATGGTATATGGCATTCCTCGCAATAATAGTAACAACAGAATGCGGCAGTTAGGGAAACTATCACATTATAGTGGTTATTGTGGTACAGCAAATTTAGTTTTTTTCCAGTATTTTGTCCTTCAAATATTACATCTCTTCCTTTTGCTCCGTATCTATACACTATAATCTTATATTCCTTCAGATGTTCTTGGAATTTTTGTAACTCTGGGATTCCTGCACCTTCATTGGGAATATCTATTTTAGAGTCAGCCATCAATTGTGCAACTCGTAGAGTCTGTAACTTGCCAATATCCCGTCTTACCCTGACATATTCTGTCTCCTTATTCACGTTGGATATGGCAACAATCAATGCTCGTGGTAGGCACAGGTTATCCTTGTTTTTTATTACCACGATTCCTTTTCTCTTTGCACATTCCTCATCAAATGTGTTAAACTTCCTTGCTCTATCATTTCCTCTCCCTTGTGGCAGTCTAACTGTGGTAACTAGGGAATCCAATCCCGCGAACGCGGGATCCCGCAAATGCGGGATCCCGCACCATTTTTGCGGGATCAGAAATGCGGGACTATACATGCGGGATCCGCGGGATCTGCGGGATTTGAGCAGTAGAATGACCTGTTAAAAGAACCCGGACTAAGAGAAATACTAACAATATTGCAAAGTATTAACAATTTATGTGCTGTGCGTGTATATGAACGTGATCAATGTCACTACGACTACGACAGTGGATTCTCTACGTGAATTGAGCGTACGGGGATTACCTTTGCGGCTAATTGTATTACAAACTACTGAATCAGTCATACAAAGTATTCAGGGCAATTCTGAACTACGCTGGAATTGATTAGGCTGGAATTTTCTTACATCGGTAGCATAAACTCTGTTGGGGCCGTATTTGGTTTTTCGAGTCGATATCGATTTCTGTCGATAAATAAAAATTAGCATTTGGCAACACGATATCGACAACCTTATCGTGTCTATACGTGTGGATCAAGTCGTTTGACGTTTATTAAGGCCCGAATTCATCGACCTGGATATATTCTCGGTTATTTCTTATACCGTACAATTCTACGGATATTTTTTGCTATTCACGGAAAGCAAATATACCAATTTAAAATTTTTACAGAATTCCAAATTCATTCATATTGATTCAATATTTGAGCCGTTTTCTTTGAAAGTGCAATTGAATGGATTGAAAAATATTGGTATATGTTAATACGCCCATTTTACGTTTTTTAAATATTAAATTGATTTAATTTTATAATCTGATTGCTTTTAAAGTATTAGTTAAAAGAAACTTATACTTTTGATAATCTCAAATGGACTTACACTACTTTCAAAGTCAACAAAATATGAAAATCAGTCATTGATGAAATATTAAATATGGGATTTCAATTGAATCAAAGCAATTTTTTTTATGAAATTTTTATTAAATATGTTAAAAAAAACAAAATAAAAAGGTTTTATTCCAATATTTCTTCAAGTAATGCCATTTATATTATATTAATTACAACTTTATATTAATATGTTCCATTTTCCATTTTTTCATTATGAGAAAGTAGCCAAGATATTATATTGGAGGAATATAAGGTAATAGATCCATTATATCTTTGAATTTTTGGGATGCCATGGATGGATATAAAGGTGGTAGTATTATATTTTCAAATTTTCGGGGTGTGGGGGATAAATCTAATGTTTTAAATTCCCCATTTTCATCAAATGAAGTTTTATACAGCATTGTATATGGTTTGTTTTTTAAAAACCTTATCCAACATATCTTTAGCCAAGTCACCATAACTACTTTTTCCGTCTTTTTAGAACTAACTACTAAACTAGTAGTTTCGTCGAAACAAAATCATATCTTTTCATTTCATGTTAAATAAACTTATGACCAGGTCGAACTGGTATTAACTTTATCCAAGCCCCGAAAATCGCGGTCGGTGAATACGAAATATCGACGATATTTATATGCGTGGATATATCCAGGCCGGTGAACACGGGCCTAAAATGCCCAATTTAGGCATACAAAAAGTTTCTATTTTAATTAAATATAAGTGGTTTTTTTTACCAAATACGGCCCCTGTAACGAAGAGTAATTTCGAAATTGCAATTTATGCTACTATGTAAGAAAATTCCAGCGGATTCAATTCCAGCATAGTTCAGAATTGGCCTGAATATTTTGTTTGACTGACTAAAGTATAGTTTGTTTGACATACAACACACTCTTATTTCATATAATACTTCATAAATTAATGAACATAACTACTTAGAACAAAATCTATGATTTTTTCTGCAGTCCCGCAAATCCCGCGGATCCGCGGGATTGATGACCTCGATCCCGCGGGCTTGCGGGATTGAGATTTTGATGCGGGATTGGATTCCCTAGTGGTAACACTCAAGCAGAATGTGTCGGTACTTAATCCACTTGAATTGCTTTGAAAAATTTTTCCAACGGTGTCCCACACATCAGATACATTCAGTGTGGAGGCCAGTCTGTAGCTTAACCACCCTGGGCCGTTCTCCATAAAGGAGGCTCCACAAAAGGTAAAACCAAGGAAATCATCTGGCTGAACTTCTAACAGCACATGTTGAACAATTTCGTCAACTGAACTTTTGATCCAATCTGAGGGTTCCACATGCGCAGGTGGGCTATTGATTTTAAAATTAATTTTGCGTCCCCTCAGATTGAAACGCCTGATATGCGTTGCCATATCGCTGGTGATGGAAAATTTACTCCCAAACTCTCTACCCAACAATTCTTTCAACTCGTCAAAACACCTAACATTGACGCTATTCTCGACAACCAACTTCGCGGCTCCTCTAAGTAACTGCTTCGCGTACATGTACTTTTGCACATCGTTCCAACCATGAACAAGTGCGAACTCTTCGAACTCCTTTATCCACTCTGTGTACTTTTTATCAGTATCTCCACTGAACTTTTGCACTGATTCTTCCACTAATTTCAACATTCTGTGTTCTTCATCTACCTGAGCCCTACGCATCCAGATTTTCTTCATATTTCAATTACTAAGACACTGCAAAAACAAAAAAGCAGTGTCTTTAATATTGTTATTTTAAAAATAATCGTCAACTTTTTCCGATACTAAATGCAAATTGCTGACATAAACTTAAAAACAGATACACGTATTTTATGAAAAACTAGATAATATAGATATACTATGTTTGCTTACCTTCTTTTTCAAAAAATATATCAGCTCCTTCTCAAAAACGCTTCCACTTTATAAAAAACACTTTCTAACACACACGAAATCCCGCCTAACTTAAAAATTCGAACGAACGAAAAAAAAAACACTTTTTACACTGTATAAAACACTTTCTAACACGCACGAAATTCCCGCTAATTTAAAAACTACGAAAAAATATAACACTTTTTACACTTAAAACACTTTCTAAGCAAGC
This sequence comes from Thereva nobilitata, assembly GCA_963855945.1. Lineage (NCBI taxonomy): Eukaryota > Metazoa > Arthropoda > Insecta > Diptera > Therevidae > Thereva > Thereva nobilitata. The sequence continues at coordinate 90,428,902 of OY979694.1, forward strand.
AAAATCTCGACTAATTTAAAACTTTTAAAATACACGTTCAACTTTCCGACTCACGTTCTTTGTTTAAAATCAACCTTCGAATGACGGAGATGCATTTGCGAGGGTTTTTATATAGAGGCTTTCCACTAAAAGGAATATAATTTACGATTATTATCGGCATCCCATGCGAAAAATAAATTGCATTAACAAAAATACTAAATGTATTCACATTTAAAATTCCAACCCAGTCATCATAAATTGCAATGGCAAAATATCATCTTCATTAATATACATCACATAAATTCCTCCTCAAGCCATAAACTTTTACGACCGTCTCTGGTAATAATCATAAATATCCCACTGAAATTGCCATGCGCGCTGTATAGAAGCGAACGAATGAAAGAAGAAAAAAGGAAAATAATAATAATTAAAATTCCATTCGCTTGCGCTCTGTATAGAAGCGATCCGGCAGTGTAGGGAAATAAAATGCATTAACAAAAATACTAAATGTATCCACATTTAAAAAATTCCAACCCAGTCATATCCTTAACGAACATCATAAATTGCAACAGAAAAACATCATCTTCATTAATATGCATCACATAAATTCCTCCTCAAGTCATAAACTTTTACGAGCGTTTCTGGTAATAATCATAAATATCCCGCTGAAATTGCCATGCGCGCGCGCTTTATAGAAGCGAACGAATGAAAGAAGAAAAGGAAAATAAGAATAATTAAAATTCCATTCGCATGCGCTCTGTATAGAAGCGATCCTGCTTCAGTTATCTTCCCAGCATGTTAAAATTTATTGCTAATAAAAATTTATTGCTCTCTGATGTACAAGGAATGTTTTCCTGCGGGCATTAAGATTTATAAGAAATGTTTTCCCTGTTATTTTCTCCCACGGTACACAGAACGAATGAAATTTTATATATACAAGTTTTTTCATCGAGAATAACAACAGTTGGGGATAATGTACGCGTTGGAAGTGGAGGGGATATGATTTCTGTATATAAATCCTCTGTGCTCTGGAGACTGGGAATCAGAAAACTCGAAGCTCTTCAACAGAACAGCGGTAAGTGGCCTTAGCCAACCGTAAGCAATCGGCATTTTTGCCAGTATAGTTCTGTTTTAACTTGTTTTTCTTTTTCTTTTAGCAGTACAAGCGACAGCAACACCAACAGCAACAGCAGCAAAAGAAACCACTTCAATCAGAAACCAGCATAATGGTAAGTACTTTTAGACTCCAAAGTTTTTTTAAATTAATTTAATTTTTTAAATAGAGTACCTTCGAACTTTTGTCTTCGGTTGCCGAAAGTACCTCAACGGAGAACATCCCCATCTCAGCCATGGAGGAGAACAAACCCTACCCCATCAAGTTTTTTAAACTTGTTACAACGAAGTATGGGTTAAGGGTAATTGTTTCCTTCATGGACAACACCTTTGTGTATCTGCCGGAGAGATTTGCAGAGAAGATAAAAACGGAAGAGCAGATAAGCGAGCTGAATGCGGAGAGGGGCAAATCCATGATTTTCGAGGGAAAGGACATCAGCAGAGGCGGACTTTTAAAAATAAAATTTATTTAAAAGAGGCAAGAGAGAATACATTTTTATAAAAAAATATTTATTATTAAGTTTAAAATTTTATTAAATATTAAAAAAAAAAAAATAAAAACAAAAAAATATTTATTTTTAACTTTAAAGTTTTATTAAAAATTAAAAAATAAAATATATTTCTTTTTAAAAAAAAAACATTTTTTTTAAGTTGAAAGTTTTATTAAAAATTAAAAATAAAATATATTTCTTTTTTGTTAAAAAATATTTTTTTTCTTTTACTTATTTTTTATTTTTACAAAAGGTTTTTTATTTTAACGTAAAATTCTTTCCCCATTAATTACAATTTTACGACGGTCGCTGAAATCCTGAGCTAATAAAAATTCCATTCGCAATGCAGTGCAAGCATGCGCATGGGTATAAAAGCGAACGAACGAACGAAAGAAGAAAAGGAAAGTAATAATAATAAACATTTCCTTGAAATTGCCTGCGCTTTTAATGAACCGGATTTTTAGATCATTAAAAACGTCTAGACATTTTTATAAAGCACAGAGTGAATCTTATTTTAGGATTTTAAATTTATGTTTAACAATTTCTACATGTAGGGAATTATTTTGGTGTTAAGTAAAGGACGGTGTAAATTAATTTGATATTTTTCAAGTTAGCAAAACTTATGGCTTTTTTAATTCAGCGTTCCGGTTACTTTATTTTTGGGTTCGCCTAATATATATACATATATATATATATGAGAATTTTTTTTTATTTTAAATAAATACTTTTGTTTTTCACACATAAATTTCTTGTTTACAAATATTAACACCTTTATTTCACAACATGATGTAATAATAAATCCGGTTTTAAAAAATAAAATAAAAATGTTCAGCAAGTAACATATTGTTTTTCATTACAGTCACTCCCTAGTCATTTTTCAGGTTTCGTTTTGGGCTCCTATTGACTTGCTTGCCTGCAGAGTGCAAGATCCCCCATAGCAACAGTCCTTTAGTATGCGGAGGCAATGGAGCCGGATGTCTAGTGGCCGGCTGCAAGGTCACTAGCCCGAGCGTCATAACTGGTTCAACTCTCAAAAGACCTGGGGCGGGGGCAGTAGGAAGAAACGCCAGTCGCAAGTTCAATGACCTGCCCCACTGCCACCTTTCATATGGCAACACTGTCTGGCACACACACACTGGCGCCTTTTCATATGGCACTACTGTCTGGCCAAAGTGCCCCCATAGTCCCCGCCAAGACCCCCGCCGAGTCCCCGCCAAGACCCGGCCGAGGACCCCGCCGCAGCCCCGCCGAGGTCGCCGACCCCGCTGAGCCCCCAAGCCATCGGCCCTGACCGACTCGTCCAGTCTCTAGGTCAACCACCTTGACCTACATCCCAAGGCCAATTACAGGTGATTGATTGATTGATGACAGGTGATTGACCTCGAGACTGAACTACATACGTGATTTATGGGTTTGACCTAGATTCCAAGGACGGGCCCACCGGCTAAGCCCCCGTACGTGATTTATGGGTTTGACCTAGATTCCAAGGACGGGCCCACCGGCTAAGCCCCACGACTGCAAGGTCATTAGCCAAGGTGACACGTCCAATAATCCCAATAGTCATAAATCACACCAATTTAGTCGTAAAAACAATAAATGTCATTGTAATTGGTCGTAAAAATTAATGGACCGGTTTGACCCACATTCCAAGGGGGGCGGGGCTCTGACCTACATTCACAAAACAGGTTTTGGTTCCCAGGCTAAACCGCCCCCATACCTACTTTCATCATATGCCCTTCTTACATGGAAAAGCTTCGGGTTTTCGAAAGACAATGCTTAAGGGCGTGCCTAAGCTTGTATCGAACACCCGAATCGGGCTTCACAAAATTTCACGCCAACAATATCCTCTACGATAAGGCATTTGTTAACAGGATCGACAATTTCATAATTAAGTTGATTCGACGTCACGTTGCTGGAGCGACGGAGAGCGACAATCCTCTTATTCGGGGAGCGTTCTACCCGAACTCTGAATACCACAAAGCAGCTTGTGAACGCGGATTTATCCCCCCAGAAGCATTCATTTACCTACATGCCAAAAAAGTTGGTCCAGGATAATACGGGGTTACCCCTCCTATATCACATGTATCGCCGCATGCATGTGATAAGCGAGTGCGTGCTATTGAAGAAGGCAGAGAGGTTCAGGATCTCTTGAGGTTCAGCACACGAATCTCAGAAAAAGATAAAAAAGAGACCTCTAATGCCAGTAATGTGTACTGGTGGCTGGAGGATCCCCCATAGTTGGGTATTTGCCCTCTCTAACTAAATTATAGGATATTTCTTAAGGCATGCTAGTTTTAAAAGATTAGCTTAGTACTTAGATAGGGTTTAGTTATAGTTTTTACTTAGTAATGAATCTAAATTTAAGTTAGACTATCCCCGTGTTCTTTTAATGAACTGAGTTTTGAGAGCTTTTGAGTTCCCATACAAAATCGAAAACCCAGGTTTTATCTGGGTCTTCTGGTTCTTCGATTTTGTATGGGAACTCAAAAGCTCCTCAAAAGCTCTCAAAACCCAGTTCATTAAAAGAACACGGGGTAAGTAAGTGGTGCGAGCTTCCACGAGCTTTTGTTATTTCTAGCAACGCAAGCCCGTGGAAGCCCGTCGCCTGGACGGGGGTCATCCGAGAGAGATTCCCCTCTGATGCCCCCGCCCAGATAGATTCATTAGAGTTAAGTTAGCTAGTAGAATAGAATAAGATAGCGTAAGTTTTATATAAAATTTAAAAAAATATATTTACATATAGTACCTAAGATTTTCAAATTTTTCTTAGGATTAAAAATAATAAATAAATGTAAAAATAATTATATATAAGTCCTAGCCGAAAGGCAAAGTTAAATTAAGATATAGATTAATTTAGAGTGCCTGCTGAGGGCCAGTAAGTTAGATAGATTAAAATAGGTTAGAATAATTAACTTTAGCGTTTAGTTAAAATTATAATAGGCTAGTTGTTAAGTTAAATAAATGCTTTTGAAAACTAAAAAAAAAGCCAATGAATTTCGGTGATATTGCCCATTGCACCATTCACAAGTCCTTGCTCTTTATTAATATTTGAGCGAAGCACGACTCTCGCTCCGTTGAAAATGTCCAATTCCTTTTGTAATCCTCCAGTCTTGTTTTTATCGCCTGGCACAATGTTGACCATGATTACATTGTCGGCATTTCTTGTCACATTCACCAGCACATCCTGAGCCCGAATTCTTAAAATACGCACTCGTTGGGCTCGATATCATTCAAGGACAGCTCTGTTGTGTGCATCAACCTGGGCACGAGTTGGCTAGATGCGAATTGCTCTATGGAAATCAAAATCGCCAGGTATGACTCTATCAACATTTTTGACATCAATAGAGCAAAATGTGCGGCCTTCAATTCACCCACGCGTAGAGCATTCAGAACATCGGCAAATGTTGTGTCGCCTTGTTGTCGCATGTTCTCCGTCAACTCCACAAGGCTGAAGAGTCTCCACAAATTAATTTCTGGAATAAATCTTATAGGCTGGTGGAATGCCTGAGCTCCTCGGATAGGACGCAACTGAAGGAAACCTCCAAAACCCATAATGTTGGTACCACCGAATGGTTCATTTTCCTTTTTTTTCAGTTGTCGCAATCTCGAATCAATCATGCACAACATTTCGTATGAAACCATGGAAATCTCATCGATGAACACGAATTCGATGTACTTCTACTGATTTCGCAAGACCTTCAAATATTTACCAGTAAGCGGTGCAAAATATCCAACCATTTTTCCGTCTTACTCAACTGGTAATTTTAGCAATGTGTGAAGCGTTGTTCCACCAATAATTCGTGCCGCTACACCGCTCAACGCGCCAATTTTAACTGCCTTCTTGCCATAATAGCGATTGACCTCTTCTTTTAGTGCATTGAATGTGAATGTTTTGCCAACTCCAGCACCTCCGGTGACAAACATTCTGATGCGACTCGGGCTTATATTCATTTGGTCCTCGATTCTGCCAGTAATGGTGCTGAATAATTCTTGCTGTTGTAGATTCATTGCAGCACACACATTTTGGAACTGTTCGGTTGTCATAGCCTGTTCAGTAACTTCATCTTCTAGTTCTCCCTCAACAATTTCTTCTGGATTTTCAAGAAGATTGAAAGCATGTGCTTGATTGAACGCAATTTCACGTTGTCTGTCCCTTGCACGATGTATTTCGAGGCATGCATTACCCTTTCATTTGATACCCATGTCGAGGGAGTTGTGAAGAAAATGGTAATCCGCCCTCTTGAGATAGTCGCCATGGATCTAACGGTATATTGAGTAAACTGTGTTGCTTTTTCTATTCCACTTATCATACCCTTTCATTTGATACCCATGTCCCCATGTCAAGAAAATGGTAGTCCCCCTCTTGAGAAGGCCACCAGGGATCTAACAGTATATAGAGTATACTATATTGCTTATTATACTCTACTTATAATCCCCTTTCATTTGATTCCCACGTCGCGGGGGTTGTGAAGAAAATGGTAAGCCGCCCTCTTGAGACGGCCATCATGGATCTAACGGCATATTTAGAATTCTATAGTGCTTATTGTAGTCTACTTATAATACCCTTTCATTTGATACCCATGTCGAGGGGGTTGTGAAGAAAATGGTAACACGACCTCTTGAGACGGCCGCCACGGATCTAACGACATAACTTATTGTATTCTAGTTATCATACCCTTTCATTTAATACCTATGTCGCGGGGGTTGTGAAGAAAATGGTAAGCCGCCTGGATCTAACGGTATATTGAGTATTCTATAATGCTTATTGTAATCTCCTTATAATACCCTTTCATTTGATACCCATATCGAGGGGCTTGTGAAGAAAATGTTAATCCGCTCTCTTGAGGCAGCCGCCATGGATCTAACGGTATATTGAGTATACTATATTGCTTATAGTATTCTACTTATAATACACTTTAATTTTATTCCCATGTCGAGGGTTTTGTGAATAAAATGGTAAACCGCCTCCTTGAGACGGCCGCCATGGATCTAACGACATAGCTTATTGTATTCTAGGTATCATACCCTTTCATTTGATTCCCATGTCGAGGGTGTTTTGAAGAAAATGGTAATCCGCCCTCTTGAGCCGGCCGCCATGGATCTAACGTTATATTGAGTATACTATATTGCATCGGAAATAAAGCTGTGCACAAAATTTTAGCATGATAGGATAACCGGAAGTAATAAAAAAATCGATTGCAAAATTTGTACCGGGTAAACAGACAGACACGAAATGAGCTAATAAAAATACAAGTGCGGTTAGGGGACCCCCGTCAGGAACTAAGTTCCTCACGCTTTTTCTTCAACTGCGAATGTAATTCCAATATGAAGGTATATGATCTACCTTTTTCAATACCACTCATTTCATGAAGAAGGCATAAGCATCTATTCTGGATAATGAACAAAGGAAAAAGTGTGCATGTTCCTTAAGTGGCCCCTAGGCTATCAATAATATTGTGCAATAATATAGAGCAAAATACTGACGGTTTGCTTCTTTTCCCCAGACAATATCACCCACAGACCGTCAATAATATTGCGAAAATCGAAATATTGCACAATATTATTATTCATAGTCTAGGGGCCCTATTAGTGTAATAAAAACACAGTGGAAGCAAGTTTCCCGCTTCCCGGTTCTTCGGCGCCGATGCGTGCTTATAAGCATTTTGAATTAACGCGTGTTTTTAATTGGTCCATAAAGGTGGGTATCCACCAAGAGTTTTGTCTCCGCACTATCTCCATACATTATCCGCCGAAGTGTCTCCACCAAAATCAATGCGCGGAGATAAGAAATGTGCGGAGACTACACACGCACACCGATATTTCAGTGGATACAAAACGTATCCATTAAAAAATGTTCTATGTAGGTGCGGAGAACTTCTGCGGGGACTGTGCGCGTATAAGTAAATGCAGTGGATACTTGAAAAAAGACTTCGAAAATTTGCTTGTTGAGGCCTATCTTTTGTTTTCCAGTGAATATGGAAAACACAAAACATCTTAGGACAAAAAAAGGTATTATTTTGAAGAGATAGATTTTTCTTACGATGGAATGAACAAATAAAAAATAAATAAGTTATTGTGGTATCCAGAATAAAGGAGTATAAAAATAAAAATAGCAATTTTTGACCATTGGAACCCTCCCCAAGCCACCCGTAGCTGAAGTTGCCATTTCACCCCTCACACCCCAGCAAATGGAAAAAAATTCCTACTAATATTTAACAGTTATTTCGGTTAATAGGAGCTTTATATGGCGAGCTCTTCGGCAACGTGGACTGCCGAATAAAATAATAGAATTGATAAAAGCTCTATACAACAATTCCAAATGCAGAGTTCTTCACAATGGAAAACTCTCCGACAGCTTTGAAGTGAGCTCAGGAGTACGGCAAGGATGCCTACTTTCGCCATTACTATTTCTTATAGTTGTTCAAGCAAATTGTATTTTACGTTGGAAAAACGGTTCAAAATTACTGGCCACGACAACCGTTCAATTACAAATCAGAAAACCCACGATTTCATCAAAACACTCAAGTCAATAAAATTTATGTTTATTACACTAGAATCTACAAAATCAAATTCAAATCTTAATTTAGCAAAGAACTCAAGCAAATCAAAAAACAAATCGTAAAACATCAAAGAAAAAATTCAAAAAATCACTTGTATCAAAATCTGCCAAAGTAAAGTTCAAAGATCTTTTTTCCGATATATATATTAAAGGCCTACGTGAGCTCTGCAAGCTCGCCGTTACATCGGTAATATTCCCCTCATGTTATTTCTTATTTCCCCCATCCACATTCGCTCTTCTCTGGAGCTTTTAAGAGAATTTACGATCGTGAGCTTTATCGAACTGCTAAAGCTCACGATCGTCATCTGTCAAAATTAGCTTGTGTTGTTAAATTATTGTGATATATTGTGGATGGCGAAGTAAGTGTTTAACCAGGGTAAGTAATACTAAATATTAAGAACATTAATTTAATATAATATAAAATACTGTGACTCTGTGTTGATTTAATTGTTATGTAAGTTTCTGTTTAATCTAATGTTTATGTTCAATGTTTGTTTATGTTAGCTTTGAGGTTATGTTTTTGTTTACAAATTTCTTAATGTTTATATTTATCAATCTTCATCTATCTAAGTTACTAATCATTCTTAACTAATTTTAGGTTGTGCATTAAAGTAGGAGGAACAATTCTTATGGTGCCTTGGATGACCAGACCTGGATGACAACAGCGAAAAGATGAGTATGATTATTGTTGAAGGGTCCTGTCTAATGTCGTCTATTTTTTGCTTTTTAGGTGGATCCTAAACATACTGCCGGGCCTTGGATCCTCTGGATCCTAAATTAATCTGAAAGAGCAAGTGTGATTAGTTGTTCACTACTATGCTATCATGTGTTTGAGGAGGACGTATGAACAAGGAAATTTGGACAAAGAGAGGAAAATTTGATAGAAGGAAGGAAATTTTGATAGACGGAAGGAAATTAAGGTATGAGAACATGTGACGTATTAACCAGTCATCGATTTAGTGTTTGTGATTTCGTCTTCTAATGGCAACAAACACAGTTTTGCAATAGGGCGTTTGAAGATGCTGTCCTTTGTTTTTATTGTGACTACTCTCACTAGGTTGTCTGCACCAGGATGAGTTTCCACAATCCTTCCAACGAGCCATTTTGTTGGGGGCAATTTTTCGTCCTTGATGATCACCATTTGTCCCACTTCTAAGTTTTTGGATTTGCCTAACCACTTGGGCCGCTGCTGTAGCTGTGACAAGTATTCTCCTTGCCATCTCTTCCAAAACTACTGTGTTAAATGCGTTAGGTGTTGCCATCGTGTTAGTGAATTGAGTTTATAGTCTAAAATGGACGGTTCGGGTATCGCCAACGGGGCCTCTTGTATTAAAAAATGTCCTGGCGTCAACGTTGTTAGATCGGTTGGATCATCCGTTACCGGTGTAATTGGCCTGGAATTGAGACAAGCCTCAATTTGTGCTGCCACTGTTGTGAACTCTTCATACGTCAAGGCTGTGTTAGTTAGAACTCTCTTTAAGTGATGTTTTGTGGCCTTAACACCGGCTTCCCACAACCCTCCGAAGTGTGGTGCTGATGGAGGTATGAAATGCCAGTTTATTCGAAACGGAGTGCTTATTTGTGGAATTTCTACCCTTAATTGCCTTATGTGTTGGTTATAGTCTTTATCCAGTGTTCTATTTGTTCCAATGAAATTGGTACCGTTGTCCGAATAAATGTCAGAACACATTCCTCTTCGACTGACAAATCTCTTTAAAGCTGCATAAAATGCATCAGAGGTTAACTCGGAAACAACCTCAATGTGTATTGCTCTGACAGCCAAACATACAAATATCGCAAGATAGCCCTTGTACGTTTTTTGACCTCTACCCTTAGAAGCCTTAACATTGAACGGTCCGCAAAAATCTACACCAACATGGGTAAATGGACGAGACATTCTAGTTCTAGGAGCGGGTAAATTTCCCATTAATTGTGTTAGTGGTGTTGCCCGTTGTTTGACGCAAGTTATACATCGATGAATCTCTTGCTTAATTGCATTCCTGGCGTTTATAATCCAACAGCGTTTTCTAAGTAGGGCAATCATCAATTGTGTTCCACCATGTAATGTTCTAGCGTGCATGTCTCTGATTATAAGTGTAGTAAGTGGATGTTTTGGGCTTAAAATCACTGGATGTTTCTCGGACCAAGGCAGGTTAGACGTTTCTAGTCGTCCCCCGACTCTCAATATATCATCCTTATCGATAAACGGCATCAAATTTTTAATCTTTCCTCCCTTTATGCTTCTTCCCGATCTCAATAGCTTCAGCTCTTCTTCGAATTCTTCTGCTTGGGCGTCCTTCATCCAATGAGTCAAGGAATGGTTTAACTCTGCTGTGGTTAGCCAGGGTGATGAGCATCGGTGGATTCCCTTGCACTTGTCGATGAATCGAAAACAAAGGCTGGAAATTCTCAGGAGTGTGGTGAGGCTAGAATATTTGTTTACCAGTTTAATCGTGTCCTTCTTGCATGGTATGGATAAACACACGTTAACATTCTTCCTCTCCTCCAATTGCGTATTGTCAATCTCCCTTGGGGGTGGCCAATCTGCTTCTGATGTGCTGAGCCAGCTCGGCCCATTCCACCATAACGAGTGTTCTTCTAAGTCCTTTGGTGATATGCCACGAGAAGCGCAATCTGCTGGGTTATCTCCAGACGATATAAACCTCCAAGTTGTACAATCCACGGAGCCTTGGATTTCCGACACGCGGTTAGCTATAAACGTCTTCCATCTTGATGGATGCGCCTTTATCCATGATAACACAATTGTCGAGTCGCACCATAACGTAAGATTGATGCTGTCGAACTTCAAGGCCCTTTTAACAATGTTAAATAATCGAACCAACAAAACGGCTCCACATAATTCAAGGCGCGCTAGCGAAATCTGTTTTATAGGAGCCACCTTAGTTTTTGAAGTCAGCAGTCGTGTAGAAATGGTTCCTGACTCATCTATCGCCCTTGAATAGACAACAGCCGCATAAGCACGATTCGACGCATCACAAAATCCATGCAATTCTATCTTGGTTGTAGTCGTATGCAACCACCTGGGTATTTTTATCTTTTCTACACTTTTAAGTTCCTTTTGAAGATCAAACCACGCTTGAGCTATATCTTCAGGTACTTCGTCGTCCCACTCGATACCCGACAACCACACTGACTGCATCAAAATTTTCGAACGTATAACAATTGGTGCTAGTATTCCTAATGGGTCAAATAATTTCGATATTTGTGATAGTAATATCCTCTTGGTAAGTCGTTCAGCTGGTGTATCAACATTTATTTTGTACATAAAAGCGTCTGCATTAGGGCACCATAGGACACCTAGTGTCTTAATACCCTCATCAAACTCTATACTGTAAATTTTGCTAATTTCCTGATCCTCAATTGGTATGTTTTTCAATAGTGTTGTTTCGTTAGTCGTCCACTTCCGTAAATTAAAACCTCCAGACTTTAATAATTCCAATAATTCAGTTTGTAGGTTCATCGCTTCAGTAATAGTGTTGGCTCCCGTCAGCAAATCGTCCACATAAAAATCCGATTTCAGTGCTTGGGCTGCAGATGGAAAGTTTTCTTCCTCGTCGTCTGCGAGTTTATATAATGTTTTGATCGCCAAATAGGGAGCGCATGCTGTGCCAAATGTGACGGTGTGTAGACAGAAATCTTGGATAGCAGTTGATTTGGAAGGCCTCCACAGGATACGTTGATAATTTGCATCGTCATCATCCACAAGAATTTGCCGATACATTTTTTCTATATCAGCGGTGAATACGAACTTGTGCTTGCGCCATCTAAGGAGAATGCTGATCAAATCGTCTTGTAGTTTGGGTCCAACCATTAGTGTTTGATTTAGCGATGGTCCATGTGATGAATTTTGGGAGGCGTCAAACACAACTCTTAATTTGGTCGTCGTGCTCTCCTTAAATACCGCATGATGCGGAAGGTAGTATGATTCGAAATATGTCTCGTTTTTTTCATTTGTTTTCACTTTTTCCGTAGGTGTCAGGAGTGGACGCATATGGTTGAGTTCTTGATACTCTGCTAAGCATTTCGAATACTCCTCATACATTTGGGGGTCCTTGGCGAATCTAAACTCAAGATGATTGAATCGTCGTAAGGCAACTGGGCGTGATGAACCAAGCAGTGGACGTTGTTCATTAATGAAAGGTAATTTAGTAGGTAATACGGCACTGGGGCCAGACAGTGACGTCATCAACCCTACATCTTGCACTGGCGCCAGTCCTTGCCTTGTCGGGGCCTTGGCGGGGCCTGGGCGAGGGCTTGGCGGGGGCCTTGTCGCGGCACACGCTTACTGCGGTAGAGGCTATAAAACTTTTGAATACAAAAAAAAAAAACAACTTCTGCATTTTGCGCTGATAAAAAGTGGAAGCTGAAAATCAATTTTTATGAATAAAAGTAAAAAAAGTCTATAAATAAAAACATATGTAATTTATTTTTTCGTCCAGGTGCTCGCACTTTACCGTTGGCATACAAGTTATTGTTGTTTTTATTTCGTGAAGAAAAAGCGAGAGTGGAAGTGTTGATAAAATACGTGCCTGCTGTATGCCAGTTCAGCTGATGCCAATGACCGTGGCGACGGCTTCGGCATCCAGCTCCAAATGAAAAGGTCAAAAAAACATATAAAAAGAAGAAGAGCGAAAGTGATCTTGTAAAAATAGGAACAACAGTCGCATACAAGATATTGTTGTTGTTTTTATTCCATTTACATTCCTCTGGAATTTCGACTCATGAAAAAATCGTAAAAAACCCCGATCACATTTTACCGTAGACAAAATGCTATAAAAGTTTTTATCGTCGCGTGCTCGAAAGTCCATGCAATTATTTATTATTTATTTTTAGGTCGCCGCACTTTACCGATAGCATACAAGTTATTGTTGTTGTTTTTATTCCTTTCACATGTAATGATAAAAAAGTGGAATCTGGAAATCAATTTTGTGAGAAAAGGTCTATAAATAAAAACAGATGTAATTTATTTTTATATTTATTTCATTTGTTTTTAAAAATCGTTACAAACATTGACATCATTCATTTTTGTACGAATTTAAAATGACTGATTTTATTGTCATCGTCTCTATTTGATATAATCAAAAAATAGTTTTGAACTGAATTGAGTTCATCCAACTGTTTTTGAGTTTTTATTTTGTCCGAGAAGCGATTGGGTAAATAAATATAGGAGTCACTGTTCAAGTAGACAGTTATTTTTTGCCCATATTGTGTCTTTATGTGCTTGAAATAATTAATTTTGTATTCCCTATTAATTTGTAGATCTGCTACCCTTAAAAGTTTGTAGGAAGACTCATTTCCGATAGTTGATAATAATTCTGCTGTTGGATTTGCCTGAAATGATTTTAGAAAAGTTTTAAAATATTTAAAAAATAACAGTTTTATTTACCATTTTAAAAAATAGCGGTAATGCTGCAGTATTAAAGAAGTATTAACCTAAATTACTACTGATACAAGACTGTGAAATATAAACGAAAAGTACTACCTTATATACCTAGAACTTTTTCGAATCCGCAAAGTACTATTACCAATTTGCATAATGTCATCAACATCATAAAATATGAAAGGCAAGATCAACAGCATTGTTGCATTTAATAAACTGTGTTTTTCCATGACAAGAGCAAGTGAAGTACATTGAACTTTTATTGTTAACATGTAATAACCTTTAACTATTTTATACTACAGTAGAAATGAAAGGTAAGGTAACAGCAGTGTTGCATTTAATAAGAACAAGGACCAGAAAATGTATTGTTGTAATAATGATATACAAACCCCTCTTATTTTTCTTCCCTTTTTAGTGAAGACCAACGTATATAAAGGCCGCTCGAAAATGCTATCATTTATTGAACGCGTAATTTCAAAACCAAAAAGTTTGTTTACAAAGAGTGTTGTAGTGCTTTTTAAAAGTGTACAATTACCGTAAGGAAATATTAAAAAGGTAAGTACTCATACTATTATTTGTGTAATATAAATATAATTAATTCTCTGTCCATCTGTTTGCTACAGCTGAATGGACATCAATCGATCAAGTCGGTTTTGAAAAATTTCAAAATTGAAAAAAGTGTATTTTAAGAATTATCATAGTAGGTATAATAATTAAAACAAGAAAAAGTGTTTGATCTTTAATTTTTTATTACTAAGACAATGGTTTAACCGTTTTGTTTTATTTATGAACCTAGAACTTTTGTATTTGCTTGGATCTCCATTTTTAAATCATTAAAAATTGAAAAAGGTGCATTTTAAGACTTATCATAGTTTGAAAGTAATAATTAACAGTTAATAAAAAATTTGATATTTTAATTTTTTTGTTATCAACGGACACTGATTTAACTCTGGTTTGTTGTATTTTACATTTTTGTATTCCCTCGGATCTTCATTTTTAAATCTATTTAAAAGAAAAAGATCCTTTGCTCGTCTGGTAGAAAATTAAAAAAAAGGTAGTAGCATACAACTCTTCATTTGCTGTTGCAGTGTCAAAATGTCTAAATTTACCATTACAAAAGATGTTGCAACATACATCAGGCGTTTCAATGTAAGGGGTCGAAAAGTTGATTTTAAAATCAATGCCCCGACAGAGAATGTAGAACTTTCATCGTGGTTTAAAAGTGCCGTAGACGACATTTTTAATCGTGTAATGATAGGTCTTCAACCAGAAGACTATGTTGGGTTTACCTTTTGCGGTGCCAGCTTTAGGGAGAGAGGTCCTGGTTGGTTAAATTATAGATTAGCAGCAGAGGTTAGAACGAACGACTTATGGGAAATGATTTCAAAAATTTTTCAGAGCAATTCTGAAGGAATGAACACTGACACATTTTGTTTAAGCGTGACATCAGTTCGACTGCCACAAGGAAGAGGAAGAAATCGTACCTATAACTCGTTTGACGAGGAATGTGTCAAGAGAAGGGGTATTATCACAATTCAAAATAAAGATAATCTATGTCTACCTCGCGCGTTAGTGGTTGCAATGTCTTACATAAATAAAGATTCCGACTATAGAAACATAAGAAGAGACATCGGAAGACTACAAACTCGTAGAGCTGCGGAGCTGTTAACAGAGTGTAAAATAGTTACACCGACTGAAGGTTGGGGAATTCCAGAACTCCAACAATTCCAAGAGCACCTAAAGCATTACAAAATTATAGTCTACCAGTACGGCACTAAAGGGAAAGATATTATTTTTGAAGGACAAAACGACAGAAAACACCTAAATTTGTTGTATCACAAAAGTCACTATAACGTAATAACGTCTTTGACAGCTGCATTTTGTTGTAGCTATTATTGCAATCAGTGTCATGTGCCATACGAACATAAAAATGAACACAGATGTGGTGGAACTTGTCCTTGTTGTCAACAATCTCCAGCATGCGCCAAAGAATCAGTTGAAAAATTGTGTGAAGATTGTAATCGACGTTTCAGAGGAGAGAACTGTTTTGATAATCATAAAGCATCCGGATCTTTAAATAAGAAAAGTATTTGTGAAAAAGTGAAAAAGTGCAAGGATTGTCTAAAAACATTTAAGGCGGATAGGTCTCATGTATGTGGAGAGTATTTTTGCAAAATATGCAATGAGCATGTACAGCAAGAACATCTCTGCTTTATTCAACCAAATACCAAAAACACTCCGACAAAAGACACTCTTTTCGTTTTTTACGACTTGGAAACCAGACAGGAAAAGGTAATAGGAGAAAAAGAATCAATAGGCACTATTAAGTTGCATGAACCGAGTTTGTGTGTGTTTCAGCAGAAATGTGATAAGTGCATAGAAACAGTTTTAAAAATATGTGAAAAATGTGGAGTAACACAACAGATTTTAAAAGTAAACCCTATTGAAATTTTCACTGAATATTTGCTAAATCAAAGAAAATTATTCAAGAAGGTTATTGTTATAGCTCATAATGGTCAAGCATTTGATCATCAATTTATTTTAAATTATATACTTACCCAAACAGATCTGAAACCCAAGTTGATAATGCGGGGTACAAAAATAATAATGATGCAGCTGGGTAGCGTTAAAATGGACGCCAGAAAATCTTGAACAAACTAGCTACAGAGCTGGGCAAATAAATCTTTCTGCATTTTTACTAACATTTTATAATGCAGTTACACCTTCATGGTATACCATGTACTTGAATGATGTTAAAACGAAAATGTGGAAGCGGTTAGAAGATGACCACTTTAATGAAGTTATCCCTGAAATAAAGTATAAGCATGAGCCAGACGAATACATACTGCACATATATCAAGGAAAAAATACTTCAGAAAACGTTATTTTAAAATATAAGGACTATGAATCAATTGAAGATTTTGTTGATGATGTATTTGGTCAAGTTCCTAGGAAGAATAGAAAACACCCCGTTTTGAAGGGTACAATAGACAACTATACACATCCACCGGCTAGCATAAAAACAGCTGAAAATAAAGAGAAAAAAGCTGGTAAAAAGGAGCATGGTGTGTTCGAACTCCGTTTAGAGGAATTGGGCGTTACGATAAAAATAAAAAAACCACTACCCACACACTTGAATGTTAAAGATCTCATGACATTGCTTTTAGCCAATGTACACTTTGACGATAACAAGCTTAGCGAAGAAGAAAAACATAAACGAATTATTGAAATTAAAAATACAATTTTCGAAATATTGAATAGGCTGAAGAAAGATTCACTCAAAGCAAAGGCACCCGAGCAACGGAAAATAACTAAAAACAGTGAAATTTTGCAAGTCCCATATGAGAAACAAAGCTCAGGCAACTATTTATCCACACCAGTACCAATTAATACAAACATAGATAATCTTTCAAACTTCATCACAGATGTATTTCTCCAAACACCTGAAAACAAGCGTAATCCTGATGCATTGTTGGCAGAAATAAAAGAGTCATTTGACACAGCGGGATTACAACAAGAGCACAGGTCAATAATGGGAAAAATTGATTCTCTCGATACAACAATTAAAGAATTGACACAGCGATTACCAAGAGGTACACAAGAAACTATAAAAGATTGCTCTGAGAAAAATATAATACATATATACTCTGATATTATTCGACCTAGAGCTATAGGTGACAAACTAGTAAGATATCTACGAATAATACCGATTCAAGAGTGTGGTACTATATTAAGATTTGAACATATAGAATACTGTTCTATTGAAAAAACTTTTATCGAAAGTATTTCTATAAAAATAACTGATCACCATGGGGAATTAGTTGACTTTAAAACAAGCTATATTCCGACATATGTAATGCTGCATTTTAAGAGACAATAAAAACTATAAATATTCACACAACAACTTGTTTTTGCATAGTATAAATAGAACTACGAGATGAATTCCTATTATACGCGTTATTATTTAATACAAAGCGGCAGTGGTCTGTCGGATATTGGAGAATTATATCGTGGTCCACTTATTTATCAACGTGGAAGAGGTATCGGTAGCTTTTTCAGTGCATTATTTCGACACTTAAAACCTCTAGCTACATCGGGATTAAAAACATTAGCACAACAGGCTGT
This sequence comes from Thereva nobilitata, assembly GCA_963855945.1. Classification (NCBI taxonomy): domain Eukaryota; kingdom Metazoa; phylum Arthropoda; class Insecta; order Diptera; family Therevidae; genus Thereva; species Thereva nobilitata. Next base: position 90,446,570 of record OY979694.1, read on the forward strand.
AAAAGCAGGACAAGCTATAATACAAGATAAAAACATCAACAGCAAATCAGTTAAAGATATTTTAAAAGAACACGGTAGAGTTGCTATTCAAGATTTAGCTCAGAAAGGTATAAATAAAGTGTTTGACGGCATGACTGGAGCAGGTATAAAAAGACCGAACCCGTTTACAACCTTGCATATAAAACCAACTCTTAAACGCAAGAGACGTGGCAAAACACCTAAACGCACGAGAAATTGCAAAACAAAAAATCAAAGAAAAGGAATAAAAGCAAGAGCTTTGAAAACAAAACGAAAGATACGTAAACGTATACTGGACATTTTTGATAAGTAATAAACATAATGTCGTACAAAGAATGTATGAAATCGGAATTGGATCTTTTTTCCACACCACCAGTTCAAAGCAATATTTTGAAAACAGAAGAAGTAGCATATAAGCCAATAGCCTCACTAGACAACTCCTCCGTTCTAGAGTTTGTAACCTTGGGTCATGGAGATACATACCGAGATTTATCTAGCATCTATCTTCGTTTAAAATTGCAATTAATAAAAATAAAAGATGGGAAAGAAATACTTTATTCAAAAGAAGGTGATGCTCCAGGTTTAATAAACAACATTTTACACTCCATATTTCGCCAGTGCACCGTATATTTGAATGGGAAACCAATTGCTCAAACCGACCACAATTACAATTATCGCGCTTATATTGAAAATTTATTAAATTATGGTAAAGATGCTGCATCAACCCATTTGGAGTCGGTCGGTTGGTATCTTGACAAAGATGACACGGAAATTGCAGATATCGATAAACCCGTCGCTGAATTACATCAAGGCTATTTAGATCGGCAGAAACTTTTCAATAAAAGTAATGTAGTTGAACTGATGGGGAAAATTCATACTGATTTGCTTAATCAGGATAAGTTGCTATTAAACGGTGTAGATTTACGTGTAGTTTTATCGCTTGAAAAACCAGAATTTTATATTTTATCCAAGGCTGGCGATGACTCACCACACTTAAAAATCCTGGATGCAACCATGTACATGAATCACGTAACAGTCAACCCGAATATTTTATTAGCACATGAGACAGTTCTACAGCGTTCAAATGCCATATACCCATACAAACGAGTTGAAGTTAAGAGCTACACTATTCCCGCAAACACATTTACACTTTCACTGGATAATATCGTCATCGGACAGTTACCGAACTTAATAATTTTTGGTATGGTGGACAATGATGCGTACACGGGTAGAAGGACAAAGAACCCCTTCAACTTTAAAAACAACAACATTACCAGATTTAATTTATCAGTGAATGGCGTACAGATACCAAACCAGCCTCTCGAATTTGACTACTCAAAAGACAATCCGATTAGTACACGCGGATACAATACGTTATTCAGAGGAACAGGTATTCATTATTTCGATAAAGGTCATCAAATATCCAAAAAATTATTTGACAAGGGATGTTTTCTTCTCGCTTTCGATTTAACAACAGACAATTCATATAACGCGACTTGCGGCAATTTGCTAAATCAAGGAACGGTACGAGTTGAAGGAAAATTTAGAGACGCGTTAAAATATAGTGTGACCTGCATTGTATATGCTGAGTACGATGGAAGCATTGAAATTGACAAGGATCGAAATGTTTACACTAATTTTTAAATCTATATAAGGTGATTACAATATGTTTCAAATGTTAGTTGGTGAATTGCTTTATTTCGGTAACAATGAGCTGTTTAATTAATGTGGAATACTTTTGCAGAGGTGAATATATCTTCTTTAAAAAAGTCTCTTTAGCTGGATTCACTGCGCAAAATAAAACGTTTGCGAAGGAAATAATTTTTAAGTATCCAACATCTGGTACAGAATGCACCGAGCAACAACAATCAACTAAACTTGATAACCTTGAACTAAAACGGATAGATGAAGACCTTATAAAAACTCTGGCGAAATTTAAGTCAATTTTTGTACGTGGTACATCAACTAAGGAGTTTATAAATAACTACGTTACATCTCTCACCAAGGTTATTGATCTAGAGGCAACATTTACTTGTGAACAAGAATGAATACGATCGAGCTTGCAACTGCATTGACAAATAATGGCGTAACAAACAAGTTTTTTAGAGGAGTCTTCCCCTGCAACCATCTGCCGCAAAAAATAAAAAAACCCGCATGCGTCATAGCTAATACGGATCCATCACATAAAGGCGGGACTCATTGGGTTGCATTTTATTTCCCGAAACAAGGTCCTGCAGAGTACTTTGACTCGTTTGGAAGATACCCCACCAATAAATTCTTTCAAAGATTTTTATTTAATAATTCTAGGACTTTTTTAAACAATAAAAAACGATTGCAAGGGCAATTTTCATCAACATGTGGACATTATTGCTGTGTGTTTCTATATTCTCGATGCAGGGGAAAGAGCTTGAAGACTTTTTTAAAACAATTCGCCTTGAGCGATTTCAGTTTAAATGATAATAAAATCATTAATTTATATTTAAAGAATTTTGGACAAAGTGGTGGGGATTATTGTAACCAGTCATGTAAAGCCGAGATCGATACTATAAAAGCCTAAACAGCAAGTGTTTTAATTCAAAGTGTAAGTGCAATTCGATCAAAATGGAGTCCTCTTCGTCATCACGTAAAAGACAAAGGAGCAACACAAAGTTGATCAAATGTAACAAGAAGAAGTCCAAATGTGTATCAGAAGTGATCGGCGGAAATCTTTTGTTAAATTACACTTACCATTTGGACGATTGTTATAACAGAAAGGTAATACTTGGGTTTGATACGTCATCATTCGAAGCCAAAATAGTGTTTCATCAACATGGCTGTTTTCCTGTTTCAACAACATACCCTGGATGGACAACCGTTTTTAATTATCTTTGTAACTTGAAAGGACAAATCAATCTACTACCATCAAACCAAGAGGCTTTAAAACAGGAACACAAAATCCCGCTTGACTCAGGAAGCATCACCTTAACTATAAGTGAACTTTCTAGATTATATGACATGCTAGAGTTTTTTAATATTGTAATGTTTCATAATAATAATGCATCCGAAAGTGTAAAAGAATACTATACCAAATATTGTGAAAAATGTAAAGACAAAAATGTACTTGTTTTATCAAAAGAAGACTTTTTTATACCATCTAGGACCTCTTATGTACACTTGAATTATTCAAGACTCTTTTACGAGGTAGCCTTATATTGTTCTACTAAAATTATTTTTGACATAATATGTTTGTAATAAATTAGGTTTTTTATAAATAAAAGTTATAATTCCTTTTATTCAATGCTTTTTATTTACTAGCATGTATAAATAAATATTAACACAATTTTGAACAGCACATCGTACAGCTTTTAAATTACCGTGTATTGGGCAAAATGTCTGGAATTGCTTGAGGTTCTCTAACCTCGGTATTTCAGGTTGCTTTATTTTTGCTTCCGGAATGTATTTTTCAATAAATCTAGCCTTTTCAAGTCCTTTTACAAAAATTGTTGCCTGCGATAAATCCTTCAGTATGCTTGGTAATTTGTTGTAATTTATATTTCCGCTTTTCCATTTTAATCCGTTTATTTTACTAAAATTGAAATCATCCTGCCATCGAGCCTTTGGTGACAGTTCGTTATACCGGTATGGAGGCTTAAAATAATATAAGCTTGGTGTAAGGGATCCATAATGTAAGATCGATAGCTCCTTAGCAAACTGTTGGCCATTATTTCCACTGACAAACTGTATGTCTAAAATGACTTCGTCCGAACTCATGACTTCAACTATATAAAAGAAAATACCAAATGATTTTTAAAATGTATATTTAAATCTTTTTATACTGTATATGCTTTTAATTGAACTCATTTCCACACCACCGCTGAGGTAGAGTTCTATGGCGCGTTTTTTTTAACGTGGTATTCCTCCGTAAGCCTAATCCACGAATCTTAATTACAAAAATGTTCATTTTCTTTTTAAGTTATTCTTGTTAAATGTCTTTTTGTCTTTTGTAACCATACGGCACGGAAGTGTAATCTTCTAAAAATCTTCGCTTCTCTGCTGTCACTTTATATTTCTTTATTTCAGGGGCTGTTACAACCTCGTGATGTAGAGTACGCCGTATATTACGCGACAATATGGGAATATGATCTTCACTATCTCCTTTAAATATCATTTCCTTGATTGTTTCAAGATTCACTTGTTGCGAAGCTTCATAATTCAGACAGATCCCCTTCACTTTGCTTTTTGCTTTAATGCAATTGTCCTTTGTGCTATAAACTGCGTAAGCATAATTTTTTGGCCCGCCACTGACAAAAATCTTAATATAACTATCTGGACCGTAACAATCAAGTTCATCAGTCATGTCTCCTACGAACTCTCCTGTTGGCGGATCATATTCTCCTTCTCGGCTAATATATATAACGGAATCTGTATCGTAATATAAAACCCTTTCACCAATTTGTTCTAGGTAACTATACAGTTTGAGACGTGCCTGAGTAGTAACATAGGCTGCTATACAAACGTTGACTGTTGACAAAGATTCTGCAGCTTCTTCTTTGTAGCTCCAATTAACTATAAGCGTTTCTTCATTGACCGGCAGGAGATGGTGTATTTCGATATCGGGATTGATTAACATGGCGTAAAACTCTGCTGTATTATTAATTATACTGGTTTTTGGTTGGTTTTCACGTTGTCCAAACTTACCCCAAAAGGAATTTAAAATAAGTTTAGCTAGTGATCTTAATCCAGGATTGTTCACAATTTCAGAAAAATTCAATTTAATACCTTCATTGTCGAAAAAATCTTCAACATACCGCTGCTTTTTATCCTCTTTATTACATTTACTCGGCCATCCAGATGCCTGCTGTTTCATTTTAATAAATTTATTCATCATTTTGGTGAACAAACCCCCTGAACGGATTGATTTATCGTAAGTTTCGGTTTCGTAGCACCATATTTCATAAATTTCCAAGACTTTGTATCCTTTACGTATAGCTGTTTTAACCTCATCAAGTACCCATGTTCCTGTCAATGCTCTTTCCTCGTCTGTATGTGGGCATTCTGGAGACTCGTTTTTCTCTTCACCACAGAGCCGACATAATGAAAACATTAGTTTATTGTTTTGTTTAATGGGTAGAACGGGGTGATATAAACCTTCAGGAGGTAGTATCTTACATTTGATTAAACCCTCTGTTTTTTCAAAATCAATCTTGGAGCAAGCTTCTTGTCCAACATGTAGTTTAGGATGACCAATGGGAAATTTTCCGTATTTACAAACCCATGGATATAACGAGCATATATCTATATATTTGATTTTTTCACCTGGCTTACATTCGTAATGTTTATAAGTATTTCCAGTTCGACCACCATAAAAAGCATCTCGAGGATTCAATGGTAAATACGCCACCAAAGGATGGTCTTTCAAAGATTGTATGTCTTTATTTATCGCCAATTGTTTTCGGAAATTACACTCCCACATTTCGACAACTTCATATCCATACGAACGTAGGCGTTCAGATTTTGATACAGTTGACTCATACCTTTGATTTAATGTATCGTTTTGACAATCTTGGAGAGGTTCATCACGTCTATGTGTTAAGCATGTAGGGTGTCCATGATAATAACATCCGTGAAATTCAAAAATCTGGTTCGTCTCAGGGCAATATCCATCCACTTTTACACCATTTAACACTGTCTCCCTTTGTTTGGCAGCATGCAAAATATTTATACCTCTGTTGTTTTCCTCCCATATTAACCATTGGATTGCTATGGCTGATTGAATGTCTGTATTCCGATATCCATTTTTTGGAATAATTCCAATAGTATCTCGCTTAAGAAAGTTACGGCGAAAAACAAGATTACATGCAGAGGCAATGGTGGTAGCTTCAACAAACGGATCAACATTACACTCATCCAGCATTAATTTTCTAAATTTTAAACATGCCTCTGTCAGAATTTGTACATCACTAATACAGTAATCGACGATATCACGCTGTATATTAAACTCGTCATTTTGGTGTTCCTCGTACCATTTTAAAAAAATATCACGGTCCTCGGTTTTCATGGCATCTGGGCTGTAGTATTTAACAGAGGGTAGAGTTCCAACATATTTTTCATTTTCAGCAGTGTTAAATAGATGAGGGAAATAACCCTTTTTAAGTACTGGTGTTAAATCAAACGCCTTTGGTAATTGGGCTAGAGCCATAGGGAAGTAATTTAGAGAATCTATAAATTTAACGCTACCCAGCTGCATCATTATTATTTTTGTACCCCGCATTATCAACTTGGGTTTCAGATCTGTTTGGGTAAGTATATAATTTAAAATAAATTGATGATCAAATGCTTGACCATTATGAGCTATAACAATAACCTTCTTGAATAATTTTCTTTGATTTAGCAAATATTCAGTGAAAATTTCAATAGGGTTTACTTTTAAAATCTGTTGTGTTACTCCACATTTTTCACATATTTTTAAAACTGTTTCTATGCACTTATCACATTTCTGCTGAAACACACACAAACTCGGTTCATGCAACTTAATAGTGCCTATTGATTCTTTTTCTCCTATTACCTTTTCCTGTCTGGTTTCCAAGTCGTAAAAAACGAAAAGAGTGTCTTTTGTCGGAGTGTTTTTGGTATTTGGTTGAATAAAGCAGAGATGTTCTTGCTGTACATGCTCATTGCATATTTTGCAAAAATACTCTCCACATACATGAGACCTATCCGCCTTAAATGTTTTTAGACAATCCTTGCACTTTTTCACTTTTTCACAAATACTTTTCTTATTTAAAGATCCGGATGCTTTATGATTATCAAAACAGTTCTCTCCTCTGAAACGTCGATTACAATCTTCACACAATTTTTCAACTGGTTCTTTGGCGCATGCTGGAGATTGTTGACAACAAGGACAAGTTCCACCACATCTGTGTTCATTTTTATGTTCGTATGGCACATGACACTGATTGCAATAATAGCTACAACAAAATGCAGCTGTCAAAGACGTTATTACGTTATAGTGACTTTTGTGATACAACAAATTTAGGTGTTTTCTGTCGTTTTGTCCTTCAAAAATAATATCTTTCCCTTTAGTGCCGTACTGGTAGACTATAATTTTGTAATGCTTTAGGTGCTCTTGGAATTGTTGGAGTTCTGGAATTCCCCAACCTTCAGTCGGTGTAACTATTTTACACTCTGTTAACAGCTCCGCAGCTCTACGAGTTTGTAGTCTTCCGATGTCTCTTCTTATGTTTCTATAGTCGGAATCTTTATTTATGTAAGACATTGCAACCACTAACGCGCGAGGTAGACATAGATTATCTTTATTTTGAATTGTGATAATACCCCTTCTCTTGACACATTCCTCGTCAAACGAGTTATAGGTACGATTTCTTCCTCTTCCTTGTGGCAGTCGAACTGATGTCACGCTTAAACAAAATGTGTCAGTGTTCATTCCTTCAGAATTGCTCTGAAAAATTTTTGAAATCATTTCCCATAAGTCGTTCGTTCTAACCTCTGCTGCTAATCTATAATTTAACCAACCAGGACCTCTCTCCCTAAAGCTGGCACCGCAAAAGGTAAACCCAACATAGTCTTCTGGTTGAAGACCTATCATTACACGATTAAAAATGTCGTCTACGGCACTTTTAAACCACGATGAAAGTTCTACATTCTCTGTCGGGGCATTGATTTTAAAATCAACTTTTCGACCCCTTACATTGAAACGCCTGATGTATGTTGCAACATCTTTTGTAATGGTAAATTTAGACATTTTGACACTGCAACAGCAAATGAAGAGTTGTATGCTACTACCTTTTTTTTTAATTTTCTACCAGACGAGCAAAGGATCTTTTTCTTTTAAATAGATTTAAAAATGAAGATCCGAGGGAATACAAAAATGTAAAATACAACAAACCAGAGTTAAATCAGTGTCCGTTGATAACAAAAAAATTAAAATATCAAATTTTTTATTAACTGTTAATTATTACTTTCAAACTATGATAAGTCTTAAAATGCACCTTTTTCAATTTTTAATGATTTAAAAATGGAGATCCAAGCAAATACAAAAGTTCTAGGTTCATAAATAAAACAAAACGGTTAAACCATTGTCTTAGTAATAAAAAATTAAAGATCAAACACTTTTTCTTGTTTTAATTATTATACTATGATAATTCTTAAAATACACTTTTTTCAATTTTGAAATTTTTCAAAACCGACTTGATCGATTGATGTCCATTCAGCTGTAGCAAACAGATGGACAGAGAATTAATTATATTTATATTACACAAATAATAGTATGAGTACTTACCTTTTTAATATTTCCTTACGGTAATTGTACACTTTTAAAAAGCACTACAACACTCTTTGTAAACAAACTTTTTGGTTTTGAAATTACGCGTTCAATAAATGATAGCATTTTCGAGCGGCCTTTATATACGTTGGTCTTCACTAAAAAGGGAAGAAAAATAAGAGGGGTTTGTATATCATTATTACAACAATACATTTTCTGGTCCTTGTTCTTATTAAATGCAACACTGCTGTTACCTTACCTTTCATTTCTACTGTAGTATAAAATAGTTAAAGGTTATTACATGTTAACAATAAAAGTTCAATGTACTTCACTTGCTCTTGTCATGGAAAAACACAGTTTATTAAATGCAACAATGCTGTTGATCTTGCCTTTCATATTTTATGATGTTGATGACATTATGCAAATTGGTAATAGTACTTTGCGGATTCGAAAAAGTTCTAGGTATATAAGGTAGTACTTTTCGTTTATATTTCACAGTCTTGTATCAGTAGTAATTTAGGTTAATACTTCTTTAATACTGCAGCATTACCGCTATTTTTTAAAATGGTAAATAAAACTGTTATTTTTTTAAATATTTTAAAACTTTTCTAAAATCATTTCAGGCAAATCCAACAGCAGAATTATTATCAACTATCGGAAATGAGTCTTCCTACAAACTTTTAAGGGTAGCAGATCTACAAATTAATAGGGAATACAAAATTAATTATTTCAAGCACATAAAGACACAATATGGGCAAAAAATAACTGTCTACTTGAACAGTGACTCCTATATTTATTTACCCAATCGCTTCTCGGACAAAATAAAAACTCAAAAACAGTTGGATGAACTCAATTCAGTTCAAAACTATTTTTTGATTATATCAAATAGAGACGATGACAATAAAATCAGTCATTTTAAATTCGTACAAAAATGAATGATGTCAATGTTTGTAACGATTTTTAAAAACAAATGAAATAAATATAAAAATAAATTACATCTGTTTTTATTTATAGACCTTTTCTCACAAAATTGATTTCCAGATTCCACTTTTTTATCATTACATGTGAAAGGAATAAAAACAACAACAATAACTTGTATGCTATCGGTAAAGTGCGGCGACCTAAAAATAAATAATAAATAATTGCATGGACTTTCGAGCACGCGACGATAAAAACTTTTATAGCATTTTGTCTACGGTAAAATGTGATCGGGGTTTTTTACGATTTTTTCATGAGTCGAAATTCCAGAGGAATGTAAATGGAATAAAAACAACAACAATATCTTGTATGCGACTGTTGTTCCTATTTTTACAAGATCACTTTCGCTCTTCTTCTTTTTATATGTTTTTTTTGACCTTTTCATTTGGAGCTGGATGCCGAAGCCGTCGCCACGGTCATTGGCATCAGCTGAACTGGCATACAGCAGGCACGTATTTTATCAACACTTCCACTCTCGCTTTTTCTTCACGAAATAAAAACAACAATAACTTGTATGCCAACGGTAAAGTGCGAGCACCTGGACGAAAAAATAAATTACATATGTTTTTATTTATAGACTTTTTTTACTTTTATTCATAAAAATTGATTTTCAGCTTCCACTTTTTATCAGCGCAAAATGCAGAAGTTGTTTTTTTTTGTATTCAAAAGTTTTATAGCCTCTACCGCAGTAAGCGTGTGCCGCGACAAGGCCCCCGCCAAGCCCTCGCCGAGGCCCCGCCAAGGCCCCGACAAGGCAAGGACTGGCGCCAGTGCAAGATGTAGGGTTGATGACGTCACTGTCTGGCCCCAGTGCCGTATTACCTACTTAATTTGACGACGTAACGTCCGTCTCGTGCTCTTCTTACTGTTTTTTCGTAAAATGTCTCACAGGCCTTTTCCTCTAGTGTCATGCATCTTTCACCTTGAACCTCCTCGATTTCCCAAAACTGTCGGAGATCCTGTTCCCATTGCATGTGACAATGACAGCTAACAACTCGGTTTGTGGTAGAAGGTGATGTTGTTTCGCCGGACAATATCCATCCCAACGACGTCCGTTGTGCTAGGAGACCATTCTGAATTCTTTTAAGTCCGTCCAACAGTATTTTACCATGTATACCCACTCCAAGGAGAACGTCGATCCTGTTCGGAGTGTAAAATTGAGGATCTGCCCAACATAAATGTTTCAATTCTTGCAAGTGTTTGTCAAGCTTTAATCTTCGAGGTGGCAGGATGCTCGTTATGGAATTAATTACTAATGCTGTTGCTTCTAATTGAGTGTCGTCGTGTATTGATTTAATAGTGAAGTTTACCGATCCTTTTGCTAAATCTGCTTTCAAATTTCCAACCATATTAACATCGACATTTGTACGCGATCTTTTCATTCTCAATAATTGTGCTATACGCTCTGTTACAAATGACACCTGAGATCCAGGGTCTACCAAGGCACGCACCACAACTTCTTGTCCACCTGAGACACTAATGCGTATAAGTGCTGTGGCTAAAAGAGCTTCTTGTGGTGAGCTCGAACTTTCGACGTGTAGCGAGTTCACTTCGCCGCTGATGGCTGTTGGTAGATTGTTAGATACACAGTCTAAGGTTGCTGATGTTGACGGATGAATTGTGGTTGACGTGAAATTGGCGATGACGGTTTCACTATGTAGGAGTGTGTGGTGACGATGTTTGCAGTGACGGCAAGAATGTATGCTAGGACAAGAAGACGCCTTGTGCCCTTGGCCTAAGCAATTTGAACATAGTCCTTTTTTTGCGACGATATTTCTTTTTTCTTCAAAATTCATTTTTAAAAATTGCTCGCACACTCTTATGTTGTGGTTCCCTGCACACAGCGCGCACTTGATGCCTTGAGCTACATGGAATACTTGCCTTGCTGCACTCGATTGCCGTGTGATGACAGTGGATTTCTTGGAATTAGTCCCTAGGGCTTCAAGAGTCCTAAATTGGCTTTCTAAAAATATTCGCAGATCCTGATATTTAGGGAATTCAGTGGACGCTCCAATGTTTTGTTCCCACAGTCGTTTGGTTTCAGAGGGCAATTTTTCACTGATGATGTACGTTATTATGGTATCCCACGAATCGACGTCGATATTTAGATTTCTCAACGCTTGCAATGATTCATTTGTTGTGTCCAGCAAATTACGGATGTTTATCGCAGAGTCATAAGTATGTGTGGGCTGTGTAATTAATGTTTTTAGCTGTGCTTTTATTAAAAGTCGTTTATTGTTATAGCGCTCATTCAGAGCCTTCCAAGCTGGCATGTAGTTTACTTCGATTATATTGAAATGTTTCAAGAATTGCTCTGCTTCTCCCTTAAGTGTAGACCTCAAATAATGCAACTTCTGTACGTTAGAGATCCTAAGGTTGTCGTGAATTAATGTCACGAATAAATCACGATAAGACGTCCACTCATTGTAATTTCCACTAAAATTGGGAAGGTTGATGCGGGGCAATTTAACGCCTTCACGTTCCTCTTCTCCTCGTACTGTGGAGTTCAAATTAGGTTCCGGATGCATTGTTTCTGGATACATTGTGTTTATGTCGTCTTGTATATCGGATTTTCCTATTAAATAGCAATCCTGCGTTTCCATAAATATGTCGTCGTCAAAGTACTGCTTTGCTTGTTTTGGCAATTCTGCAATTGTTCTTTTAGCGGAAACAATTTCGCGATGCCGCGTTTTAAATTCAAGCCAAGAATCGGTAAGCGATTCTAAACGATTATTTAAGTATGATTTTGTTTTTCGCGATTTTGAGTCTTTTTTAGAGTTACGATTGAATTTTAGCATGTCCTCATGTGCAGTGTATTGTTCTGCGATCAAAGTTTCAAACTCGGCTAAATCCATTTTAATTCACCTTATGTGCTTACAATTACTAATAAGGATAAATTGGAATTGACTCACCAAATTAAATCCGTGCTGATGAATGCTGGGTGGGTTGATGAGCTTGGGTTGAGTTCCAGTTTGTCCCTTCTGCTTGTGTGTTACAAGGTCAATACGTCTTAAGACCTTTCTAACATTCAATAAAATGTAAAACCTTAGAATCGACACTTTGTTTTAAAACTACACTGGTCTGCACTGATCAAATGTCACTATGATAGCTCAAATTTCACTAGTTTTTATTTAACAAAACACAATCGCTTTAGTCAAATTTTCAGTTATACCGTGTTTAACACGATCCGGCTCGAAGGACCATTTTTTATGTTCAAGCAAATTGTATTTTACGTTGGAAAAACGGTTCAAAATTACTGGCCACGACAACCGTTCAATTACAAATCAGAAAACCCACGATTTCATCAAAACACTCAAGTCAATAAAATTTATGTTTATTACACTAGAATCTACAAAATCAAATTCAAATCTTAATTTAGCAAAGAACTCAAGCAAATCAAAAAACAAATCGTAAAACATCAAAGAAAAAATTCAAAAAATCACTTGTATCAAAATCTGCCAAAGTAAAGTTCAAAGATCTTTTTTCCGATATATATATTAAAGGCCTACGTGAGCTCTGCAAGCTCGCCGTTACATCGGTAATATTCCCCTCATGTTATTTCTTATTTCCCCCATCCACATTCGCTCTTCTCTGGAGCTTTTAAGAGAATTTACGATCGTGAGCTTTATCGAACTGCTAAAGCTCACGATCGTCATCTGTCAAAATTAGCTTGTGTTGTTAAATTATTGTGATATATTGTGGATGGCGAAGTAAGTGTTTAACCAGGGTAAGTAATACTAAATATTAAGAACATTAATTTAATATAATATAAAATACTGTGACTCTGTGTTGATTTAATTGTTATGTAAGTTTCTGTTTAATCTAATGTTTATGTTCAATGTTTGTTTATGTTAGCTTTGAGGTTATGTTTTTGTTTACAAATTTCTTAATGTTTATATTTATCAATCTTCATCTATCTAAGTTACTAATCATTCTTAACTAATTTTAGGTTGTGCATTAAAGTAGGAGGAACAATTCTTATGGTGCCTTGGATGACCAGACCTGGATGACAACAGCGAAAAGATGAGTATGATTATTGTTGAAGGGTCCTGTCTAATGTCGTCTATTTTTTGCTTTTTAGGTGGATCCTAAACAATAGTAATAAACAACATCCTTGTCAGCGCTCTAGATACTGGAACAGGTGGCATACAATGGGGATTGTTAGACCGCCTTAAGGACCTCGACTACGCGGATGATATCTGTTTGCTGGCCCACAGACACCAGGACCTCAAAAACATGTTAAACAATTTGGCAACAGAAAGTCGTTCAGCAGGCTTAAGGTTAAATCCGACTAAAACCAAAGAAATGCGGATAAATGCAAACACCCTTGAACCAACAGCGCTAACTAACCGTGACGTGGAACTGGTAGATAAATTCTGTTACCTCGGTAGTATTATTACCGAAAACGGCGGTACAGAAGAAGATGTCAGTTCCAGAATAAATAAAGAAAGAAGCGCATATGCATGCCTGTTTCACGTATGGAGATCGACGGAGATCTCAATTAACACCAAATTGCGGCTGTTCAACTCCAACGTTAAGGCAGTTCTTTTGTACGGTTGCGAAACATGGAAAGTCACCCAATTCATCACAGGGCGCCTACAAGTTTTCATCAACAGATGCCTACGTCGTATCCTAAAAATCCGCTGGCAAGATAGAATTTCAAATGAAGAACTATGGCGCCGTGCCGGCCAAGAAAGGATAGACGACCAAATCAGGCGAAGGAAATGGAATTGGATTGGCCACACCTTGCGACGCGAAAACGAGAATCTAGCCAAACAGGCCCTCGACTGGAATCCGCAAGGAACCCGTCGAGTCGGAAGACCTAGAACAACGTGGAGGAGAACCCTATTAGCAGAGGCCGCAACAACCGGGAGATCCTGGTCAGAGCTGAGAGCTGTCGCGCAAAACAGAGTCCGCTGGAGGGCAACTGTTTCCGCCCTATGTCCCATGAGGGATTAAAGGAGCAATTAGTTAGTATTTAACAGTTATTTAGCCCTAATAGAACCTACATACGCAACGACAGAAATTTTTTTTCAAATTTAACCCCTTTTTTACCCCCAAACCCCTAACTCGAAGTGGGTCCACTTCCTGCAAAAATGTCATATTATAAAAATTGGTTGAAATTACTAGAAAAGCTTATATACCAAACGGCAGAAGGTAGGGACAACACGATTTTTTCAAGTGCAAGCTCCCCTACTATGGTAATATATTTAGAGACTTAAATCGGAAAACATAAAACATTGCGCGCGCACAATAATATTATCATTCAAGGTCGTATCCACCTAAAGTCTTGTCTCTGTAGAGTGCGCGCACAGTCCTTTAGAACATAGTTTGAGACTTTTCATATGCTTCCTGCAAGATTTTAGTGGATACGCAATGAAAGCTGTGTCTCCGCACAGTTTGAGATTTTTCGTTTTTTGCTAACTTTGTGTGGATTTTTATGTGCGCGCACTGTCTGCAGACCGCAGTGGAAACGCACCTTAACACAGTCGCGGCAGGTTGAGACTTGTCGGTGCCGGCTGTCGGAGCTGATGAATTTACTGGAATGAAAATTTAGTTTTATACTGAAAGTTTATGAACTTGTCGTTATGGTGTCTTAATTTTTTGAATTAATGATGATATTCCCCATGAACTTTTCTCTCCCGTTTCAGAGGATGTATACCCATTTTATATGGTTTTATTGTACCAAGTACACAATCTAGTGCAATCAAATCATCATCGGATGAAGACGACATCATGTAATAGTTCCAACGTTACGAGCACAACTGAAACTGATGAGTGATTTTCTGCTGGCACCGGGTATGTTTTAGGTCGCCACTGTGTACGACCTAGGCGCGAGTAACCGGCAAGCAGGAAACTGGCTACCACTGTATTTTTACCCTTATGCATGACAATTTGCATTACCATTTCTTTCCAAAGCTATCGGTTCCCATTTCAATTTCTACAAAGAAACACTGCATTCTAATTTCATGAATTCATAAATTGCCTACTGGAAAATTGCCCGGTGTATCCCATAAATTCTATTAACATTCAAGTTATGGATTGAGGAGGAACGGGGAAAACTGTTTTACAATTGTATATCAGCCAATAGCGTTCAACGTCTGAGGTATGCTTAGGGCCATTATACTGATAGAATGCAAACCCAGCAGTAATACTTAGAAGTTGCGCACTCTGCTGCACATTTCTTTTTAGAATATCAAGCTAAACCATTGCATCCACTGTTCCTCGGATGAACTCAAGGTTGCCAGTGCCATTTGCCGCCATACACCTCCATACGATACCAAACAACCGAGTATTGCAATTCGTTCTTTAGTAGTCTCTCATTATAAGGCGGGCAAAAGTCAAAGAGAAATGGCAGATTGTTGGGAAATACTTTTCTGGTACTGTTTTTTGGCTTGCTTGCTATTCTACCGCTTTCTTCACACCTTTTAATAATATATTGGACAGTTGTTCGACTTTTTCCAACAATCTCTGCCATTTCTCTGTGACTGAAGTCACTGAAATATCATTTTAAGGCCGATGTTACAATTGGGGCTTTGACTTTACTTTGACTTAGCTTCGGGCTTTGTTTACATGTAATGTCATTAAAGCTGATTAAATAAAAGCTTCGACTGAACTTTGTCTGCGGCTATATTTCGACTGCAGTCCGGCTTTAAGAGAATTCAAAGTTTCGTCCGCCTCAGTGGCGGACTAAGCCCGTCGGAGGCCCGGGGCGGCAAAGCTAAATGAGGCCCTCAGTCTAAGAAGTCGATGTAATTTTAGAAGCCTTTTATTCAGTTGCCATTTGTAGGGACAAGTGTGTGTATATGTTTATTTCCCAGTAGGAAAAGCATTTTATTACCCATCGATTCCGAAAGTCGTACTAAAGCCAAGTGTCCACTATAGAGTTTTTTCGGTAGAGTGTAGAGCGTAGAGTGTAGAGCTCTACCTGTAGGATGTACACTACAGCGCTTCTCTACCACTCCACCGCCCGTAGAGTTGCTCTAGAAAAATTTTGAGTAGAGATCTACCACGAGCTCTACAGACTGAGTACACTGAAGATGCGTTTTTCTCTACTGTAGAGTCGTATGGTAGAGCGCGCAACTGCGGCCATCAAGTTTTGCATGTCATTTCATTTCTCAGTCATTCAGAGATGCGTGCGTACATATATTGTGTAAAAAATTTAAAGGAAATTAATAGAAATCAAAAAAATAATAAAATGAGTTTTCACCAAAAGAAGGGAAAAAAAGGAAAGGAAATGTTGGGAGCGAGATTGGATTGCGAAAAGAAAACAAAGCGCTGGAATGTATCGAGAACTATGGAATGAGCTCACGGAAGAAGATACATCTTCATACCAAAATTTTATGCGTATGTCGTATTCGAATTTGGTTGTTATTGAACACGCCGATGCAGTGCCGTGGCTGGCATATGTGCAGGGTGTGCAACTGCACAGGGCCCCGCGTGTTTGGGGCACCGCGAGCGAAGCGAGCAAAACATTTTTTTGGCAACAAAAATCATTTGAATTCTTTATTTGCATTTTTACTTCAATGAATGGGTCATACAAATCAGCATATGGGTCATATCAGACGAACTCGCATAACACTAAATATTACATAAGGCCCATTTTCCATGATTCTGTCGCGGGGACGGGTCTTTATGACAGAAAATTTTTTTTGGAGACTCTGGGGCCCCTCGCTGAATTTTTGCACAGCGCCCCCCATTGTCTGGCCACGGCACTGCGCCGATGTACAACAATTCGAAGCGCAGTCGAAACGCAAATAAGAATGCATACTGTAGAGAGAGAAACTCTATCAAACATGCTTGTTAGAGCGTAGAGCAGATGTAGAGCTCTACCAAAAGCAAAACAATTACGTATACACTATAGAGTTTTTTAGCAGAGCGCGTAGAGTGGGTGTAGAGAGCATGTGTAGAGCTCTAGACGGTGTATACACTTCTCTACGCATATCTACGCGAGAGTTTTCTCTTGCTCTACGCAAAAAACTCTATAGTGGACACTAGGAAAGTTTACAAAAACTCCTCTTGCATGATGCAACTGAGATGAAAATGGTCAAGAAGTATTGACGTATGTATAAGCGATGTACAGGGTAACGATTCAGTAAAGACCCATTTTAATAATTACATGCTGTACTTATTTGTGTCTACGGGAACATTGTACGGGACTTCCGACTCTAAAGTACCACTTAGGTAGGCACTGACCATATTTTAAAAGCCTTGTTTAGGATTTGATCAAGGGAACTTGTAGACATTTGGAGGCCCCCAGGAACCAGAGGCCCGGGGCGGACCGCCCCTTCCGCCCCACCCTTAGTCCGCCACTGGTCCGCCTGCAACCAACTTCACTTCATTTGAATGAACAGAAACCCACTTTTTTAAAGCGAAAGGAATAGTTTTGAATTTCGAGTGTTTTTTATAGACTGCGAACATCATTAAAAATTATTCCAAAGCATTTTGTTATATTAATTTTCTTCTTTGCTTCTGCTTTGAAAGGAAACAGCTGATTGCAGTCAAAGCTACAATTTAATTTTAAAGTCGAAGTCTCTGGGGGCTTTCTTTGCAGTCGGAGTTGATGTCGAAGCCAAAGCCCCAATTGTAACACGGCCCTAAAAGAATTGCCGGTAACCGATCTCTTATTTACGAAGAACTTATTACTCTCACGACACAGATTGAAGGGTGCCTAAATTCCCTGCCCTTTATCTGACGATGCCACATATTACGGTGCCTTGGCCCCCGCACATTTTCTTATAGGAGCGCCTATTGTGTCCCCTCCAGAATTAAACCTGTTGGATTGCAAGTCCCATCTTTTAAAGCGATGGCAACAGATACCAAGAATTTTTGTCCCGTTGGAGTTCCGAGTATTTGACACGACTTCAACAACGCCCGAAATGGTGCCCTACACAACCTAATTTAAAAATAGGGGATTTAGTCTTGTTGAAAGATAACCGCCTTCTCCCTCTGAAGTGGAAACTGGGCCGTATAACAAGAACTCACCCTATTTATATTATAACTTATTTTAAAAAAATTGTTTCAATATTATAAACAATTATTAAAAATAAGAAGCAAATTCGAAAAATCTAAGCGCGCCAAAAAGCTATATTCAACTATTCTAGCTAGGCGTTCGGGGAAAAACTAAACTATCCTTGACTAAAATGTTCGCAAAACTAAAAATAAAAAAAAACATTTTAAAGAGGACACTCTAAGCTTTCTAAGAAAGCCATTAGTTTTTAATTTTTTGTTTTTTTCTCATAGAAAATATTGCCGGAAGTTATAATTTGTAAAATTCTCACTGATATTTATAAAATTGATGATATAGTTATATTAATAGAGGCGTACAAACAAAAAATCCTTGTACATTTATCATCACTAGACATTTACTTTTGATGTAAAAATAATTAAAGTGATAAACATGGTCTCTGTTTAATAAAATCTATGTTGTAAAATATTCATATTTTCTTACAGCATTCATTCAACGCCATTTTTATATTCAAAAACAGCCGGCACCCAAAATATGATGAAGAAGGAAGACGCGCCCGGGCCGCCGGCAGTCTTTCACTTCTTTTGTCTGGTGCCGGTTGTTTTTGAATATAAAAATGGCGTCGAATGAATGCTGTAAGAAAATATGAATATTTTACAACATAGATTTTATTAAACAGATACAATGTTTATCATCTTAATTATTTTTACATCAAAAGTAATTTATACCAAATATTCTTATACAGCTCTTGAACCGTGCAGACGTGTAGTTTCAGCTCCGTCCGGAATCTTTGACCCTCGTTCTAGAAGTAGTTTTGTGAATTCTGTTTTTTTTTTGTTTTTTTAATTTACATTAGTGCTATCCTTTAGTGATCCTAGTGTCCCCCGGCAAAAGTTCGTTTAATTTAAAATAATTGGACTTTGGACTTGTCAGCTGCATTATTGTCACCAAGCCAACAAGTGTTTCTCTGTTTTTGTTTACTAACCCAATTCAACATGAACAGTTGCGGAAATAATTCTTGCACCATCGATGGCTCCGCCGTCGACGTCACCCAGTAGGTTACATGCAGCGGAATTTGCCAAACATCATACCATGCCTCATGCGTTGGGCTTTCTCACATTGCGCTACGATACGCGAATGAATTAAAAAAAGCTTTTAAATTCTACTGCCTGCAAGTCCATCAACTTGTCACATGTGATGATGGAAATTAAGTCAAATAACAATAACATCGCTAATTTGGCCGAGACGCTGACTTTAATTAAAAATGATTTGGAAGCTTGCAGCGCAAAAGCTTTTAACTCGGATAGAAGTGCTCAGCTGTTAATTCAAAATGTTGATGAGCTATCTTGTGCGGTCGACAGGATTGAGATTAACAAGCTAAATCACTCTAAAAATTACCAACTTCTAAAATCAAAAGTTGATAATTTATCGTCCAAAGATGCAGCTGGAAATGGATTTTCTGAGTAGTTCGAGAAATTCCTAAAATTTGAGCTGAACACGATTGCTGCAGCCCTAAAGAAAATCAAATTAAGCTCAGACGCCAACCGCTGCAGTACCAGCACCGACATCGAAGGTGGCCTGGCCGACCTTGGGGGGCAAATTCTCTGCCTTTGAAAAATCCTTTGAAGTGCTTAAAACGGATCTCAATTCCCAGCTCAACAATATTCGAATCGAATTGGCTGTCATTAAGTCACTTCCTGAAAATGGTGACTTGCATAGTCCAAAACCTCCAATCTATCCTCCCGCAGCATTAAGTGAAGATCTGCCGTCGAGTAGAAACAGCAATGACATGAACATCAGCGATATTAACTACGACGAGAACTTTACTCTGAGGTCGCCAACCAACAGCCTCCACCAGCAGACTATATCTATTTCGGGGAATTCGTGCCTTCATCTACCACCGCTTCATTTGCCCGAGCGTACGATAAGTAAGTTCGGCACAACTTGGTCTCAGGCAGAATGGGATGCCAGGCTGGATAGAATCAACAAAAATCACAAGGATCAACGGACACTGAAAAATTCAGGGAACAGCAATAAAAGGAAACGACAGCCTGCTTTAAAAACCCCCATTCGCAGCGGAATAATTAACTTCAGGCCAGTAAATTTCTCGAACACCAACGAAGATGTGTCCAAATACTTCCTCCAAGGCGCGCCACCACGATCTGACCCATCTTGGGTAAATTCGTTGTTTAAAACTGACTTATCGATTGATATATCCATCTGCGAAGAAGTCAGTCATCGAAATAAACAATAAACCGCGGAGCTTCAAGGTCGCCTTGCCCTCAAGATACGATTGGTTGTTCCTGAACTCTGAGGCAGACATCTTTACCTGGAAAAATTTAACTCTCCGCCGTTGGACTGATAGGCTAAGTTACAACAATAATATAGCTAAGAGTAGCCCTAAGCTAAACCCCACCAACACACTAACCAAGAACACTAACGGTACTAATGATCCACTACCAAACACTAACTCACTAACCAGGAACACTAACACTAATCCTTTACCAACCACTTACCCTAGGCTAGATAGTCTAAGTAGCAACACTAATATAGCTAAGAGTAGCCCCAACCTAAACCCCACCAACATACTAACCAGGAAAACTAATGGTACTAATGGCCCACTACCAACCACACACTCACTAACCAAGAACACTAAAACAAATAATCCATTACCAACAACTTACCCGAATTTTGCGCGTAGTCACATTATTGTCGGCGGCCGTTCCTACGCTAATATCTGCGATGCAATTCCACCTCAATCAAGCCCGCCTCAACCTAAGCCGTCTGAACCGGTAAGATGCAAGTCGCCTTTCTTGAATCCTCTACAACCCCCCGTGGTAAAAAATGCCATTATATCTGCTAATTCCTCAGAGAGTAGATATTTGCTTTCGCGCTTGCAAGAAAAGAGGATCTTTGATGACGTTCGTCTTTTCCTGGCTTACATGCACAACAAACCTGATGCAACCTGCATTAATGGTAAGACCAGGACTAGTCTCATTATTTCCGTTCAGCAAGAGGGTTTACCTACAGAACATAATACCCTCCTTGAACTGTTTACAAACTTCCATGAACAGTTTCAAATTTTCCCTCAGCAAGTTAGCAAGGACCTTTCTGCATATGCGTCTCATATCAGAGCAAAGCATATCTCCCAACTGCAAAAAAGTCGGGAAGAATCAAATAGATATTATCGTCCATAACTAGCTTTCCCCCCAAATTCTAACCATTTCCAAGCCCATCAAACCTCTTCCGATGACTTAAGGCTCTTCTACCATAACTGCACTGGGATGAGAGGCAAACTGAAGAATCTTTTTATCGACTCCAAATCGTGTCACTTCAATGTTCTAGTGTTAACCGAGACTTGGTTGAATGATTCCTTCCTTAACGAGGAGACCTTGGACAGCAGCTGGTCAATTCATAGATGCGATAGAGACTATATATCTACCGGTCTATTGTAATGCTTCAATATGGGATTCGCAGGGTTTGACTCGAGGATTTAAATAAAACAGTTATTTTATTTGGAGACCGTTTATTTTATTAATTGTTCCTCAGCGACAGAGCGTAGAGCTAAAGCCCATTTAGCGCCCTGTAGTCGTTGAGTATTGAACAGTGACTGTAATTTTCATACAAAGTTCCCTTGTATTTATAGTAGGGATTCTTATATACTATCCTTATATACTATTACATATTATCATAACTAGGCCTACTGACTCATATCTATATACATGACTACAATCTAGTTTTCTATATAAACTACCTTAAATTACTATAGTGTGAATCAAAGTGTATGTATAGTTATTTTCTATGAGGTTATACGGGCACCTCACTATCAAGAGGAGGTGGTGTCCTCATAGCTGTTAAAGACCCCTGTGCTGAAAGTCGAGTCGTGTAATGTGACAATTCGTTTGAGTTAAAGAAAGTGACGTGTCAGTCGAATTACGACTCTCAGTACAGTGGTCTAAACTCAACTTAGCACTTCCACTCTCTGGATCCCGTGCTGAAAGTCGTAATTCGACTGAAAGGCCGCTTTCTTCAACTCAAACGACTTGTCACATTCCACGACTCGACTTTCAACACAGGGGCCAAAGCTCCTTAAATAGTGAACTGATCGCAACTACATCGTCACAATCTTTTGAACATGTCTTAGTACGAGTAAAGTTCGGAGAGAAACACATTGTTATCGGTTCTTTTTACTTACCTCCAAACTC
Source organism: Thereva nobilitata (assembly GCA_963855945.1). Lineage (NCBI taxonomy): Eukaryota > Metazoa > Arthropoda > Insecta > Diptera > Therevidae > Thereva > Thereva nobilitata. The sequence goes on from OY979694.1 coordinate 90,468,999, forward strand.
CGACGAATCTATATATGATAATGTGATTCATATAATAGAGGAAACCTCCGATGTTAACAAAGATATATTAATTGTAGGCGATTTTAATCGGCCCAACATATCTTTTATCCGCGACGAGGAAGACAGTTATTTACTTCCTATTAATGTATCGAAGTAAGATTATAAACATTGTTTTAGGCAAGGTTACTTTAGTTTTTTCCCGAACGCCGGGCTAGAATATTTGAATTCAGCTTTTTGGCGCGCTTAGATTTTTTCGAATTTGCTTCTTATTTTTAATAATTTTTTATAATAATGAAACAATTTTTTTTTAAATAAGTTATAATATAGTTTTTCGAAATTTTTTTATTTTTCGATATATAAAGCAAAAACCAAATTTTCGAATTTGTTTTCGAAATTGTGAACTTAGCATACACTTTAGCGCAGCAAAGATTTTTTTATCGTTTGCTACACCCAAAAAAGTACGTAAGTCCCAATTTTCAGCGAGATCACATTTCGTGGGAGGTCCAAGTCTCTGACAACTAGGCTACTAAGGCTAGCGACATACGATTAGGTTTCCCCGGTACGGCTAACCGTCTGCGGTTTTGTTTGTCTCCGGTTTGTTCTGAAACCGTTCAGGTTTTAACCTTAACGTATGTCTCAGCTAATCTAATTGCTAAAGTTCAATTTTGGCACGAAAAAACCGGTCCGGGAAAAACCTAATCGTATGTCGCTAGCCTAAGGCAGTATGACAAAATACTTTCGAATAATGAACAGCAACAATTAAAACTAGCATAGAAAGAAGATTGATGAAAGAAATTGTTTTTTTTACCTAAAAGAAATCCGATTAAAAATGAGTAAATTATAAAAACCATCAAAAAAAAACACGACTGTTAAAATTTAACTAATATTTTACATGAATAGAGAGAGAAAAAGAGATTTAAAAATGAATTGAATTTTTGTGAATAAAGCTTTTCGTGTTTTGTATAAAATGTGGGTTGCTACACCATGCGATTATAATTTTTTTTGTGGTTACCGCATTTCAAAACAAAATGAAAGATTTTATTTTATTTTATTAAAAATAATTGGATAAACATCGCCGTTGAAGTTAGCTTCCTCCTAAGGTACCACTAATGTTTTAAATATAAATTAAGCGCGCTATTCATTGGATAAGAATAAAATATCTTCCTCACTTTTTGTGATCCCCTTTCATAGAAATATAAACTAACATGGAACGGCTGTGTCGTGTAAAAACCCTGTACGTGTGCGACCACAGTCAAGGTAGCTTATTTAAAAGGACAGCAATAGTGTGCACAAGTGGGACACAAATTGCCGAACTGTCAGGGGTAGCTTCTGAATGAATGGTGACATGCCGAGTCAATATCCGGGGGGCATAGATTTTATGCCAGGAACTTTAAACGTCCCGCTTTTAAAACGTCCCTCTTATTATTTAGCTATATTTTGTACTGTGAACCCTGGGTTGGTTGCCCGAAGAAGCCAACCTCAGATCCACATACAAAAAAACCAAAAATTTGAATAAAAATCCTCAAAAAAAATATCCCAAAAAAAACGTGAATATCAAAGCGGTACCCCGGCCTCAAATATAGGGCTGGCTCGTCGGGGAGGTCGTGGAGTGTAGAGACACCGGAGGTACCACCTTCAACTTTTGCATCACCACTTACCTACTTGCGAGGGCATCCATTCGGGCTGACGTGGAGAACAGAACCTAGGAATGAATGTAAGCCATCTGAAAAAAATTGTCGAGGCGGGGTAATTCGCCCGCTGCTATGCCATCATCTGGCCTTAGCCCGTCATTCTGGAATACTAACTACAGTGATAAAGTGATAACACAACCAATTCAGCCAACACAGAAACTTATATTTCCTTGACAAATTGCTACTACAAACTAGACAACAAATATACAATCAAACAAAATCTACCTGAACAAGTGATACCCATAGAGGATAATTTATGATAGTGTATACATGAACCGTGCTTCTCGATGGCGTTTAATAAAATTCAACGGAACTGTTATACAGAAAACCCAAACCGCCCTGGTACCAGCCCGATTTCGTTCCAAATAATAAGTGAAAACTGTAACCACTCAATCTAATGGAGGCGGTTAATGTAATACTATACAATCCTATGGGACTCACGGGAACAAAAGGAATGCTTATTCAATACTCTAACTTAGCACTCTAACAGCAATAAACCCTTAGTATATATAGGTACGAACATTAGAATAATTTTTACTGCCTGTTTTGATTTTATAATTTATAAAAGATACTTAAATCCGATGAAATCTGTAATCCTTACGTCAAAACATTTAATGTATTTAACCTGATAGTCTACAATATACAAGACCTCGTCCAAGTACTATACCGCCACATCAGATATAATGTGCAAAACAAAAAAAACATTACAAGAAAATGGTAGTTCACGGAAACCGGTTCCACCCTAGGTAATTTATATACCACAACCTCCTGCAACTAACGCAACACAATGAATGATAAAAAAATTTGGACGGCTTTAAAGGGTTAAAGTAGTGCCAACTACCAAGCCAAACAATTCACAATCTACAAGTTTTTTAAAGACAAAAATACGGAACATTAATGGTAGTAACCTAGAAACTACTACTCGCAACAACAACTGTCAACACCACATAAAAATAGTACAATAAGTTTATTTAAATGAATAAAAAAAATTCCACTTCGCCTGGAACGCTATTCTTCGCAGGCCCTTCCAGTCGTCTCCAGGGTTCCGAATCCCTCGCTGCGTCTTGTAAGTCGGTCGCTCCTAATGAGGCACAGGCGATCTTCAGCGGGCTATGCCCAGAGGTTCAGCCGGAGTGCGGCACAAAGCACATATATATAATAAAAAGTGGGGTACCTGAGATACTGCGGTATAGGGATCCTTAATCCCGAGGTCACGTCTACTCCTTTAAATTGGGACACCCTCTTCTTCCGAAATCTCGGCTCCTCCACTAAATCGTCTCGCTCCTAGCCTGCAGCTTCGCTGTCCTCCAACCGGGCGCCACCTCCAGGGGTTTCTTATTAGTTACTCCAATTAATGCAGCATCAGAAAAACAGCACGCCGGTAATAATCCTGCTGCCAGTCTCTGCCTAGCACCACTTCCACAAAAAGGTTAGGTTTTCAGCTGCCCAAATTATTAATATCACCGGGGCTCAACTCGCTCCTGTTGGTTCACGTCCGTTTCAAAAAACTCCCCAAAACTGACTTTAAGAAAATTTTCCGTCCTATCTGTTGTTTTTTTTTCGCCTCCCCCGTTTTTCCAAAAATTTTCTCCCCAGTGTGTTTTCCTAAAAATCGGGATTGCAAAGTGGCTATAAGAATAGGCCCGTCGTTACAATCCCTCGGCTCCACAAACCCGACTTGCGAGGGAGTGAGGAGCCGAAAAAAAACCAAAACGACCTGATTTTTGTTTTAGGTTAATCCTAATGACTACGACGGAAGGTGTGGCTCGACCCATGACCCTGAGATGAGGAGTCCCATGCTCTCTATACTGAGCTAGCTGAGATTGTACCAGAACGATAGAAGAGAAGAGAAAGTTAAAGAGGTATGAAACCCACAAAAGTTATGGTCCGCCGGGTTTCCTCGTCATTCGCTGGTGGATCTCCCGGAGGGCAGTGTTGAGGAACAAGGACGTGGCCGAAGACAATGCCATATTGTCCCCTTCCGCGTCCCGATCAACCTCAACCCTCCCGCTCGCATAATATCATCTTCCGCTCCACCGAATTGTATCTCCGGCAATACCACACTGCCTTCGACTCCACCCGGTGGATCGCAAGGTAATATCGCGCCGGTTGAGACTCACTAGACTGTCCGAGGGGTTGAAAATACCGGGGAGGAGGACCACCCTGCTTCGGTTTGGGACTGGTCTGGCAGCCCTGTTGGTATTCAACATGGAAACTTGGCCCAAAACTGGAATACAAGAAGGTGTGCCATCCGCTAGGGAAGCTGCCTAAGCGGACCAAGGGCACCCTATTATTAACCGGTGAAGCCGGCGAGATGCCTTCTTAGGGCTACTCAGGGACGTGCTTGCTTCGACGTGATGCTACGGCCGCAGGTCTTTGGCATGATACGTGCCCAGAAGCTTACCACGCAAGTCCTCCAATTCATATAGACTATTGCCAACTCGTTTCCTTATACGTGATTTCACGAATTTATCTGCCAATTTGGCATTGAAATGGTCTGCCCGTTTGCTGACCAGAAAGGTTCTCCGAAATACTTCTTGCCCCGGGTGAAATTCAACCACTCGACAACGCAAGTTGTAGCGTTTTTCGTGTCTTGCATGCGCTGCAGCGAGGCTAAGTTCGATCCGCTCTCGGAGCAATTGTAGGCGATCTGAGACTGGCAAATGCGATATGTCCCCGTCTCGAAAGACGTTCAACTTCTTCAGGACCGGATAAGCCGATCCATGAAGAATCATATGCCGCCCGAACAGGGCTTGATAAGGGGACATACCGATTGCCTCATGAAGAGTACCCCGGAGAGCACATTCAATAGAGGTAAGATGTTTATCCCACTCTCTTTGATCTTCATTTAGATATGCCCTAATAGCGGCGAGAACGGATCTATTTACCCTCTCTGAGGCATTTGGATGCGGAGAATATATGCCCGTGCGAGCATGTTTCACGCCATAATCATCCAGCAATTTAGCAAACTCCCGGGAGGTGAACTGCCGACCATTGTCCGAGAAAACTGTTTCTGGCACACCAAAAGTGTGGAATACAGTTTTCTCTAGAAAATGTACGGCAGCCGCCGAGGTTTCCGCCCTTACTGGATGAAGAAACACGAATTTGCTGAATCCATCCAAGACAACGAATACCGCGGTGTGTCCTTTCTTGGTCCGGGGATACGGACCCAGGAAATCTACGTATAAGAATTGAAACGGATTGGCAACCTCCATGGGCTGCCCCATTGGTGGTCGCAATATCGAATTGGGAGACTTGGTGGCTTTGCAAGTGTCACACTGTGACACGAAGGTTCTAACCTGCCGAGCCATTCCCGGCCAAAAATACTTGACCCTTAATCTGGCCAGTGTCTTTGCCACACCGCCATGTGCGGATTGAGGAGGCGAGTGGGCCGATTCGACAAGAGGAAGCGTCAAGTCCGCGGGAATCCACAATTTCCACGTTAAATCGTCCGCAACCGGGTCTCCCGTACGTGGGGACGTACGGTGAAAAACGTACCCGTCCGAAACACGCAAGTCTGGTAACTGTGCGGTGGCACCCAAGATTTGTTCAGCCAGTTCAGTGTATTCAGGAGACCTAAAGGCCGAGGAGTCCATGTCCACCTCGCGACAAAAATGGAGGTCGTCCACGCACTCCCTGCGCGACAAGGCGTCAGGTACTACGTTTTGACTTCCCTTTCTGTGTTCGATCGTGAACACGAACCCCTGGAGCTTTAGACTCCATCTCGCTAATCGACCGCTTAGCTCTTTCTGATCCATGAGCCACTTCAGACTAGCATGGTCAGTTATTACCGTGAATGCCTGTCCCTCCACATAGGCTCTCAACTTCTTAACACTCAGTACAGCGGCGTAACATTCAAGTTCCGTTATGGTGTAGTTCCGCTGTGCTGCGTTCAGTTTCTTAGACATATATGATATCGGATGTTCTCCTCCATCCATGTCTCGCTGAAACAGCACGCTTCCCACACCACTTCGGCTAGCATCGCACTGAATGTAAAAAGGCTTAGAGAAATCCGTAGTGACTAGCAACGGAGCCTCGGTCATAAGCCGTTTTAGATTCTCGAAAGCCTGCTGGGCCTCGTCCGTCCATCTGAACGATTTGTTCTTTAAACAATCCGTGACTGGAGAAGCCACGCTTGCATAATTGTGGATGAACCTCTGATACCACCCCGTCTTTCCCAAAAATCTCCTAATCTGCTTATGAGATTTTGGAGTTGGAAATTCCGTGATGGCCGTCACCTTTGCAGGATCCGTTTTCAAAGTTCCATCCCCAATTATGAAGCCAAGATACTTAACTTCAGTCACGCAAAATTTACATTTGCTTAGGTTGATAGTCAACCCAGCACGACGTAGGTAACCAGCAACCTCATCGAGAATACGTACATGTTCGTCAAAGGTAGATGAAACAACGAGCAGATCGTCCAAATAAACGAATACGTTTGCACGCAAGTGTCCAGGTATAGCCTTGTCCATTAAACGGCACATTCGCTGTGGCGCGTTGCACAGACCAAAAGGCATCACTGTAAATTGGTATAATGGACGACCTGGGACAGTGAAAGCTGTTCTCTCTCGGGACTTTTTTTCTAATGGAATTTGCCAGAAGGCGTCCTTCAGGTCCAGACTGGTGATATATTTGGTATCTTGCAGACGACCAAGTAGACCATCAATATGTGGAAGAGGGTAGGCGTCCTTGACAGTGACGGTATTCACTTTACGCGAGTCAAGGCACAGGCGTACCTTCCCTGGTTTGCGCACCAACACCACTGGAGAATTCCAGGGGCTATTGGATGGCTCAATTACCCCCAGAGCCAACATCCTGTCTAACTCACCATACATTAGCTTCTGTATGGCAGGTGAGACTGGATAATGCCTCTGTTTAATGGGAACTGAGTCACCCGTATCGATGATGTGCTCTTCCAGGTTGGTTTTCCCCAGTCCGAAGACATCAAATGAGGGGAACCTGGCCTTTATTAACTCCAACTGTTGGCACTGCATTGACGTTAAGTCGTGCATCTTAGAAGTTGCTGTTGGAGCTTTTACTTCACTAACTATTTGGGGAGCGATTTCGAACAATTTCCAGAAATCGATCCCGAGATACAGTCTTTGGCTAAGACTGGGTACCACATAGATGGTCATATCATGAGTCCGACCTCCAAAAGAGACCGGCACTCGGACATAACCGATAACTCTTTGTGGGGCCCCGTCCGCCGTTTGCAAACAAGTTCGCAAAGAATAAAACTTAATCTCGGGATGATCCTTCAGAAAAGATTCGGCCTCCCTACCCAGACAGGTGATACTCGCACCACTGTCTAGTAAACCATTCACCTCTTCACTAGCTAAATAGACCTTAGCGAAGGGACGATGATCGGACAAATCCGATAGAATGGCAGAAATAACTTTCTGCGAATAAAGTCGTTTCTCTCTAGCTCGACTCCTAACATCCGGAATGGACGCGGCGAAGTGTACCTTAGGCGGTTCCGCAAAGATGCGGTTTCGAGCAATTTGGTACCTCTGCCAACGCAACAGAAAAGACTGTCGAACCTCTGGTGAGGGGAAGGTTGGAAGAGGGTTTGGGTCTGTCAAGTCCGAGGTGAGCGAGGATTGCTCGCTATAGTCCTTGTCAGGGCTGAAGACGGGTGAGTTTAGGACAGGCGCGGGCTCCCGCCGAGCTTCGCACCCTGTACCTTGTTTCCCGAACATACGGGACAACGGGTTGTTACGGTACCAGGCTTGCCGCACCTATAACAAAACAGGCCTCGTGTTTCAGACGGGCAGTCCATGAACAGGTGGCCCTGTTGTTGACAATTCCAACAAGTGACAATTCGACGCCTGACTGGAGAATGGGGCCGTTTGACCTCATCCACCGCAGAGTCAAAATCGTCCCCTATTGGTTGCCTGTCAGGACTCCGGCTGGCGGAATCAATCTCGTGGACCCTGGGGAATTGTCGTCGTTCTTGGCGCTTCTGCTCCTGCCACCTCTCCGCCCGCAAGCATACCTCTCGCAGATGACGTAGTGTGGCAAATGATTGGCCAATGACCAGCGAACCTAGTGACACGTTAAGATTTTGTATGACGATGTCCACCAGCTCAACTTCTGGCATTGGACTCGCCATACGGTTAAAGAAGGACACCATCCTTGATACATACATATCGTATGAGTCCCTGTCCTGTTTGCATTCAAGCATTAGCTTGATTAGTTGGAAGTCGGATTCCCGACGCCTAAACTGCCTGGTCAGGTGGCCTCTCACGTCGCTCCAATCGGGGTCACGAACCTGACGACGAAATTGGGACCAGTACCAATCCTCGGCTCTGCCCTTTAACAACGCAGATATATTCCGACAGACCTCGGACTGGCTGACCCATTCGTCACGGGCCCTTGTTTCCACTCGGAACAAAAACTCCTCCGCCGACAACTCATTATCGTCACCGGAGAACTTTAAGTTCCAAGTGGAAACTGGTGACCGCCTCTTGTTATCGAAATGAGACGCCTCCCTTCGCGGGACAGGTGACGTTTGATCCTCCATAGACTCGTCCGGAATAGTTGGTGGGATTGCAGGAGTAGTCGTAGGTCTAGGTTCCGAACGTAAATTTGTTAACTCCTGCTGGAGTATCGCAAAATTTTCGGTCAACGTGCGGATCGCCTCACTTTGGACCGCATATGAATCGGGGATCCCTGCAGCTTGAGCCCCTCCTTCCTCGTCGCTTCCGGTGTTATCCGGAGCAGTACTTTTCCCACCCCGTAATGTTGGCATGGTAGTGGTCCGAAATCCGTTTCTTCAATCAATTACCGATAGCAACCGTAACCAATGCGATCACAATCTTTGTACCTATTTATTACAAATTTTATTAGGCAGAAGTTTTCAAAAAAAAATTCCAGCAAAATTTTTGGTAATCCTATTGGTGATTTTAATCTAGTAACGTTATTGTAGTGAATATATATTTACTGAATAGCTTCTAAAATAATATAACTACTACTCTAAACACAAGCAAAAAAACTATTATTTTATCAGTGATACACAAAATTATAGATATGGCAGCAGCGGAACGATCTCTCCCGCCCCGAAGAATATTGTGGCCGAAGTCAACGGTGGCTGTCAGTGGTGGTTCAGCTAAGTAAAATCCCAATTGAATGTTCGCCCTACAACTACGCCCTGGCTCATGGACTTAACGTCCGTGAGAATAGACGCTATCGAACTTCTACTATAAATTACAAGAATAAAATATCTACAGCCAGCACCGAATACCACCTATGACCCCGGATGCACCTCAAGCTACCCACACTTCATACCCAGGACCAAGGTTCATTGAGGGGAGGAGGCTACCAGAAGCAACCTATTCCTCTTCAACTAACCCGCCATATTTTCTGCACTCCACGCCCCCTCCTGGGGACACCCACGAACTAATATGGAAACCTCTTCCCAAAATAAGGACGAATTTGGACATCTATTCGCTGTCCATCCACGACTGAGCCGCAACTCTGCATGCCTTCAGGAAGGATAGATCAGCAGAACGGAAAGGGAACAGAAAAAAAGGTTAAATAGGGTTCGAATGAGTTCCAGAGAGGTTTCACTGGGCGCAGGACCAGGCGCTGGCGCCTGTTAGTCAGACGGAGCCAGCGAAGCATCCCCAAAAACCCACCCGACCAAATAAAAATGAAAAATAAAATTGAGAGATAACCCTGGCCTCAGCCTCCCGCATAGCCAATCGATATTACGCTTGTTAGCAAGAAAGGCAGATGAGGACAGGGCTAGAAGGCAGACTATCAAAAGGGAAGAAGCTACCGCATTAAGGATTAGACGAAAGGTAAAAACAAAACAAAATTAACTCATAATTTACAGAGAAATTTACCGAAGAAAAGGGATGGGACTAAAGCTTTGCGGTACTGCCTTAGCCCCGACGAGCCTACAATGTAGTGGTGATGCACTTCGAAATCATATAAAATCAAAAATCTAGCCGTGAAGGTATTCGTGGTAAGCCGAACCTACCGAAAACAATTTCGCTAACTTACAAAAACAATAATGTCCGTGCAGTACTGACTAGGGCATAAAAGCCTTCGTTGGGCGCCATTTGTACTGTGAACCCTGGGTTGGTTGCCCGAAGAAGCCAACCTCAGATCCACATACAAAAAAACCAAAAATTTGAATAAAAATCCTCAAAAAAAATATCCCAAAAAAAACGTGAATATCAAAGCGGTACCCCGGCCTCAAATATAGGGCTGGCTCGTCGGGGAGGTCGTGGAGTGTAGAGACACCGGAGGTACCACCTTCAACTTTTGCATCACCACTTACCTACTTGCGAGGGCATCCATTCGGGCTGACGTGGAGAACAGAACCTAGGAATGAATGTAAGCCATCTGAAAAAAATTGTCGAGGCGGGGTAATTCGCCCGCTGCTATGCCATCATCTGGCCTTAGCCCGTCATTCTGGAATACTAACTACAGTGATAAAGTGATAACACAACCAATTCAGCCAACACAGAAACTTATATTTCCTTGACAAATTGCTACTACAAACTAGACAACAAATATACAATCAAACAAAATCTACCTGAACAAGTGATACCCATAGAGGATAATTTATGATAGTGTATACATGAACCGTGCTTCTCGATGGCGTTTAATAAAATTCAACGGAACTGTTATACAGAAAACCCAAACCGCCCTGGTACCAGCCCGATTTCGTTCCAAATAATAAGTGAAAACTGTAACCACTCAATCTAATGGAGGCGGTTAATGTAATACTATACAATCCTATGGGACTCACGGGAACAAAAGGAATGCTTATTCAATACTCTAACTTAGCACTCTAACAGCAATAAACCCTTAGTATATATAGGTACGAACATTAGAATAATTTTTACTGCCTGTTTTGATTTTATAATTTATAAAAGATACTTAAATCCGATGAAATCTGTAATCCTTACGTCAAAACATTTAATGTATTTAACCTGATAGTCTACAATATACAAGACCTCGTCCAAGTACTATACCGGCACATCAGATATAATGTGCAAAACAAAAAAAACATTACAAGAAAATGGTAGTTCACGGAAACCGGTTCCACCCTAGGTAATTTATATACCACAACCTCCTGCAACTAACGCAACACAATGAATGATAAAAAAATTTGGACGTGCCAACTACCAGGCCAAACAATTCACAATCTACAAGTTTTTTAAAGACAAAAATACGGAACATTAATGGTAGTAACCTAGAAACTACTACTCGCAACAACAACTGTCAACACCACATAAAAATAGTACAATAAGTTTATTTAAATGAATAAAAAAAATTCCACTTCGCCTGGAACGCTATTCTTCGCAGGCCCTTCCAGTCGTCTCCAGGGTTCCGAATCCCTCGCTGCGTCTTGTAAGTCGGTCGCTCCTAATGAGGCACAGGCGATCTTCAGCGGGCTATGCCCAGAGGTTCAGCCGGAGTGCGGCACAAAGCACATATATATAATAAAAAGTGGGGTACCTGAGATACTGCGGTATAGGGATCCTTAATCCCGAGGTCACGTCTACTCCTTTAAATTGGGACACCCTCTTCTTCCGAAATCTCGGCTCCTCCACTAAATCGTCTCGCTCCTAGCCTGCAGCTTCGCTGTCCTCCAACCGGGCGCCACCTCCAGGGGTTTCTTATTAGTTACTCCAATTAATGCAGCATCAGAAAAACAGCACGCCGGTAATAATCCTGCTGCCAGTCTCTGCCTAGCACCACTTCCACAAAAAGGTTAGGCTTTCAGCTGCCCAAATTATTAATATCACCGGGGCTCAACTCGCTCCTGTTGGTTCACGTCCGTTTCAAAAAACTCCCCAAAACTGACTTTAAGAAAATTTTCCGTCCTATCTGTTGTTTTTTTTTTCGCCTCCCCCGTTTTTTCAAAAATTTTCTCCCCAGTGTGTTTTCCTAAAAATCGGGATTGCAAAGTGGCTATAAGAATAGGCCCGTCGTTACAATTTATTATTTATTATCTAGCTTGCAGCCATTCCGTGTTTAGTTTATAGTTCTATGTCCCCTTTCCTAAGTCCCAATTTTTCTTGCCTTTTTTTGTTCTTTTTGACTAATGAAATTCCAGAAGCAACAACAACAGGCAGCCTGCCTAGTACAAAATTGAGGTCTTCGCATCATCTCCAACTAGAGTGGTTAGTCGTTGCCGTTTCAATCATCAATTCTCATATGTTGAAATCAAGGATTTCAAGGGGGCCCAGGATGTTCAAGATACTCCTCCCAATACTGGCCGATCGATAGGAAATTTGCATTGTACCTCCAACATTATCAATCGACGATCACACTAATTATTCTCCCCCTCCGAGCAGGAAAAACGGTGATAAGAGACGAGACCAACTCGATATCTAGCAGGAAGAACCAAAAATGAGTGCTGCTGATACCACGACGGAGAAGACATCTCAAGTTACTATCTCGTTTCAAATATAAATTAAAGCAATTTTAAATTAAGTTAAAATAAAATTTGTCATCAGAATTAATTCAAATCGCGAGTTATTCAATGGTTTTGGATTCCCTACGACCCCATCTTCAACAGATTTGTATGGGGAAGAAATATAGTTCATTAAAAAACATGGCTGTAATGGTTGGGAGTAGGAGGAATAAAATACAGGTGCGGTTAGGGGACCCCAGTCAGGAACGAAGTTTCTTACGCGTTTTCTTCAACTGCGAATGTAAATTCCTTAAGCCGGCACCAGATAAAGTAGCTTCAAAGATTTGAACACTTTTTTTGATTGCTATGTGGCACGGGACTTTGAATACGTGTTGAAAGTTTGAATAAAGATTTTCACTTTGCCATGCGAATCGGCAAAGTCTTCAAAGAAGTATTGAAATCTTTGAAGCTATATATGGCGCCGGCTTCAGTGTAATAAGAACACAGTGGAAGCAGGTTTCCCACTTCCCGGTAGTCGGCGCCGATGCGTGCTTATAAGCAATTTAAATTAACGCATGTTTTTAATTGGGCCATAAGATAGTCGCGGCAGGTTGAGACTTGGAGGTGCCGGCTGTCGGAGCTGATGAATTTACTGGAATGAAAATTTAGTTTTTTCTTGCCGGTTGCCTGCTTAGCATCAGATTGGAAATGGATACTGAAAGTTTAAGAATCTGTCGTTATGGTGTCTTAATTTTTTGAATTAATGATGATATTCCCCATGAACTCTTCCCTCCCGATTCAGAGGATGTAGTGTAGACCCACTTTATTTGGTTTTATTGTACCAAGTACGCAACCTAGCACAATCACATCAACATCGGATGAATCCGACATCATGTAATAGTTCCAACGTTACGAGCACAACTGATGAGTGATTTTCTGCTTGGACCGGATATGTTTTAGGTCGCCACTGTGTACAACCGGCTACCACTGTGTTACCCTTATGCGTGACACTTTGCGTTAACATTTCTTTCCGTCCCAGAACGGGAAGCAAGTGATTTCCCATCGATTCCGAAAGTAGTTCCAAGGAGTAGGAACTAGCTCTCGTTCAGATTACAGCAAGTGGAGGTAAGACATAACATTTGCACCGGCGATGTCATATGCGGTAACCAATCGCCTCCATTCTGCATTACATAGAACTCTCAAACTGCATTACATAGAAAGTTCAAATCATTACTCCTTGCATTACTTTTGTGTGGAAGTTATGCAGCAAGGAAGTTCTTTTCAAGAATAAAACGCTCTTATTTTCTTTAATAAAACCTAAAGAAATATGAAGCAGTTCTAAAATTATTTCTGCATGCAATTTATTTCCAGTTTCCCTACTGGGATAGCTATCGGTTCCTAATTTCTACAAAGAAACACTGTAACGGCGGGCCTATCCCCTTACGAGAACTACCTTGGGAAACCACTTTGGGAAAAATGAGCACTTGGAAAAACTAAATTTTTTGAAAATTGGGAAGGCGATGAAAAAAAGAAGTTCGGAGGAAAAATATGGATAGGCAGTTGGTTCTGGGATTTTGTTAGAAACGATTTGAAAAAAAAATTTAATATATAGTACGATTGTGGGTGGATGTTTTTTTTGCTGGAAGTTGGGAATGAACACACGAAAGATGAAAGTAGTTTTTTAAACTCGAAACATAAAACCAACTAATTAAGCATAGACCAACTTTTGGGCCCCGTTGCGGTGGCTACATAACGATTCCACCTTTGGTATCAAGTTGGCAAGAAAGACCCCTCAAGAAAGGCCATCACTTTCGGAGGTGCCGTGAAAAACCCCCCGGGGTTGGGAGTTAGGGGCCGAAAACCAATTCCCCCATCTAAACCATTTTCATCAGAAGACTGGTCATATTGAAGACTAATCTTTCAACAATCAGAAGACTGGTCATATTGAAGACTAATCTTTCAATAATCAGAAGACTGGTCATATTGAAGACTAATCTTTCAACAATAAGAAGACTGGTCATATTTAAGACTAATCGTTCATCTGTAGGAAGAGATTTCCCTCAAACATCTTCATTGGGGCGGTCTCCAAAGTTCAGGTGACGTTCATCAGTAAGAAAAAAATAAAAGAAGAAAAAAGAAAACCCTCAGGATATCAGGTACATTACAGTTAAGCTACTGACACAATCAGACGCAAACGCCGTGCGGACATTGGCTTCCCGGTATGTGGCGACTTTTCACTGACATGATGTTGCGGTGTCGGCGGCGCGCTCCGACTTTGAACACAACAACGAAATCAAAGTGACAAGTCGACGTGATAAGAAAAAAATTGAAAAACCTGAATGATTTACATATAATTTTTCTATCCCACAGGGTTTCTCTTTTTTTTAGACGCTAATTTAATTACCCCAATTTGGAAAAATAAAGATTTTCATTAAAAAATATAAAAATCAACAAATTTGCTATCGCAGCCAACACCAACACACCACTCCAAACATATGCCCACCACCACCAAAACACGACTCAAAACACAAACATCTCTTGACACACGCGGCGGCAACGCGCAAAAAGTAGAAAGTAAAGCAACTTGCGCGGTGTGTGCGTAGCGTAAATCAGCATTTCGTTAGTGCGCATTTGAATACACTACTTCTATTCTCTCTGTCATTGCCCGCACGGCGTTTGCGCCTGTTTCTGTCAGCAGCTTTATAGTGATAGTCGCGTTACGAGAGATTTCAGTGCTGAAGGGGGAACCAAAAAAACCAAGGAAAGAAGCGGAACCCCACGTCAGCTATTCCACCCAACAGGGCTCAGGGCAGTGCAGATCGTGCACGACCATCAGAGAGGAAGCGCCAGGCACGGTATCTCTCTGTGTCACTATCTCGCCGTATAGGAAAGAGTTTTATGTTAACCGTTAAGATTCGTTACACCAAGGTGACATTTATTAGTTATTAATTTTAAATTTTTAATCCCATTGACAGCGTGAAAAGTTCACGTTTCTAGGTGACTTTAAAGTTTTTATGTTATGGAGTACGTTGTTTTTTTTGAAAATTTGTGTTTTATCGGAAGAATTGTTTTTAATTGTTGTTCCGTTTGCTTCTATTTTACCGTAGTTCATTTGTATATTGGTATTATACACAGTCATTGTTGAGTTGTTACGAACCATGCTATTTTTCCAGCCTACCTACATTTAGCCTAATACTGGTAAATAAACCAAAAAAAAAAAAAAATAACAGTTCAAAGAACAAATACATTTGTGGGTCGAGTTTTTGCGTTAAGCACGTCATGGTACCAGGGCGGGTCTTTCTTCCACACATGGTATTTTAGTGAGTTAACATAGGTTGGAATTGGCATTGATTTGATGACAATGGATTGAATTGATTATATTGATTTGGATATTTTGATTTGAATATTGTTGAACTTATATTGAATGTTATTATATTGGAGGATATTGATTTATTATATTAACTTAATTCTATTCAATTTTATTTATCTGTGAGTTAATTTGTGTGAACGGTAAATGTTATATGTATTTGCATTGGTGTAATGAATTAAACGATTTGTAATATCGAATATCAGCCTTTATGGTGGGAGTACGGTATAATTGGGGGTCTCGTTACGATTTAGGTATTAGGAGGAGGATGTATTGTAAAGGGTAAAACAGGATGGCATAAGCGTGAACGATGTCTTCGGCCCGCAGAATTTTCGTTTCCAGGTACCCTCGATGATCTTTTGATTAAGCCGTGTCAGCTTCTTAGGGAGACGCCCATATACAGGTAAGTGGTGGGGCACCATTTCCAGGTGGTATCTTCGGGGCCTCTACAGTCCACGACCCCCGGAGAGTCCCTTGAAGCCCGGGGTACCGCCTGGGTAAGATATTTGACCGGTTGGAGTCCGGCGGAGTGTTGTTAAATTTTGGTTTTTTTGGGCGTGAACCCGAGGTTGGCCTCATCGGGCAACCAACCGAGGGGGCGCGCGACAACACTGCATTTTGATTTTGTGAATTCAAAAATTTCTACTGGGAAATTGCGTACTGGGATCGATTCTCGCACGCATACACACAAATCATATCGCATTTTCTTACGTGACGATTTCTATGAATTCACTCTACCCGCAAGCCGCGTTAAGGAACTTCGTTCCAAAAATATCGCGAGTAGGTAATACGGCACTGGGGCCAGACAGTGACGTCATCAACCCTACATCTTGCACTGGCGCCAGTCCTTGTCTTGTCGGGGCCTTGGCGGGGCCTCGGCGAGGGCTTGGCGGGGGCCTTGTCGCGGCACACGCTTACTGCTGTAGAGGCTATAAAACTTTTGAATACAAAAAAAAACAACTTCTGCATTTTGCGCTGATAAAAAGTGGAAGCTGAAAATCAATTTTTATGAATAAAAGTAAAAAAAGTCTATAAATAAAAACATATGTAATTTATTTTTTCGTCCAGGTGCTCGCACTTTACCGTTGGCATACAAGTTATTGTTGTTTTTATTTCGTGAAGAAAAAGCGAGAGTGGAAGTGTTGATAAAATACGTGCCTGCTGTATGCCAGTTCAGCTGATGCCAATGACCGTGGCGACGGCTTCGGCATCCAGCTCCAAATGAAAAGGTCAAAAAAAACATATAAAAAGAAGAAGAGCGAAAGTGATCTTGTAAAAATAGGAACAACAGTCGCATACAAGATATTGTTGTTGTTTTTATTCCATTTACATTCCTCTGGAATTTCGACTCATGAATAAATCGTAAAAAACCCCGATCACATTTTACCGTAGACAAAATGCTATAAAAGTTTTTATCGTCGCGTGCTCGAAAGTCCATGCAATTATTTATTATTTATTTTTAGGTCGCCGCACTTTACCGATAGCATACAAGTTATTGTTGTTGTTTTTATTCCTTTCACATGTAATGATAAAAAAGTGGAATCTGGAAATCAATTTTGTGAGAAAAGGTTTATAAATAAAAACAGATGTAATTTATTTTTATATTTATTTCATTTGTTTTTAAAAATCGTTACAAACATTGACATCATTCATTTTTGTACGAATTTAAAATGACTGATTTTATTGTCATCGTCTCTATTTGATATAATCAAAAAATAGTTTTGAACTGAATTGAGTTCATCCAACTGTTTTTGAGTTTTTATTTTGTCCGAGAAGCGATTGGGTAAATAAATATAGGAGTCACTGTTCAAGTAGACAGTTATTTTTTGCCCATATTGTGTCTTTATGTGCTTGAAATAATTAATTTTGTATTCCCTATTAATTTGTAGATCTGCTACCCTTAAAAGTTTGTAGGAAGACTCATTTCCGATAGTTGATAATAATTCTGCTGTTGGATTTGCCTGAAATGGTTTTAGAAAAGTTTTAAAATATTTAAAAAATAACAGTTTTATTTACCATTTTAAAAAAATAGCGGTAATGCTGCAGTATTAAAGAAGTATTAACCTAAATTACTACTGATACAAGACTGTGAAATATAAACGAAAAGTACTACCTTATATACCTAGAACTTTTTCGAATCCGCAAAGTACTATTACCAATTTGCATAATGTCATCAACATCATAAAATATGAAAGGCAAGATCAACAGCATTGTTGCATTTAATAAACTGTGTTTTTCCATGACAAGAGCAAGTGAAGTACATTGAACTTTTATTGTTAACATGTAATAACCTTTAACTATTTTATACTACAGTAGAAATGAAAGGTAAGGTAACAGCAGTGTTGCATTTAATAAGAACAAGGACCAGAAAATGTATTGTTGTAATAATGATATACAAACCCCTCTTATTTTTCTTCCCTTTTTAGTGAAGACCAACGTATATAAAGGCCGCTCGAAAATGCTATCATTTATTGAACGCGTAATTTCAAAACCAAAAAGTTTGTTTACAAAGAGTGTTGTAGTGCTTTTTAAAAGTGTACAATTACCGTAAGGAAATATTAAAAAGGTAAGTACTCATACTATTATTTGTGTAATATAAATATAATTAATTCTCTGTCCATCTGTTTGCTACAGCTGAATGGACATCAATCGATCAAGTCGGTTTTGAAAAATTTCAAAATTGAAAAAAGTGTATTTTAAGAATTATCATAGTATAATAATTAAAACAAGAAAAAGTGTTTGATCTTTAATTTTTTATTACTAAGACAATGGTTTAACCGTTTTGTTTTATTTATGAACCTAGAACTTTTGTATTTGCTTGGATCTCCATTTTTAAATCATTAAAAATTGAAAAAGGTGCATTTTAAGACTTATCATAGTTTGAAAGTAATAATTAACAGTTAATAAAAAATTTGATATTTTAATTTTTTTGTTATCAACGGACACTGATTTAACTCTGGTTTGTTGTATTTTACATTTTTGTATTCCCTCGGATCTTCATTTTTAAATCTATTTAAAAGAAAAAGATCCTTTGCTCGTCTGGTAGAAAATTAAAAAAAAAGGTAGTAGCATACAACTCTTCATTTGCTGTTGCAGTGTCAAAATGTCTAAATTTACCATTACAAAAGATGTTACAACATACATCAGGCGTTTCAATGTAAGGGGTCGAAAAGTTGATTTTAAAATCAATGCCCCGACAGAGAATGTAGAACTTTCATCGTGGTTTAAAAGTGCCGTAGACGACATTTTTAATCGTGTAATGATAGGTCTTCAACCAGAAGACTATGTTGGGTTTACCTTTTGCGGTGCCAGCTTTAGGGAGAGAGGTCCTGGTTGGTTAAATTATAGATTAGCAGCAGAGGTTAGAACGAACGACTTATGGGAAATGATTTCAAAAATTTTTCAGAGCAATTCTGAAGGAATGAACACTGACACATTTTGTTTAAGCGTGACATCAGTTCGA
This sequence comes from Thereva nobilitata, assembly GCA_963855945.1. NCBI lineage: Eukaryota > Metazoa > Arthropoda > Insecta > Diptera > Therevidae > Thereva > Thereva nobilitata. Next base: position 90,487,895 of record OY979694.1, read on the forward strand.
CTGCCACAAGGAAGAGGAAGAAATCGTACCTATAACTCATTTGACGAGGAATGTGTCAAGAGAAGGGGTATTATCACAATTCAAAATAAAGATAATCTATGTCTACCTCGCGCGTTAGTGGTTGCAATGTCTTACATAAATAAAGATTCCGACTATAGAAACATAAGAAGAGACATCGGAAGACTACAAACTCGTAGAGCTGCGGAGCTGTTAACAGAGTGTAAAATAGTTACACCGACTGAAGGTTGGGGAATTCCAGAACTCCAACAATTCCAAGAGCACCTAAAGCATTACAAAATTATAGTCTACCAGTACGGCACTAAAGGGAAAGATATTATTTTTGAAGGACAAAACGACAGAAAACACCTAAATTTGTTGTATCACAAAAGTCACTATAACGTAATAACGTCTTTGACAGCTGCATTTTGTTGTAGCTATTATTGCAATCAGTGTCATGTGCCATACGAACATAAAAATGAACACAGATGTGGTGGAACTTGTCCTTGTTGTCAACAATCTCCAGCATGCGCCAAAGAACCAGTTGAAAAATTGTGTGAAGATTGTAATCGACGTTTCAGAGGAGAGAACTGTTTTGATAATCATAAAGCATCCGGATCTTTAAATAAGAAAAGTATTTGTGAAAAAGTGAAAAAGTGCAAGGATTGTCTAAAAACATTTAAGGCGGATAGGTCTCATGTATGTGGAGAGTATTTTTGCAAAATATGCAATGAGCATGTACAGCAAGAACATCTCTGCTTTATTCAACCAAATACCAAAAACACTCCGACAAAAGACACTCTTTTCGTTTTTTACGACTTGGAAACCAGACAGGAAAAGGTAATAGGAGAAAAAGAATCAATAGGCACTATTAAGTTGCATGAACCGAGTTTGTGTGTGTTTCAGCAGAAATGTGATAAGTGCATAGAAACAGTTTTAAAAATATGTGAAAAATGTGGAGTAACACAACAGATTTTAAAAGTAAACCCTATTGAAATTTTCACTGAATATTTGCTAAATCAAAGAAAATTATTCAAGAAGGTTATTGTTATAGCTCATAATGGTCAAGCATTTGATCATCAATTTATTTTAAATTATATACTTACCCAAACAGATCTGAAACCCAAGTTGATAATGCGAGGTACAAAAATAATAATGATGCAGCTGGGTAGCGTTAAATTTATAGATTCTCTAAATTACTTCCCTATGGCTCTAGCCCAATTACCAAAGGCGTTTGATTTAACACCAGTACTTAAAAAGGGTTATTTCCCTCATCTATTTAACACTGCTGAAAATGAAAAATATGTTGGAACTCTACCCTCTGTTAAATACTACAGCCCAGATGCCATGAAAACCGAGGACCGTGATATTTTTTTAAAATGGTACGAGGAACACCAAAATGACGAGTTTAATATACAGCGTGATATCGTCGATTACTGTATTAGTGATGTACAAATTCTGACAGAGGCATGTTTAAAATTTAGAAAATTAATGCTGGATGAGTGTAATGTTGATCCGTTTGTTGAAGCTACCACCATTGCCTCTGCATGTAATCTTGTTTTTCGCCGTAACTTTCTTAAGCGAGATACTATTGGAATTATTCCAAAAAATGGATATCGGAATACAGACATTCAATCAGCCATAGCAATCCAATGGTTAATATGGGAGGAAAACAACAGAGGAATAGCTATTTTGCATGCTGCCAAACAAAGGGAGACAGTGTTAAATGGTGTAAAAGTGGATGGATATTGCCCTGAGACGAACCAGATTTTTGAATTTCACGGATGTTATTATCATGGACACCCTACATGCTTAACACATAGACGTGATGAACCTCTCCAAGATTGTCAAAACGATACATTAAATCAAAGGTATGAGTCAACTGTATCAAAATCTGAACGCCTACGTTCGTATGGATATGAAGTTGTCGAAATGTGGGAGTGTAATTTCCGAAAACAATTGGCGATAAATAAAGACATACAATCTTTGAAAGACCATCCTTTGGTGGCGTATTTACCATTGAATCCTCGAGATGCTTTTTATGGTGGTCGAACTGGAAATACTTATAAACATTACGAATGTAAGCCAGGTGAAAAAATCAAATATATAGATATATGCTCGTTATATCCATGGGTTTGTAAATACGGAAAATTTCCCATTGGTCATCCTAAACTACATGTTGGACAAGAAGCTTGCTCCAAGATTGATTTTGAAAAAACAGAGGGTTTAATCAAATGTAAGATACTACCTCCTGAAGGTTTATATCACCCCGTTCTACCCATTAAACAAAACAATAAACTAATGTTTTCATTATGTCGGCTCTGTGGTGAAGAGAAAAACGAGTCTCCAGAATGCCCACATACAGACGAGGAAAGAGCATTGACAGGAACATGGGTACTTGATGAGGTTAAAACAGCTATACGTAAAGGATACAAAGTCTTGGAAATTTATGAAATATGGTGCTACGAAACCGAAACTTACGATAAATCAATCCGTTCAGGGGGTTTGTTCACCAAAATGATGAATAAATTTATTAAAATGAAACAGCAGGCATCTGGATGGCCGAGTAAATGTAATAAAGAGGATAAAAAGCAGCGGTATGTTGAAGATTTTTTCGACAATGAAGGTATTAAATTGAATTTTTCTGAAATTGTGAACAATCCTGGATTAAGATCACTAGCTAAACTTATTTTAAATTCCTTTTGGGGTAAGTTTGGACAACGTGAAAACCAACCAAAAACCAGTATAATTAATAATACAGCAGAGTTTTACGCCATGTTAATCAATCCCGATATCGAAATACACCATCTCCTGCCGGTCAATGAAGAAACGCTTATAGTTAATTGGAGCTACAAAGAAGAAGCTGCAGAATCTTTGTCAACAGTCAACGTTTGTATAGCAGCCTATGTTACTACTCAGGCACGTCTCAAACTGTATAGTTACCTAGAACAAATTGGTGAAAGGGTTTTATATTACGATACAGATTCCGTTATATATATTAGCCGAGAAGGAGAATATGATCCGCCAACAGGAGAGTTCGTAGGAGACATGACTGATGAACTTGATTGTTACGGTCCAGATAGTTATATTAAGATTTTTGTCAGTGGCGGGCCAAAAAATTATGCTTACGCAGTTTATAGCACAAAGGACAATTGCATTAAAGCAAAAAGCAAAGTGAAGGGGATCTGTCTGAATTATGAAGCTTCGCAACAAGTGAATCTTGAAACAATCAAGGAAATGATATTTAAAGGAGATAGTGAAGATCATATTCCCATATTGTCGCGTAATATACGGCGTACTCTACATCACGAGGTTGTAACAGCCCCTGAAATAAAGAAATATAAAGTGACAGCAGAGAAGCGAAGATTTTTAGAAGATTACACTTCCGTGCCGTAAGGTTACAAAAGACAAAAAGACATTTAACAAGAATAACTTAAAAAGAAAATGAACATTTTTGTAATTAAGATTCGTGGATTAGGCTTACGGAGGGATACCACGTTAAAAAAAACGCGCCATAGAACTCTACCTCAGCGGTGGTGTGGAAATGAGTTCAATTAAAAGCATATACAGTATAAAAAGATTTAAATATACATTTTAAAAATCATTTGGTATTTTCTTTTATATAGTTGAAGTCATGAGTTCGGACGAAGTCATTTTAGACATACAGTTTGTCAGTGGAAATAATGGCCAACAGTTTGCTAAGGAGCTATCGATCTTACATTATGGATCCCTTACACCAAGCTTATATTATTTTAAGCCTCCATACCGGTATAACGAACTGTCACCAAAGGCTCGATGGCAGGATGATTTCAATTTTAGTAAAATAAATGGATTAAAATGGAAAAGCGGAAATATAAATTACAACAAATTACCAAGCATACTGAAGGATTTATCGCAGGCAACAATTTTTGTAAAAGGACTTGAAAAGGCTAGATTTATTGAAAAATACATTCCGGAAGCAAAAATAAAGCAACCTGAAATACCGAGGTTAGAGAACCTCAAGCAATTCCAGACATTTTGCCCAATACACGGTAATTTAAAAGCTGTACGATGTGCTGTTCAAAATTGTGTTAATATTTATTTATACATGCTAGTAAATAAAAAGCATTGAATAAATGGAATTATAACTTTTATTTATAAAAAACCTAATTTATTACAAACATATTATGTCAAAAATAATTTTAGTAGAACAATATAAGGCTACCTCGTAAAAGAGTCTTGAATAATTCAAGTGTACATAAGAGGTCCTAGATGGTATAAAAAAGTCTTCTTTTGATAAAACAAGTACATTTTTGTCTTTACATTTTTCACAATATTTGGTATAGTATTCTTTTACACTTTCGGATGCATTATTATTATGAAACATTACAATATTAAAAAACTCTAGCATGTCATATAATCTAGAAAGTTCACTTATAGTTAAGGTGATGCTTCCTGAGTCAAGCGGGATTTTGTGTTCCTGTTTTAAAGCCTCTTGGTTTGATGGTAGTAGATTGATTTGTCCTTTCAAGTTACAAAGATAATTAAAAACGGTTGTCCATCCAGGGTATGTTGTTGAAACAGGAAAACAGCCATGTTGATGAAACACTATTTTGGCTTCGAATGATGACGTATCAAACCCAAGTATTACCTTTCTGTTATAACAATCGTCCAAATGGTAAGTGTAATTTAACAAAAGATTTCCGCCGATCACTTCTGATACACATTTGGACTTCTTCTTGTTACATTTGATCAACTTTGTGTTGCTCCTTTGTCTTTTACGTGATGACGAAGAGGACTCCATTTTGATCGAATTGCACTTACACTTTGAATTAAAACACTTGCTGTTTAGGCTTTTATAGTATCGATCTCGGCTTTACATGACTGGTTACAATAATCCCCACCACTTTGTCCAAAATTCTTTAAATATAAATTAATGATTTTATTATCATTTAAACTGAAATCGGTCAAGGCGAATTGTTTTAAAAAAGTCTTCAAGCTCTTTCCCCTGCATCGAGAATATAGAAACACACAGCAATAATGTCCACATGTTGATGAAAATTGCCCTTGCGATCGTTTTTTATTGTTTAAAAAAGTCCTAGAGTTATTAAATAAAAATCTTTGAAAGAATTTATTGGTGGGGTATCTTCCAAACGAGTCAAAGTACTCTGCAGGACCTTGTTTCGGGAAATAAAATGCAACCCAATGAGTCCCGCCTTTATGTGATGGATCCGTATTAGCTATGACGCATGCGGGTTTTTTTATTTTTTGCGGCAGATGGTTGCAGGGGAAGACTCCTCTAAAAAACTTGTTTGTTACGCCATTATTTGTCAATGCAGTTGCAAGCTCGATCGTATTCATTCTTGTTCACAAGTAAATGTTGCCTCTAGATCAATAACCTTGGTGAGAGATGTAACGTAGTTATTTATAAACTCCTTAGTTGATGTACCACGTACAAAAATTGACTTAAATTTCGCCAGAGTTTTTATAAGGTCTTCATCTATCCGTTTTAGTTCAAGGTTATCAAGTTTAGTTGATTGTTGTTGCTCGGTGCATTCTGTACCAGATGTTGGATACTTAAAAATTATTTCCTTCGCAAACGTTTTATTTTGCGCAGTGAATCCAGCTAAAGAGACTTTTTTAAAGAAGATATATTCACCTCTGCAAAAGTATTCCACATTAATTAAACAGCTCATTGTTACCGAAATAAAGCAATTCACCAACTAACATTTGAAACATATTGTAATCACCTTATATAGATTTAAAAATTAGTGTAAACATTTCGATCCTTGTCAATTTCAATGCTTCAATCGTACTCAGCATATACAATGCAGGTCACACTATTTTTTAACGCGTCTCTAAATTTTCCTTCAACTCGTACTGTCCCTTGATTTAGTAAATTGCCGCAAGTCGCGTTATATGAATTGTCTGTTGTTAAATCGAAAGCGAGAAGAAAACATCCCTTGTCAAATAATTTTTTGGATATTTGATGACCTTTATCGAAATAATGAATACCTGTTCCTCTGAATAACGTATTGTATCCGCGTGTACTAATCGGATTGTCTTTTGAGTAGTCAAATTCGAGAGGCTGGTTTGGTATCTGTACGCCATTCACTGATAAATTAAATCTGGTAATGTTGTTGTTTTTAAAGTTGAAGGGGTTCTTTGTCCTTCTACCCGTGTACGCATCATTGTCCACCATACCAAAAATTATTAAGTTCGGTAACTGTCCGATGACGATATTATCCAGTGAAAGTGTAAATGTGTTTGCGGGAATAGTGTAGCTCTTAACTTCAACTCGTTTGTATGGGTATATGGCATTTGAACGCTGTAGAACTGTCTCATGTGCTAATAAAATATTCGGGTTGACTGTTACGTGATTCATGTACATGGTTGCATCCAGGATTTTTAAGTGTGGTGAGTCATCGCCAGCCTTGGATAAAATATAAAATTCTGGTTTTTCAAGCGATAAAACTACACGTAAATCTACACCGTTTAATAGCAACTTATCCTGATTAAGCAAATCAGTATGAATTTTCCCCATCAGTTCAACTACATTACTTTTATTGAAAAGTTTCTGCCGATCTAAATAGCCTTGATGTAATTCAGCGACGGGTTTATCGATATCTGCAATTTCCGTGTCATCTTTGTCAAGATACCAACCGACCGACTCCAAATGGGTTGATGCAGCATCTTTACCATAATTTAATAAATTTTCAATATAAGCGCGATAATTGTAATTGTGGTCGGTTTGAGCAATTGGTTTCCCATTCAAATATACGGTGCACTGGCGAAATATGGAGTGTAAAATGTTGTTTATTAAACCTGGAGCATCACCTTCTTTTGAATAAAGTATTTCTTTCCCATCTTTTATTTTTATTAATTGCAATTTTAAACGAAGATAGATGCTAGATAAATCTCGGTATGTATCTCCATGACCCAAGGTTACAAACTCTAGAACGGAGGAGTTGTCTAGTGAGGCTATTGGCTTATATGCTACTTCTTCTGTTTTCAAAATATTGCTTTGAACTGGTGGTGTGGAAAAAAGATCCAATTCCGATTTCATACATTCTTTGTACGACATTATGTTTATTACTTATCAAAAATGTCCAGTATACGTTTACGTATCTTTCGTTTTGTTTTCAAAGCTCTTGCTTTTATTACTTTTCTTTGATTTTTTGTTTTGCAATTTCTCGTGCGTTTAGGTGTTTTGCCACGTCTCTTGCGTTTAAGAGTTGGTTTTATATGCAAGGTTGTAAACGGGTTCGGTCTTTTTATACCTGCTCCAGTCATGCCGTCAAACACTTTATTTATACCTTTCTGAGCTAAATCTTGAATAGCAACTCTACCGTGTTCTTTTAAAATATCTTTAACTGATTTGCTGTTGATGTTTTTATCTTGTATTATAGCTTGTCCTGCTTTTACAGCCTGTTGTGCTAATGTTTTTAATCCCGATGTAGCTAGAGGTTTTAAGTGTCGAAATAATGCACTGAAAAAGCTACCGATACCTCTTCCACGTTGATAAATAAGTGGACCACGATATAATTCTCCAATATCCGACAGACCACTGCCGCTTTGTATTAAATAATAACGCGTATAATAGGAATTCATCTCGTAGTTCTATTTATACTATGCAAAAACAAGTTGTTGTGTGAATATTTATAGTTTTTATTGTCTCTTAAAATGCAGCATTACATATGTCGGAATATAGCTTGTTTTAAAGTCAACTAATTCCCCATGGTGATCAGTTATTTTTATAGAAATACTTTCGATAAAAGTTTTTTCAATAGGACAGTATTCTATATGTTCAAATCTTAATATAGTACCACACTCTTGAATCGGTATTATTCGTAGATATCTTACTAGTTTGTCACCTATAGCTCTAGGTCGAATAATATCAGAGTATATATGTATTATATTTTTCTCAGAGCAATCTTTTATAGTTTCTTGTGTACCTCTTGGTAATCGCTGTGTCAATTCTTTAATTGTTGTATCGAGAGAATCAATTTTTCCCATTATTGACCTGTGCTCTTGTTGTAATCCCGCTGTGTCAAATGACTCTTTTATTTCTGCCAACAATGCATCAGGATTACGCTTGTTTTCAGGTGTTTGGAGAAATACATCTGTGATGAAGTTTGAAAGATTATCTATGTTTGTATTAATTGGTACTGGTGTGGATAAATAGTCGCCTGAGCTTTGTTTCTCATATGGGACTTGCAAAATTTCACTGTTTTTAGTTATTTTCCGTTGCTCGGGTGCCTTTGCTTTGAGTGAATCTTTCTTCAGCCTATTCAATATTTCGAAAATTGTATTTTTAATTTCAATAATTCGTTTATGGTTTTCTTCTTCGCTAAGCTTGTTATCGTCAAAGTGTACATTGGCTAAAAGCAATGTCATGAGATCTTTAACATTCAAGTGTGAGGGTAGTGGCTTTTTTTATTTTTATCGTAACGCCCAATTCCTCTAAACGGAGTTCGAACACACCATGCTCCTTTTCACCAGCTTTTTTCCCTTTATTTTCAGCTGTTTTTATGCTAGCCGGTGGATGTGTGTAGTTGTCTATTGTACCCTTCAAAACGGGGTGTTTTCTATTCTTCCTAGGAACTTGACCAAATACATCATCAACAAAATCTTCAATTGATTCATAGTCCTTATATTTTAAAATAACGTTTTCTGAAGTATTTTTTCCTTGATATATGTGCAGTATGTATTCGTCTGGCTCATGCTTATACTTTATTTCAGGGATAACTTCATTAAAGTGGTCATCTTCGAACCGCTTCCACATTTTCGTTTTAACATCATTCAAGTACATGGTATACCATGAAGGTGTAACTGCATTATAAAATGTTAGTAAAAATGCAGAAAGATTTATTTGTCCAGCTCTGTAGCTAGTTTGTTCAAGATTTTCTGGCGTCCATTCAAGTTTTACATTTTCATTTGTTTTGATGCTAAGTATTTTAAAATCCTTTTGATGCTGCTTTCTAGCTTCTTTTAACTGGTCGTCTGCGCGCCTCACTCTTTTAGGCGCATTTCCTTTATTGCTGGAGATTGCACGTTTTGTTATTTCAAAATTTGGTAGAGAAATTTCAGTTATTCCGACACGCCAGTTTCCATTAAACTTGCATGGTTTAGCAAGTGCATTTGTAAAAGCCGATAGCGTATTTTCAGGGTAAAATTGCATAGAGTTATTACTTAAAAGACATACGTAAAAATCATTTTCCTTTATGTCCACAGGCATTTTTTTTTAAAGTCTTTCCCAAGGAATGTCCGAAGTACTTTTTGGTTTATCCTTTGGGTTCTTCAAGCGTTCACTCTGTCTAACCCCGAGCTTGCGCACAGGAAATGAAAGCGTATATTGACCAGATTCTAGTTCAGAGGGTCTTAATATAGACTGTTTCTGGACTGGTTTTGTTTGTTTTCCACTTTGTTCTAATTCTTCTATAACATCGTTAGCTTCATCGACAGTCATATTCATTGGCACAGTATATTGTGTTATACCATCTTCACCCGTAATTATTTTATAATCCTTTTCACGTGCGTTAGGTGCAGATGCTGTTCTTAGTATTTTTGGTGGCGGTTTTAGCGTTTTTGCTATACCACTAGCTGATAATCGTCTTTTTGCCGCTGGTGATAAAGATCTTCTCGGTGGGGTTATACTACCTGCTTCTTCAAAGACTTCTTCGTCTAGAAAATCCATTGATGCCGGTGAAGTCTGTGTTGACACTTCATCTTTAAATATAAATTTCGTTTGTGTGGCACTATCTCTTAAACTTTTTTGCTCATTGAATAAATTTGTTTCTTTATCAAGGGTTCGTCTAGATTTCCGATTGTGATTTAAAAATGAAATTAGTTGATTTCGATAGCTATACCATTTTTCTGAATCATTCATGTATTTATTCTGTAGTATTTTATTCATTGCTCTATCAAAAATGGACTGATTTGCAGTCATTTCAATTTCATCTTTAAGCTTGTTGTAAACCTCTGGCGACAGAAGTAGCATCTTGTTAAGTCCATTATTTCTATGCATATTTTTCAATTAACGAGCCGATAACTCCCGATAATACACTTCCTAATAAAACTGGTAAAAAACCTCCTCGCTGCACTAGTATTTTACGTTGTTTAGCAACAGATCTCTTTGCGCAAATCAATTTACGCATGTCCTTTTTATACTTACACAGTGAGTTGTAGATATTTCCATGCGGCATATGGTTACCTTTTAAGGTGTTGAGAGTAATTTCACAAAGAGTTTTTATAACCTCAGGGTCAGCATTTTGTATGATGGACTTTCTTAGATTTGGTTTAGCCTTTTTAAGAACATATAGCATATGCTTGTTGTCCCTTAATCGTTTCATTCGTGATGCCATTCTTACCATTTAAAGAATTTTGCGGACAAAAACAGGTTACAAAGTGTTTATTAAATATATCAGTACGAAATCTTAAGGCGTCGTTAATGTCTTGAGTTAAATCAATTAGCAAATACCCGTAAGGCATTTGAGTTATCTCTTTATATATTCTCACAAGTTCTAAACTATTTTCTGGGTAAATTTGTCGGGCCAAATGGGTAAATTGGCTTTTATCTCGAGGGTTTTTAAATACAACAAGATATTTACAATTGAGCGATATGTCACGACTGAATTTTCCTTGATGAAATACGTTTTGTGTCACAAGAATTACTGAGAAATTACGATGATGAGACCCCTTAGTGAAGAGTTCACAAACCTGTTTACTAAACGCATTTAACATCATGTCATCTATAACAATCAACGTTGGCTCGTTTACATGATTTACAAACTCCTCTGGTATAGCATTTAAATATTCAATGTTTTGTAGTTTTATATCCGTTGGCAGTGCACCGCGTTCTGTATTACACCATATCATTTTTTTAATTTGCGGCTGTATAAATACCTGATTGGTATTAAGAAGATTTTTTATAAATGTTGTTTTCCCGCATCCCGAAGGCCCCGCAACCATCATTGTAAACTGGTGATTAAACTTGATCATTCTTGCTTTGTATATAAACTGGTTATTCAACCTCAGCTATTTATACATTCGCTACAATGAGCAGAAGGCAGATAATCAACGAACTGCATAAGCCAGCTAGAAAAAATTTTAAACGTCGACATGTCACTACCAAAGGTATAGATGATTTGTGGCAATCAGACCTGGTCGAAATGGGTTCTTACTCAGCAGAAAACCGAGGTTTTCGCTTTCTTCTTACTGTGATTGATACCTTTTCAAAATATGCATGGGCCTTACCGCTTAAAAGTAAAAAGGCCCAAGAAGTTGTTAAAGCAATGCAGTCTATTTTTAATACAGGACGCATACCACAACATTTACAAACTGACGACGGAAAGGAATTTTTTAATAAACCATTTCAGCAACTGATGAAAAATTATGAAATAAACCATTATTCCAGCTACAGTACTTTGAAAGCCTCAATTGTAGAAAGATTTAACAGAACGTTGAAAAATATGATGTGGAAAGAATTCAGCATGAATGGTAATTATCACTGGATTAGCATGTTGGCCAAGTTAACAGACGACTACAATACAACAAAACATCGTACGATTAAGATGCGACCTGTAGATGTTGAACCACATAACGAAAAACGTTTATTACTAGCTGTGTACAAGTACTCCAAAATAAAGTCAAAGCCTAAATATAAAATAGGTGATTTTGTTCGTATAAGTAGACATAAACACGTCTTCGAAAAAGGTTATACGCCTAACTGGTCCACTGAGATATTTAAAATAAAAGAAGTTAAACCTGTTTACCCGACAACATATATTCTCGAAGATTACCAAGGAAATATAATTCAAGGCAGATTTTATGAACAAGAAATAGCTCCAGTGAAAAACCCCAATGTCTATTTAGTAGAAAAAATTTTAAAACGATGCGGAAACAGGGTTTTTGTTAAATGGCTTGGTTTTTCACACAGTCACAACAGCTGGGTATATATAAAAGACGTTGTATAAAACCTCAAATATTCATTCAAGATGTTAAACCTGAAAGTAGGATACGATCGTTTTAAAACATTTGATAATCTTGTTGTGCATCAGATATAAGTATCTGCTATACAATTTCTTTTTACCAAATAAAACGCAGCAATTAAGAAAAATAATTGACTTGTTGAAAATAAAAAAATAATATTTGTAAATAAAACATTTATTTAATTGATATTATAATTTATTTGTGTTAATTCAGGGCTTAGGACCCACAAAGTTTTCCTCGTCGCTGCAGTCAAAACTGGTGTCAATGTTTGTAGCGGTTTTAAAAAACAAATGAAATAAATATAAAAATAAATAAATTACATCTGTTTTTATTTATAGACCTTTTTTCCCAAAATTGATTTCTAGATTCCACTTTTTTATCATTGCATGTGAAAGGAATAAAAACAACAACAATAACTTGTATGCCAACGGTAAAGTGCGAGCACCTGGACGAAAAAATAAATTACATATGTTTTTATTTATAGACTTTTTTTACTTTTATTCATAAAAATTGATTTTCAGCTTCCACTTTTTATCAGCGCAAAATGCAGAAGTTGTTTTTTTTGTATTCAAAAGTTTTATAGCCTCTACAGCAGTAAGCGTGTGCCGCGACAAGGCCCCCGCCAAGCCCTCGCCGAGGCCCCGCCAAGGCCCCGACAAGGCAAGGACTGGCGCCAGTGCAAGATGTAGGGTTGATGACGTCACTGTCTGGCCCCAGTGCCGTATTACCTACTATCGCGGCTTGGTTGTGGCAGTTCCTTCCTTCACTTACTCCCCCTTCACTATCTTTCGACTAGAGCTTACTGTTCAACATCGCACTCTATACGAAAAAAATAGATTGTCGACAGTACAAAGGCCTTTTCCGACCTCTAGTCTTTCACATAAAAAAAAAGTTGGGTGGGGTTTTAAAAGCTTAGGGTATACAGTTATAAGTTCCTAATATCGCACCCCTAGATAAAGGGTAGCACAACTCAAAATAATCCAAAATCGAGTTATTGCGATAGCCAGATTCTGCGTCGAAAACTGCATTAAGTCCAAAGACACCCGTGTAAAAATCTCTATTATTTAAATGTAGATGGCGCTATAAGTCAGTCTTTCCGACTTGCACCCCATACACCCCCCACCAACAACAGTAACGCATCACCAGTTGCGACTTGTCAGCCGTAGGTGAAGACTCTGTCAATGCGCACAAAGGCTAGATTATTTCGGTTTAGTTTTGTATTCGTGATTAACCGCAGTCAACAAGCGAGAATTATTTTGAGTTGATGTGATATTCGTGATTGAACCTGTCTTGTTTCTCGGGCGTTCTTCAAATTATTTCCACTTACTCTGGTATTGTTTACAAAAGTAAGAATTTTTATTTTACTAATTATAAATAGTTTAGTGTTGGTGCAATTATTTTACCATATTTGAGTTGGTCGAGTATTGCTGGTTAAATTTAAATTCGCTCTTATTCTAAAACAATAAATGCTATTATTATTTTTTATATAGGTATATTTAGAGTAGTCTTTGTATTTTTGAAATAGCCTTTCATAAATTTTTATTTTTAAAAAGTACTGCGATTTATACACATTTTTTTAGTTGGTATAGTATTTGTGAATTAAATCAACTTTGTAGATGTTGAAGGGCCGTGGCCTTTTACTTTTAAAGATGGCGAAGGAGGCTAGCTCAAATGAACCTGAGAGCAATAATATGCAGATGGAGCTTCAAGAAAACTCAACAACACCTTCGACGAGCACCAAGTTGATGGAAGAAATCTCAGGAAATGACACCATGGAGTTACAAAATAACCCAACAACTTTAGCACCACCATCAACCAGAACCCAGGTGAAACCATCATACTATATTTCACCGCTTCACAGCGATGGTAGCGACTTCGACGATTCGGATGCAGATCCGGTCTTTAACCCACCTCCCACACAGGCAACTTGCCGTCCATCTCTCATCGTTCCACGAAAAAGATCTCGTTCCTCCAGTACTTCCTCCTCTTCCAGTTCTAGATCATCATCTAATAGTTCTAGCAGCTCTTCAATCAGCAATACAGAAATAGGTAGTAACTTTGTGCCATCTGCCATGCCGGATCCTGTCAATCTTTCAAACGAGAATGCGCTTGCTGAAGTTTCCACCTCTCAACCGATCATAGACCAGTCTGCTGATCCTGAAAGCCTTCAAAGGGGTAAGAAAAGGATAAGAAACCCTGCCGGTTGGTCCTCCAATGTTAAGAAATCTTTGCGAAACACCGGAAAGGCTTATGTAAGTTCCACTAAAAAGAGCGTTCCTGAAAGAGCGATCAAGCCTCCATGCCACGATAAGTGCAAATTGAAATGTAAAATTAAAATTGGTGAAAAATTACGCAAATCTTTGTTTGACAAATTTTGGGGATTAGGTGATCTTCAAAGGCAAAGAGAGTTCATCGTAAGGTACACTCAAGACATTAAGCCTAAATACAGATACACCTGTACCCAAAATTATAGGTCACTTAATTCTGCATTTTTCTTTGAGGTTGAAGACGTTCGTACTAGGGTCTGCAAGACTTTTTTTAAAGCTACCCTAAGCATAAGCGACCAATACATTAGGACAGCTCTTTCGAAACTACAAGAAGGTGGTTTCATGGAAGATGATCGAAGGGGTAAGCACGGACATCACTCGACCATAGACACTGAAATAAAAGAAAGTGTTTTAAATTTTATCAAGTCTATCCCCAGAATAGAATCTCATTACCTTCGAGCACAAACAACGAGAGAATTTATTCCAAGTGACAAATCACTTGCGGACCTATACCGAGATTACAAAGATCTACGCGAAAATGAATGTTTACCATTTGCTTCGTCATCAACTTTTAATCGTATTTTTAATACACAGTTTAATATATCTTTTCACATCCCTAAAAAAGATGCGTGCGATCTTTGCGAAACTTACAAGAATGCAAACGGAGAAGAAAAACAAAAACTGCGTGAGGCTTATGACCAACATTTGAAAGAGAAAGTACTGTCCAGATCAGAAAAGGAAGCTGACAAGAAAAGGACAGACGCAGTCGTTGCAGTTTACGATCTCCAAGCCGTGATGCAAGTGCCTAAAGGACAAGTGTCCTTGTTTTTTTATAAATGTAGAATAAATTGCCTAAATTTTACAATTAGTGACTTGTATGCAAAAAATGTAACATGCTTCTTTTGGGACGAAATCGAAGGCAAACGTGGTGCTGTGGAAATTGGATCCTGCGTACTGCAATATCTACAAATGATAGTTGACAAAGACACATCAGGTAAAGATCTGGACGTTATATTTTATAGTGACAACTGTTGTGGTCAGCAAAAAAATAAATATGTGCTGTCTGCCTACGCTTTTGCAGTTGCAACCATGAGAGTAAACTCAATTACTCATAAATTTATGATTCGGGGTCATTCGCAAAACGAAGGCGATAATGTGCACAGCGTTATCGAAAAACAGATCAAAAGATATACTAAATCAGGCCCGATATACTGTCCACAACAATACGCTACTTTAATAAGAACAGCTAAAAAGACTGGGAAACCTTATCATGTGGAAGAACTTACACATGACAAGTTCTGTGATCTGAAAGCTCTTCAAGAAGAATGGGGAAACAATTTCAGTGTTAATGTTGACAGAGAACAAATAAAATGGCACAATATCAAACAACTTCGCGTTGAAAAACAGCAACCGATGATATTTTTTTATAAAACTTCTTATGAAGAGCCGGGTTTTAAAAAAGCCTTTGTAAGAAATCAAAGGCGAACACAAGATCATCAATTTTCTCCAACTTTGAAACAAGCGTATTTGCAAAAAATACCATTGGGTGACAATAAAAAGCGGGATATTATGGAATTAATTGATAAGAAAATTATTCCACAGAGTTACGTCGATTCGTATTACAAAAAAGCACTAGATATAGAATAAAACTTTCAAGACAGGTATCCATGATTTGAAAAAAGGCTGAATAGTTACGTTTTTTATTATTATTATTTGTTTGTTATCTAAATACTAAATAAAGATTAACCAAAAAAATTGTTTTATTTCATTAATATTATACAAAACATAATTTACACACTTCTCTTTCTGTGAAGATTATAGAAAAATATACAGATTAAGAGTGCATTAATTCGAAATTTTTCACTAATATGGAATCAATTTGAGTTGATAAAATTATTGAACATTGAGTTAGTCACGATTACTAATATAACACGAAAAAATTCAATTAACAATGATGCAGTGTATATGAGGGTAAGTAATTGAGCAAATAAATATCTTAGTAAAACAATACACAAAATCATATAATGATTTTTAAA
Source organism: Thereva nobilitata (assembly GCA_963855945.1). Taxonomy (NCBI): domain Eukaryota; kingdom Metazoa; phylum Arthropoda; class Insecta; order Diptera; family Therevidae; genus Thereva; species Thereva nobilitata. Next base: position 90,504,165 of record OY979694.1, read on the forward strand.
TCGGTTAAATAGAAATCGAGTAAAACGTTTTTTGCTGTTCCTGAAAAAAGAGGTATTTTGAGTTGTGCTACTCTTTATCTAGGTGTGCGATATCTTTAAAATAATATATTTAGTTTTCGTATAAAAAGCCATGTTTTTGTGCGGCCCTTCCACCACGTTCCTTTGTCGACAGCGACCGAAACGGCTCTCCAACGTTCTGGGTTATTAGGTGCTCATGAAATATTTTGGGTGTGGATTTCCCCACCCAAAGCGAAAGTGCGTATGCACTTTTCCTTCCATCCCACATCAGACAATGGGTGGTGTGAAAAAACTGAGTGAACACTCTGTGCGGATTCTTTTGAGTAGAGTGTTTCGGCCAGAGTGAACACTCAATTCATAGTGAATTGAAATTCCCTCAAATTGCTAACAATGAGTAATATCAATTTTAGTTGTTAAATTTTTTTTTGCATTTAAATTTTTTTTCAATGTATTTTTTATTCGGTTTCGATTTGGGGGTGGTTTAATCATCAGGGGTTAGAATAAATTTCCCAAATTATGAATTTAAATGCAAAAAAAACTTTTACATCCTTTTTTCATATTCAACTTTAATCTAGCGGTAGTTTTACCCCTTAAGGGTTGAAACTAATTACTTTTGGCTGATTATACCTATAGGCAAGGAGAGATAGCGGAATAGTATTCAAAAGTTGAAATAAATCTACCCTGCGATTTTTCGACGCTATAATTAAGAGAAAAATCGTAGGAATTCAATGAATGTGTTTTGGAAAAAATCGGTCGTTTTAGTTGCGAACAAATTTTGTTTTTGGAAAACAAAAAATAGTACGTAATAGCGCTTAAAAAGACGAATATTATGAATTTTGGACAATTGAAATCGGTCAACAGGTCAACCAAATTTTTTCGCACCTAAAACGTTTAAAAACGTGTTTTCGCTACCATTATTAGCTTTTTTCCACCTGTTCTCCTGGACCGATTTTTTCCAAATTTAAATGCAAAAAAAAACTTTTACATCCTTTTTTCATATTCAACTTTAATCTAGCGGTAGTTTTACCCCTTAAGGGTTGAAACTAATTACTTTTGGCTGATTATACCTATAGTCAAGGAGAGATAGCGGAATAGTATTCAAAAGTTGAAATAAATCTACCCTGCGATTTTTCGACGCTATAATTAAGAGAAAAATCGTAGGAATTCAATGAATGTGTTTTTGAAAAAATCGGTCGTTTTAGTTACGAACAAATTTTGTTTTTGGAAAACAAAAAATAGTACGTAATAGCGCTTAAAAAGACGAATATTATGAATTTTGGACAATTGAAATCGGTCAACAGGTCAACCAAATTTTTTCGCACCTAAAACGTTTAAAAACGTGTTTTCGCTACAATTATTAGCTTTTTTCCACCTGTTCTCCTGGACCGATTTTTTCCAAAACACATTCATTGAATTCCTACGATTTTTCTCTTAAGTATGGTGTCGAGAAATCGCAGGGTAGATTTATTTCAACTTTTTTTCTATCCCTCCTGGACTACTAGTCAAACAAATTTCAAGCAAGAAGCAGAAAAAAATTTACAAATTGTTTGCAAATTGTTTTTATTTAAAGTTGTTTTTTAAAATTGTAACGGTAGTTTTAACCCCTTAAGGTTTATCGAGGAACCGACATTCTAGAATGATGCCGTAATCATGAGGCAAGTTATCCTTTACTCGCACAGATAGCAAAGAATATTTTATCAATCATGGCCACGTCGGTTCTTGTAGACCGGTTCTACACGTTCAACTTCAACACTTTTTCCCTTGCGTTCGCATGCAACTTGCGAAAGGGGTAATCTTAATTCTTTCACAATTGCATGCGGGCGTTGAACGAAAAGTTGAACGTGTAGAACCGGTCTAGAGCGACTGTTTTTAAAGGCTGGTACAGACTATGCCAGTATTTTAGTCGAGTGGTGAGTAATTTATTTACCACTTAACGTCTTAAAACGTATTAGTAGCTAAAAAGTGTCCGAACACAGTGCATTAGTAAGTAAAGTGTCAAAATGAACAGACGACAAGATAGCAAAGTAAAAATTATTAAATTAATCAATTTGCATGACAAAGTCATGGCATCCTGCCGCTACTCGACCAAAAAAATAGAACAGGAATGGATTGACTTAACTAAATGATTTTAGTAAATTACTCGACTAAATTTGTTTGTCCATACTGGTAAAACAAAGTGGAATAGAAAGAGAGAGAGTTCGTTAATAAAAAATTATAATTATTAATAATTACATCTCTTAAGTTTTATTCATGATTAAATTCGTTTATACTATTTGCACAGACAAAAACGGGGGACTAGCCACTCGGTATGGGTATCAAATGAAAAGGTATGACAAGTAGAAAACTATTAGCTGTGTTGCGTCATTCCAAATTCAAAATGGCGGCCAACACAAAATGGCGGATTACCATTTTCTTTACAAGCCACTCGGTATAGGTATCAAATGAAAAGGTATGACAAGTGGAATACTATTAGCTGTGTGGCGTTATTCAAAATTCAAAATGGCGGCAAACACAAAATGGCGGATTACCATTTTCTTCACAAGCCACTCGGTATGCGTATCAAATGAAAAGGAATGACAAGTAAAATACTATTAGGTGTGTGGCGTTATTCCAAATTGAAAATAGCGGCAAACACAAAATGGGGGATTACTATTTTCTTTACAAGCCACTCGGTATGGGTATCAAATGAAAGGGCATGACAAGTAGAATACTATTAGCTGTGTGACGTCATTTCAGATTAAAAATGGCGGCCAACACAAAATGGCGGATTACCATTTGGCGCACGAATTTTGGCGCACCAAAACTGGTTTTGGCGCACTACTATATAAATACTTACCTCGCTCGATATCGTGTAGTATCTTACCAACACTATGCTTGAGTGCATGGTATAGAACAAGGCATTCACTCGTGCAAGACCCTCGTAAGTACAGGCCTGGAAGCAGTGTTTGTGTTTGTGTTGGTAATAGACCCATTATCTGTCAAATAGGAAGAAATTATATGGAGGAGGTAAAAGTTCGGGATATTTTGCCGTAAAAAGTCATAAAATAATATATTTAACCAGTTTTTGTTGCAATAGGATTACCAGTTAATAGTGCTTTAGTGATTTATTTAAGAAAAGTTAAAAAAATCGAGTGGTTAAGTGTGTTTTAAGTGTGTTAATTGTAAAGGTGGCCAATTTTGTTTACATTCGCGGTGGGTTTTTCTTGTTTATTTAGCGGAAAAATGTTGAATTTGTGTAGTAATATAATAAAAAGTGCTTTTTGAATGATTAAAGATTATTATAGAATAGTTATTAAACACATTAAGTGCAAGTACCACCATACAACATGCATAACAATAACTTTTTCACTTTTCCTTCATATTTTTCTGCACTTATGTTTTTAATAAGTATTCTATAATAATCTTTAATCACTCAAAAAGCACTTTTTATTATATTACTACACAAATTCAACATTTTTCCTCTAAATAAACAAGAAAAAACCACAGCGAATGTAAACAAAATTGGCCACCTTCACATTTAACACACTTAAAACACACTTAAACTCTCAATTTTTTTAAATTTTCTTAATTAAATCACTAAAGCACTATTCACTGGTAATCCTATTGCAACAAAAACTGGTTAAATATATTATTTTATGACTTTTTACGGCAAACTAATGCAAAAATATTCCGAACTTTACATCACGGCGTATAAATCCAACAAAAGTGACAGATTCTGGGACTACGAGCAGCTGCGTTAGTGTTAGTGAGATAGGCAACTTCCAGGCCTGTACTTTAGAAGGTCTTGACTCGTGCAGAGAACCTTGTTAGAAACCGATCAACGCACACATCCAGAAACAGAGTATATGAAGATAATGATAGATCACTAATACATACAGATGCAGATATTTATAATGCTATAGGGTATGAGGATGGTGATAGGCACAGCCGCAGAAAACAATAGAAATAAAATGTTAAAATTAAGAAAATATCGGGAATATTTGCAAATCAAAACACCGAAAACAGTTTCCGAAAATTCTAACATCAAGAACAGTTCTAGTAATATTTTCTCTAAGCAAGTTCAAATCCGAACAACCACCACAGATCACTTATTTTCACATATTTTTATATCACTACATATTGATATACAATGTCCGATAAATCGAAAGCTGGGAAAGTGCTATCAAAAAAACTCAACCCTTCTCCCGTAATGACCAGAAACTTTGTGCGGACATCCTCCGAAAGTTGCCAAGGTGAAAATGTTGAAGAGTTTCTTATTGCTTTCGTGTTGCGAATCTCTAAGAAATTTGATGACATCCTCTCCTCCATCAGTAAATCTGAGTTAAGAATTAAGGAATTTTCTGACTCAATAAAAATATTAAATGATCGCCTCGATTCAACCGAAGGTCGTCTAACGGACGGGTTAACGTCCATCTCCCAGGAATACGGTTTCGGTTTTTATTTTCCCGGCACGCAGCCGCACAATCCCAATGCTCAGTGGACAACAAAGTTAAGAATTTAACACAAACTTAAATTCGTTAACTCTTTTAACATAATTCAATTTATTTATTTCCTTTTAATTCACAAATATAGTTCATCAAATTGGTTTTTAGTATCTCAATATAATTCAAAATTAACACAAGAGAATATTAATTTCAACTTGTTTACTACTGCAATTGTTTTAAAAAAAAAAAACTGGTTCCCAAAACTGTTTTTCATTTTTATTCTCTTTTAAATATTTTTTTTCTCATAATATTTTACGTTGTTAAATTTTATTTCTTTTTTTTTTCCTCATCTTTTTTTCTCGGGCCTGCTCGTCTTTTGTATAGTAAAAGTTTTTAAGTGAAACAGTTATTTCTATATTTATTTTTCATTTTATCCATTTTTGTTCTCCTCTTTTACTACATCCCTATTTTCCCCACCCTTTCTCACATGGAGGGTTACCATTCTTGCAAGCACTGCTCATCCGAGATTGTGCGTGATGGCATTTCTTGTGATGGTGTCTGTGGAGGCGTCTTTCACCCGGACTGCCTGAATGGTCGAGTCAAATGCAAGTCCTCAGCTACGAGAGGATCAACTTGCAAAGAGTGCTCTGACATCAAACCCTGCCATGTACTAAGGTTGATGAAGGGTATCAGTGAGGTGATTGTGACCGATCATACAAATGTTCTTAATCACTTAACCTCCCTCTCAGGCAACGTCGCACATTTTCAAGCGTTAGCCGACGATATCCAATCGGTGAATGTCCGGCTCGACCACTTATCAAACACGATGTCTCTTTTCTCAACGAACTCGAGCTCCCTAGTTACTAAATTCCAGGAACTTTCATCTCGAGTCTCCACGGTCTTAGACACCGTCGAAGATCTGCACTCAGCGTTTTTAAACCCTAGTGCTGCTTTTTCCACCTCAACAGAAACCCCGGCCCCCCTCACCACCATCTTAAATGATATTAAAAGGTGTACGATGCGTGTAAAGGCTGAAGTTGAGTCACTATCTCTCTCAGTTACTCAAAATTTTACAACCCTGAAATTACTATCTGAAAAATTTAATGTTTTCGATGGCAATTATTCCCGCGCTGCTCAGTGTGTGGTTGAGCAAAACGAGCCTTCAGCCTCCACCCTAGCTGCTGCTTCTGAGGTTGGAAATGTCGTGGGCCCGGCTTTAATACCTGAAGAAGGCCCTTCAGACGAGACTGCCTCTAGGTTGGCTCCTGACCACCCGAAAACTATAATACCTGAAGAGGGTTTCACAGACGAAACTGTCCCTAGGCTGGCTCCTGCCCACCAGAAAACGTGCGCAAAGCATCGAAAACACAGACGCAATCGTAAAGTCACCATTACAGATGTTGTCACTACGAACCCCATTACAGGTGTTGTCACTACGAACTCCTCTAATATTTCGTCCGTCCCCGCCCCCTCACTACCAATGGGCTCTAATTCTATCCCTGAGCCGGATGTGGCATCAACCAGCACCAGTAATATCGATGGACCCTCGGGCATCGGGGATACTGGGTTTTCGGTAACCCACACCAACTTGGTAACGGTTCCCAGGCCACAAAATATTTTTATTTCGCGTTTCTCCCCTGCAACTACGTCCGAGGAGATTAAAGAATACTTAAAGGGAAAAGCAATTGATCCCGAGACAGTATCCTGTCGGAAGATCAGCAATGCCTCCAAACCGGTCGCATCTTTTGTTCTGACTGCACCGCTCAATACAGCTGAAAAGCTTTTGGACCCCACGTTCTGGCCTCCCGGTGCTTTCTCAAAGTGTTTTGTTCCTCGCACGCGTATTCGTCGTACTCCAGACACTCCACAATCTTCAAAAAACTTAAGACGCTTTCCCTCTATTATCAAAACGTGAGGGGTATCAGATCCAAAACCCACGATGTGTTTCTGTCAACTTCGGCCAGTGATTTCGATATAATCGCTTTTACAGAAACATGGTTACACAGTGGAGTTTTTAATGCCGAACTTTTCGATACCTCCTTCCAAGTTTTTCGGAAGGACAGATATACTGACTCGGAGGCTCGTGGAGGTGGTGTACTACTTGCCTGTAGTAACCTTCTCAACTGTTGCTTAATAACGCCTCCTAGTTTTTCCAATTCTTTGGACATTGAGCTCCTCGCTCTTAAAGTCTCCCTTGTCCATAAGAACCTATTTTTAATTTGCTGTTACATCCCACCAGGTATGTTCAGCACTATTGACGATAGAGGTCAAAACCTCTATGATATTCTAATATCTTGTATTAATCATATCCAGGATATGATGGACTCCAAAGACGAACTCCTACTTTTAGGTGATTTTAACTTACCCAATATTCAATGGGTATCTTCCGATGAGGACGATAACTACCTACCTGAAAACAACCTTAATGATAGGGAATCCGACTTTCTGAATTCCTTATTCTCATGCGGCTTGAACCAAATGAGCGGTGTGAATAATATTTTAGGTAGGTGGTTAGATCTTATATTCTTTTCCGACTCAGACAACATGTATGTTGAGCCTAGCTCAATTGTCTTGTCGCCTGTTGATAATTATCACCCTCCTCTCCTACTCAGCTATTGTTTTGCCTTTAACTATAAGCTAATCCCGGAGGAGTCAACCTTTACTTTTAACTTTAAAAAGGCTAATCTTGAAGTACTGTCATCCAAGCTCACTTCGATCGATTTCAATAGCTTGCTTTCCTCTAATGAGTTGGATGACGACGTAACAAGATTTTACTCCGTCCTGTATGAAACCTTCGCATCCTGTGTACCTATTGAGCCTCTTGAGTTGACCAGATCATCCCCGCCCTGGTACAATAATGAGTTGAGACACACCAAAAACCAGAAGAATAAACTCTGGAAAACCTACCTGAAGAGAAAAGACACTGCGAGCTTCTATGCTTTTCTCAATTGCTATGACCAATTCCATGCTCTGTCCGAGGCTCTCTATAAGGAGTACCTTAGCAACATGGAAGGTAAACTGTATGGGGATCCCAGAGCATTCTTTCAATTTATCAACTCTAAGAAAAAAGTTGATAATTATCCTAACACCATGCAATACGAGAACTCTGTTAGTTCTAATTCATCCGAGATTTGCGACAAGTTCGCATCGTTCTTCCTCAAATCTTTCTCGTCTCCTGTCTTCCAACCTCATGAAGACAATTTTCGACATATCAACGCAATACAAACGGCTCAAAATTTATCTCTGTCTATAACCAGGGAAGATATCTCGAAACATATAAATGATCTTCCACAAGATTTTTCGTCCGGCCCTGATGGTGTCCTTCCTGCTGTTCTAAAATCCTGTGCAGGGGCCCTACTGTCTCCTATCCTATGTTTATTTCAGAAGTCCCTCAATACAGGGCGCTTCCCAACCTTATGGAAGAACTCTTTTATAATCCCTGTTCATAAAAAGGGTTGTAAGAACGAAATATCTAATTATAGACCGATTGCGAAGTTATCATGTATACCAAAACTTTTCGAATCCATTATTTATTCTGCTATTGCCCCTATCTGCAAGAGACTTATCTCAACTAACCAACATGGCTTTCTTGCAGCTCGTTCCACTACTACTAATTTACTAGAGTTCTCTTCTCACACTGTTCGAGGCTTTGTCACTGGCTGTCAAACTGACTGTGTTTATACAGACTTCAGTAAAGCTTTCGACATGCTCTCTCACTCTATTATAGTTCTAAAACTAAAAAAATTAGGCTTTCCGCATGCCCTGGTTATGTGGTTCCAGTCGTACTTAGCCGACAGAACCTACCAGGTTCTATTCCGCGGAGCCAAATCTAAAAACATCGAGGCGTCCTCTGGTGTCCCGCAAGGAAGTCATCTTGGTCCTCTTCTTTTTATTTTATCAATCGATGACATTGTTACCCTGCTGAGGCACTGTAAAATCCTTATTTATGCCGATGACATCAAACTGTACCGCCACATAAGGAGTATCGAGGATTGCAAACTTCTGCAAGCAGACCTAAACACCTTCTATTCTTGGTGTTCCAACAACAACCTGGTCCTTAACATTAGTAAATGTGAGGTCATGACTTTTTGTAGAAAACGTGGCGTTATAACTTACGACTATACTTTTCTCGATAACAAGATCTCCCGCACTAACTCTGTTATCGATCTTGGGGTTAGGTTAGAAAGTAAGTTGGATTTTTCCACCCACATCAATTATATCTCTTCCAAGGGCAATTCAGTCCTGGGATTTATAAAAAGATGGTCCAAGGAATTCAACAACCCCCTTATCACCAAGCACTTGTACATATCTTTAGTTAGGCCTTTACTTGAATACGCCTCCCAGGTATGGTCTCCTTACTACTCCTCCCATGTCGATAAAATCGAATCGGTTCAAAGGAAGTTCATCCGTTTTGCACTCAGTCACCTCCCGTGGGATGACCCACTTATTCTTCCGCCTTATGTGAACAGACTTAAATTGCTCAACTTGAGCTCTCTCCATAAGCGTCGCGAGGTCGCTGACGTTATATTCGTTCATCGTTTGTTGAATGACAAAGTTGACTCAGGCTTCCTACGAACCCGTACGTCATTTAGAGTGAACAACTACAACCTGAGAGGTCCACCTCTCTTGTACATTAATTCCTCTAACACCAATTATGGGATGTACGAACCAGTTAACCGCATGCTTATAAATGTTAACAAAAATGCGAGTGTTTTTAGCATGCAAACTAGCGAAGATGTCCTTAAAAGGACTCTTTTTAATGTGGCGTGACTCCTTGTGTGTCCCACGTTTTCATTGTCTTTGCACGCTTCTCTGTTTGATGTTTTGTGCTCTTAATTGTTGCATTGTTTTTTGTTTTGTGTTTGCATGTCTTAGCCGAGCCACTGTGCAGTGGTAAATGTGACCGCGCTTGTGTGCAGGGACCGGACCGGCTCGGTACAGGAGTGCCGGGGAGGGTTGAGAAGGAACCCGCATTTTCGGTTGCATGCTCGTTTTGCGTTGTTCTTTTCTTCTTATACCTTTTTTGGTGCTTTCGGCCGGATTCGGCCCCTGCACATAAGCGTGGCCCGTTTCTCAGCCCAGCTGAGAAGTGTACTTCTGAGCTAGAAGATTAACTCGATTATTATTATTAGATAAATATACATATAATAAAACAAACGGATATACAAGATATGATTCAAGTTAATAAAAAGTTATGCCTTGTCTCGACTCAACAAGACACAACTATAATATGTAAATAGGGAGTGCAAGGAAGAAGGGAAAAAAGTTACCTGCGTGGATTGCTGCTGAATCTCAAGAGAGCGAAAATCAGCCGAGCAAACATTTTTATTCACTTGATCTTCTAAATAACGGTATAAACCGGTTTGGTTGATAACAACCGAAGAGGGGATACAATTGTCTGTGTGTGTATATGGTGTAAGTTTGGTCGATTTTAGTGTAGCCATATTTAAATTTAGTTTGAGTGATTATTGAGTAGAATTCGAGTGAAATTTACATTTGCATCTAAAAATAAATTTTAATTCTTTTGATTTTGAATATTGTTATAGCAATAATTTTTACTTAATGATGTTGAGAATTATTAATGTTGTACATCGCCATATAGAAGAATCTTACAGCTGGTTAGTTGTTGCGGCTGGTGTTGTTATTGTTCTTTTTCTGTCGTTGATGTTATCCATTGGTGATTTTTACCCATCTTCTCATCATCGTTTGTTGTAATGCTGTAATAAACAATAGTTATGGTGTCCTACTGTGGCAAGGTGATAGTCACTTTTTCCAACATAATCCCCCCCTTGAAACACTAGAGGTGTGTTTCAAAAGAAAATAAGTAAATAAACGATAACAATTGACTCTAGAGTTAAATGGGTAATTGATCAAAGGGATTTACCAAAAGGGAAGCTAAAGTATTAAAATATTATGAATAATTTTGCTAATCGACTAGGATTTTTTCTTCCTGGAATTTTGAAGCGTATGAAAATTATATCATATACAAGTAATTGGTTTCGTGAATAATGTCCAATATTATAGATTCCACTAGCATCTGGAGGAACCAACTGAGTGGCCCAAGAATATGAATTTAATTCTCTCGATGAAGATGCAATTTCCTCAATTTCTTCGCCTTTATTATCGATGTCGGTTAAATCCACGTCGGAGACTTATTGTTGTTTGTGTCTCCGGACATCGTATATACAATGATCGGTATGAGTTTTTAACAGATGGCGGTAAAGAACAATTAATTGAAAACAAAGGGATTTGAGCACCCGACGAACGATTTTTGATAACAAAATTGTTTATTCCAAAATTACCAAAAATATTGATATAATGTTAACGAGGAATCTAATTAGAGATGAATTGGTTTCGTGTTTAATGATAATAATTAAGCATTGAGTTGAATGAGGAGATTTGTAGAAAAAATTTTGAAAAGAGGCAAAGTGGATGGACTGAAGAAATTGAAGAATGCGATTTGTTTATGTAACACTAGTCTATGTATGAAAATAAATTCAAATTCAATTTCTCAGGGAACATTCCTTTGACTGGGATTGTGCAAATGTTATTTTAAGGGCGTTTAATTAATCGAATTCTAAGAATCGCCTGCGTAGGCTGGCGTTGAAAAAAAAGGATGTTGTAAAATTTAATATGTGTAGAATTTATACGATTGCGTTATTTTACGTAACAGCAATAAGAAATGAATCGGTTGTTTGAGAAACCCCATACAGCGTTGCCAGATTGGGCTACTTATCGCAAATTGGGCTATTTTCCATGCCTCTTCGCTACTGAATTATGAGTTGGGCTACAAGTCGCAAATTGGGCTACTTCATTATTTCAGTGTAACCAAAAATGAATGTAACTCGTCTTGTTTTCAAACATACTTTAGTCAACTAAATCACAAAATTAATTTTTGTATTTGACTTTAGTTGAAATTTTATATGCGTCTTTAGGGCTTGAAAGAAAATGAAGAAGTAAAGCTAAAGGCATTTTTAAGGGAAGTAAGGGAACCGAAAATTCAACTTGAAATTTCGGGTAAATTTCAGTCAGGAATTCAAGCCATCATGTAAACGAAATAAGTGATAATTCATACTACGCCCGCTTTCATAGTTTAGTTGCTCATGTTGACCACGGAGCGCTTTATTTTCCGTTAAATTGTATGTGTATGTATATTTCTTATAGTCACCGAGAGAAGAAAAAACCGACATGAATGATATAAATAGTTGTTATAAATAATTTTTTTACTGATGTTTAATTGAAACCCATAACAATATAATAGAAAGTGACAGATAAATAGTGGAATCTATATTAACCGATACTGGGTATTTTTACATTTTTGAAATTGAAAGAGAACATTTTAATTTGTTTCCAATCCAGGTAAATTCAATTGTTTTGTTTATACTTTTTTTTATATTATTTGGCTGGATCAGAGAGAAGAATAAAAGTTTAAAAATGGGTAAATGGTCCAAATACAGGAAAACTTTTCAATCGAAGTGGCTCTTTTTTTTTAAAAATAAATTGTTATTCGATATACATATGTAGAGATGTCTCATTATTTATTATTATACATACTACTATTTTATAATAATTAAAATTAATTTAAATTTTATTGGAAAATGAGATTGGGCTACTACACATAAAATTTTGCGACTTTTAGCCTCAAGTGGCGCTACTTCCACTCGAACTTTCTGGCAACCCTGACCCCATAAGTCAAGTGAGAGCAACTTTTGGGAAATCGAGAAAAACTGTTTCTACGTTAACCGGCAACCTCTACTATTATTATTTTCAATAAAATATGTTGTTTAAAGCTAAATACAATCTTTGTGGTCAATGGAATTCTCAAAAGTTAAAGAATTTAATTATTATGGATTTTTAAAGTCGCTTGACTTATGGGGTTTCTCAAATACATATACTTTTGGCAAAAAGGAATTGTATTCTAAACTGCATAAAATAAAAAGTACACTCAGTAAACCTCAAAAATGTATTCGAAAGGAAGTAGAAACATTAACTAAATATGAAACACAAATAAAATTATTTGTTTCTGTAAAAAAGAATGGTATAAAATAAATAAATAAAAATAAAATTTATTCATCATTACCGTCGTTCGCTGACAACTCAGAATCAGATGTAGGCCACTGGTGACCTATCTCTTTGTAGAATGCTAGAATGTTTTCTTCATCTAGGATGTATTTCATCAGTTTTTTTAGATCTTCAATTTTTTTATTGATGGGGATTTTCTCTTGGATATATTAGTTCATTTGGGAGTGATAGAGGCAGCTTTTTATTGTTGTTTAGCCTACAAGTGTGACTGCACAACCCACTAATTAAAGGTTTCGTGATTACAACATCCTTATGTTTGAAAGAGTGTGAAAAGTACATGAACTGCGACATTTTAAAAGCTACTTTCTTATCTTTTGGAACTTTACGCCCATTAATAACAAAAAACGCGTGTGATTAATACCATATAACAAATAACAAAATAACAAAACAAGTGTGATGAAAGTACACGGATCAACCTGCACTTATCCTGAAAGCAAACTTTGAGCTTGCTCGTCGCCTGAGATGCGGACGTGTATTCGAGAAACCCCATAAGTCATAGGACTTATGGGCTTTCTCGAATAAACGAAAACTTTCGTACGGTTCAACTTCATGTAGAATGACCTGATTAGTGGGATTTCGCTTCTAAAAGATGCGTCTACCTCTGAAGAATAGATTTTTACCGAAAACTCGATTTCGACAAAAAAGTGACTTATGGAGTTTCTCAAACAACCGATTCAAATGTAGTTGAAGTATTTTATGTAAGCAATGATATCTTCGAGGCATGGTTTTCATGCTTTGGATAAGTTACAGTTGAAGGTGTTAAGCTAAAGTAAATAAAGATTTGTAGCCAGCTGTTATTTAAGTTATTTATGGTAGTTCTGATTTTAATGGAGTAAATGAATTCATCCCCTGAGATTGCGTAGTTTTACAAATAGCTGTAGCAAAATTCGAGGACAGCTGAGTTTGAAAGGGATAATAAAAATTTGATGAAGTAATTATATTTGAATTGTTAGTGGATGATCTCACCTTTACTTTACGCCGAGTTGTTGCATAGGTAGGACGCGCGGTAGGTGGCAAGAAATCTGTTTTTGAATTTGCATTGGTTTTATTTAATAAGTAAGCGTTGTCCTTTATTCTATGATAGAATGAGGAAATTTAAAAGGAAGCCATGGTCTTCTTATCTGCTGTTAAAGGTGTAAGTAAGGGCTTATTAAGTCCAATGTTTGAAGGATTTTCAGAATCCGTAACCACTGATAGCGGTTTAGGCATATATGACAATGTAGTAGGTGTGCACATAGGAGTTGTTGACCGTAACGAGTGCAATACATTTAAGTATGGTTGATGTGTTTGGGAGAAGCCCTTGTAGTTAGTTTAGCCATCATTGTTTAATGAAGTTAACGTTGTATTTTGGAATTTATTAGTAATGAGATTAGTGGAAGAATTTTTTATAAAGTTATTGGATTGTTTTTGGTTTTCTTTATTGGATAGTAAAACAAAACTAGAAAAACAATTTGCAGTGACTGTGTTAAGAGCAGATAAACATGAAGGTGGTTCTGGGTTTGGCAATGGTGGTCTAGACTGTGTAATTGTAATATTTAGGGTTGCCAGTTGTACTGATTTAATCAGTACTGTACTTATTTTCATACTTAGAAATTTGCAAGTACTGATTCCGTATAATTTTAATTTCAGTACGTAAATGTACTGATTTTGTAAACTTATATCGATAATTGGAAAAGATAGTGGACTCGATTCCCGAAAGAGGCGACAGGGATTCTTATCACTTCCCTGTCATCTAAAAATCTGTTAATATCACCTATAAATTGGTAATTGAAAGAAAGAAGTGAAGTCAGTATAGTAACGGCTATGTTTTGTCTCAGTCGGTGAGCGATTAGTAGTGGGAGTGAGCTTAGTGGAGATTTTGAAGTTCGGGCCAGTCAAATTCTCACTCACGTTACGTTTAGATATATTATTAAATTTGAATTAAATTGTACGTGTTTGCTTCAATTACACTGATCATTGGTGCATAATATATTTATGATAAAATACAGCATTCTTATGGATTTAAGACAAAATCATTTAAATTATCACTTCCCTCTCGGTTTTGTAAAATATTCGTTATATCCAATTTTCAAATACATACATTAAAAAAAACGAAGGGCAAAAAAAAATTCAATTTTCTCCTCGTTTTTGTGGAACTGCCCATATACACATTTATATAATTTTTCTTATCATGGAAAAGTTTTGCTTTTGTCTTTTTTTGTGTATTGTTAATTTTTTGTAAAATATAAAAAGTGGTTTAAGACTGAAGAAATATAAATAAAAGTATTTACAGTATGGTCTAGTGTTTTTTTTTGCTCGAAAGATTTTGTGCTACAAAGTACAACTTACCAGGAACGAAAATCTTTGAACCAAATGTACTGATTTTTGTCAGTGCCAGATCTGGCAATCCTAGTAATATTTATCACTTCTTGAGTTTGTTTTACCAGTTAAAAACCAACCAAGTACGGAATTTTTAGCGGTAGGCGAGCCACTGGGGCCTTTAATTATTCCATCTAAAATCAAGTCTGAATACACATCAGCTCCAAGTAATAAGTCAATCTTTCCTGGCAGGTGACAAAAGGGCCTTTGTCAACGGTTTAGTTTGCTTGCTACCATGTAGTACCTGTGTGTTAAATAGCACGGTAGTCTCAACATTGTTTGTCGTGTTATGCACGTCATCTGTGTTGGGGTTTGATGTTATTATTGGTGTCCGAGCGCCAGGGTTCGTTGGTGAAGATGTGCCTTGCTTGGAACCATTATGCAATAAAGTGTGATGTCTTTTGTTGCATTTCCAACAATTGAATTTGCTTGTGCACAATAAAGTAGAATGCGAGCTAGACAGGCAATTGACACAGAGTTTATTTGATTTAACAATCTGATACTTTTGTGGGAATGAAAGTTTCTCAAACTTGGGACATACCTTTAATTTGTGGTGTTCCTTGCAGCAAACACAAATGTCTGATGAAGTCGAGGTAAGATGTGTGAAAATTTTAGTGTTTGAACCACTAGATTGACATTGTGGAATATTAGTCTTGTGGTCAGCTAAACGTTTTTCTAGGAATTGTCTAAGTCTAACAAATGTAGGGAGTGATGAAGATGAATTTGAAGTGTTAATGCCCAAGGCATCTTGTTCAGACAAACACTCATTTGATTTATCCAACAAAGTTTTTATCGTATTAACTGACTCACTAGACACAGGCTTGAGATTAAACAATATCTTTAGCTGAGCATTAACCAATACTCTATTGTTATTGTATCTCTTTAATAACACATTCCACGTTTTTTCATAATTAGCATCAGTTACTTGAAATTTTCGTAACAGATGCTCTGCCTCTCCAGATAGTACCGACTTCAAGTAATGCAGTTTTTGTCCATCAGAAAGTGTAGGATTTTGATGGACTAAAGAGTTAAATATAATTTTAATTTCAGTACGTAAATGTACTGATTTTGTAAACTTATATCGATAATTGGAAAAGATAGTGGACTCGATTCCCGAAAGAGGCGACAGGGATTCTTATCACTTCCCTGTCATCTAAAAATCTGTTAATATCACCTATAAATTGGTAATTGAAAGAAAGAAGTGAAGTCAGTATAGTAACGGCTATGTTTTGTCTCAGTCGGTGAGCGATTAGTAGTGGGAGTGAGCTTAGTGGAGATTTTGAAGTTCGGGCCAGTCAAATTCTCACTCACGTTACGTTTAGATATATTATTAAATTTGAATTAAATTGTACGTGTTTGCTTCAATTACACTGATCATTGGTGCATAATATATTTATGATAAAATACAGCATTCTTATGGATGTAAGACAAAATCATTTAAATTATCACTTCCCTCTCGGTTTTGTAAAATATTCGTTATATCCAATTTTCAAATACATACATTAAAAAAAACGAAGGGCAAAAAAAAATTCAATTTTCTCCTCGTTTTTGTGGAACTGCCCATATACACATTTATATAATTTTTCTTATCATGGAAAAGTTTTGCTTTTGTCTTTTTTTGTGTATTGTTAATTTTTTGTAAAATATAAAAAGTGGTTTAAGACTGAAGAAATATAAATAAAAGTATTTACAGTATGGTCTAGTGTTTTTTTTTGCTCGAAAGATTTTGTGCTACAAAGTACAACTTACCAGGAACGAAAATCTTTGAACCAAATGTACTGATTTTTGTCAGTGCCAGATCTGGCAATCCTAGTAATATTTATCACTTCTTGAGTTTGTTTTACCAGTTAAAAACCAACCAAGTACGGAATTTTTAGCGGTAGGCGAGCCACTGGGGCCTTTAATTATTCCATCTAAAATCAAGTCTGAATACACATCAGCTCCAAGTAATAAGTCAATCTTTCCTGGCAGGTGACAAAAGGGCCTTTGTCAACGGTTTAGTTTGCTTGCTACCATGTAGTACCTGTGTGTTAAATAGCACGGTAGTCTCAACATTGTTTGTCGTGTTATGCACGTCATCTGTGTTGGGGTTTGATGTTATTATTGGTGTCCGAGCGCCAGGGTTCGTTGGTGAAGATGTGCCTTGCTTGGAACCATTATGCAATAAAGTGTGATGTCTTTTGTTGCATTTCCAACAATTGAATTTGCTTGTGCACAATAAAGTAGAATGCGAGCTAGACAGGCAATTGACACAGAGTTTATTTGATTTAACAATCTGATACTTTTGTGGGAATGAAAGTTTCTCAAACTTGGGACATACCTTTAATTTGTGGTGTTCCTTGCAGCAAACACAAATGTCTGATGAAGTCGAGGTAAGATGTGTGAAAATTTTAGTGTTTGAACCACTAGATGGACATTGTGGAATATTAGTCTTGTGGTCAGCTAAACGTTTTTCTAGGAATTGTCTAAGTCTAACAAATGTAGGGAGTGATGAAGATGAATTTGAAGTGTTAATGCCCAAGGCATCTTGTTCAGACAAACACTCATTTGATTTATCCAACAAAGTTTTTATCGTATTAACTGACTCACTAGACACAGGCTTGAGATTAAACAATATCTTTAGCTGAGCATTAACCAATACTCTATTGTTATTGTATCTCTTTAATAACACATTCCACGTTTTTTCATAATTAGCATCAGTTACTTGAAATTTTCGTAACAGATGCTCTGCCTCTCCAGATAGTACCGACTTCAAGTAATGCAGTTTTTGTCCATCAGAAAGTGTAGGATTTTGATGGACTAAAGAGTTAAATAGGTCGTGAAAGGACCGCCAGGATTCATAAGATCCTGAGAAAGTGGGTAATGAAATCTTTGGCAATCGCCATAGATGAGTTGTCAAGGCAGATGAACTTATTCACGGTGAGGAACTTGCTCCTCAAATTTGCTGAAGGTAGCTTTTAGGTTTGTTCCCGTACTTTCTGCATTCTGCCACTTACCGGAAGTTGCTTATTGAGAGGTGGGGATGAAGTACAGCAAGTACAGGAACATGTTTCTGCAGGTTTCTGCAGTTTTAACACGGGCATGACAGTTCTGACCATATTTCAAATATTTAAGCTCAGCAGGTTACAGCAGCTCGTAGCTACTGCAGGTTTCTGCTTCTTACTGCAGGGTGGGGAAATGAGTATGGCGGCTGCAGTAAAAGTACGGGAACAGAATTCTGTTAAGTAATTCGAAGCAACTGACAGATTCTGTACTTGCTGCAGGTACCCGAATAGACCTATTATTGTTCCCATAAACTCGAAGTATTTTTCTTCAAGATGCAAATACGTTTCCTTGACAAAGTATTCACATGTTGGCTTTTCAACTAGTTTTGCAAATTGTAACTCAATTTGCACATGGGTTTTTTCTATCTGTGCCCAAAGGCCACGACATTGTGTAATTCGTTCCGAAATCAATTCCTTTGTCCTTTTAACCAATGCTGTCTTTGTGTAACCTTTCATAGCCTTGTTTAACAAATCTATGTACACCTTTGCAACTCTAACGTATCATTAAAACTTGTATTGGTAGCCATCTCAATATCAACTTAAACCGCACAAATAAAATTCAAAGTAACCAAATAAATTCAAAATTGTAAACACTTCAATATGAAAAAGGTAGTAAGTGGTAGCCTTTAGATCTTTGTATAATTGGAGTTCAAAAACCTGAAATGTTAATATTAATTTTTTTAAGCACTATGTTGCTAGAACAATAATGTAGTTTTGGTGTTTAACACTTTGAAAGTAGCTTAAATTAAGGTACTCTGCCTCGTCAAGATGTTAAGGTTTAAGTACAAAAATAGTTGAGTGTTAGAATATAGATTCGGTGTATGTACACCTTGCGCTTAAAGTAAATGTGAACTTCTGCCTCGAAATCTCAATAAAATTTGAGCAATAGTAGAATATGAGAAAATGTGATCACTAGCTCGTATAAATATAGCTTGGTGTGTAAAACCTTGCAATTGAATTGAAATGAGGGCGTTGCCTCTAGAAATTAATATAATTTGAGTACTAGGATCAAGAAATTGTCCGGTATAAGAACCTTGCAATTGATTAGGCTCAAGTGATTGTTCGGTATAAGAACCTTGCAATTGAATTGAAGTGAGGGCGTTGCCTCTAGAAAATAATATAATTTGAGTGCTAGGCTCAAGGAATTGTTCGGCATAAGAACTTTGCAATTGATTGAAGTGAGGACTTGCCTCTAGATAATATAGTTTGAGCACTAGGCTCGAATAAAATATTTGAATAATAGGATTTGAACACTGGACCCTCTAAAAATAGCTAGGTGTGTAAGATCTTGCTAGATATGATGGACTCTATCTCGAGGAATTAATGGTAGTTGAACACTTGGATTACTTAAGCATAGTTCGAGAATAGTCTCTAGAGATTAGTGGCCTGAAATAAAACACCTTGCTTTGACAAAATAGAAAATCTTGAGCACTAGATTCACATAAATGAAGGGGTTTTTATATAAAAAACACTCTTTTTCGTGGTAAAAATAATTCTTTATATTTCAAAATATGCGATAAACTACTCTAACAAACTTCAATTTCTATTTATTTTAACTTCAAGTATAACGACTGATAATAAGGAAAAAAAACATTCAGACTTCTGATACAGATTACTTTTCTCGATGGAATCACTCCGAACTCTGACTCTACATTTTGTCATTTTATTTTTTTTAACAGTTTGCTTCTCCTACATTCGAATCGGATCTTCCTCCTCCTCGTCGTCTTCGCTTTCTCCACTCAACCACGGCTTCATGTGATCTGCAGCTGTATGGGTGATTCGCGGTCCCTCGTGTTCTCCGACTCTCTCCACTTGGTATCGATCATGACGCTTCACTGTAGTAACCTCGTAGGGTCCCATGTACTTCGGATAAAGCTTTAACCCTGAACCAAACTGCGTACGTTGGATCGCAACTAAGTCATGGACTTTATACTTTTTTGATCCTTTTCGCCTCTTATCGTATCCCTTTTTATTTTCATGTTGTATTGCAGCTATAACGTCTTTAGCATCTTTCCTGACATTCTCTCGTCCGTCTTCGAACTCATCCAGTGCGGCCTCTTCAATCATCTGAGCTAGCTTAAAGTCTCCGGCCTTCCGAATCTCTACTCCAAACATTACTTTAAATGGGGTTCTTTTGGTGCTGCGACAAACGGTCGAATTTAGGGCGGTTTGTACTAAGGGAGGGTATTATGGAATAGTCGGGGAATATGGAATACCGAGGTTTTGGCTGTGTTTGTTGCTGCTGTTATGTCGGAATATCATGATCTAGTCAAGAAAAACTCCCATGATGCAATGGAGTGAGAGTTGAGCGCTTGTTGATGTCGTACCACTCGCTACAGAACAAAATGTGTTTAATGATTTTCAAGAGTTTCTGTTGGTAAGTTTTCAAACATTTGAATCTACCAGTATACATGTGTCTTGAACATTGATGTTAAGCACTACAAACACTAAAAGAATTGCAGTTTGTTATACTGTGGTCGTTTTTTAATTGACAATTTTTTGTCCATCAGTTTAAAGGTTCATTTTCCAAGATGGCTTGTCGGGTATTATGGAATACATGGTATTCCATATAACCCAAAAAAATAAACTGAATAAAAATGAGTTTTGAGCATAATATTGATAACTAAATAATAATTATTAATTATATAAATAGCAATATAGTCTAATTTATAACCATAGTACATTTTTTAAAAAAAACATTGGTTGAGACCACCTATCCCATATTACCCGACTATTCCATATTAACCTCCAATTGCAACTTTTTTTTAAATACATTTTTGTTTATAACAAGAAAATAAATAGTAGTTTTTTTACAAGTGACAGTTCATGATAATTAGTTATAGTATGCACTCATAATGATTTTGAGGATTTTTATTCAAAAACCACTTAGTAATTTTTAGAAATGTAAATGGTATTCCATAATACCCTCCTCTCCCCTGTACCATTTCATGGGGTCATCCACGCTGAGCTTCGCCAAGACATCAATTATGGTGCGATTCATACGTTCGACTTGACCATTTCCTCGAGGAACTCCTGTCGTAACGAAGATGTGTTCGATACTTCTTGATTCACAAAACTCCTTAAAGGGTCCTCCTGTGAAAGCGATTCCTCTATCTGTTATATACCGCGCGGGATCGCCAAACGTTTGATATTGCAATTCTAACTTCTTCACGACTTCGTCCGAGGTGGTGTTCTTGACTGGGTAAATCCAACAAAATTTAGAGAAAGCGTCGACTGCTACTAGTAGGTATTTATAGGACTTAGCTGTGGAGGGTAAGGGTCCAAGATGATCCAAATGAAGAGTGTGTAGTGGCTGATCGCCCTTATCTATCGGGTTTAAGAACCCTTCTTTCTTGCCTTCCTTCCTGGCCACTAGGATGCATGGGACACAATTTCGTATAATCAGGTCGATTTTCGAGGTTAGGTGTGGAATGAAGTAGTCCTGGCGGGCGATCGCGGCCACTTTTTTCGCATTGACATGCCCTTGATCGTGCATACTTTTCAAGATTTCTCTCTGCAGCGCTCGGGGTACCACCAACACATGTTGTCCTTCCAGGAACTTGTAGAGGATTCCGTTACGTGACACAAATCCTTCATAATTTTCAGTCTTTTCCAGAACAGCCACCAACAGCTTACAATATTCATCATTTTTTTGAGCATTTCTTACCCGTTGTAGGAGACCGTCTTCAATCCTCATCACGGGGGTGTATCTGCTTAAACAGTCGACATGACGCATAGCTGAGCCTGAACGTTGAGCAACAGAGCAATCGAACTCCTGAATGAGCATCGCCCACCTCGCTACTTTTGGGCATAAATCCTTCTTTCTCATAGTAGCCTGAAAAGCTTCGCAATCAGTGTAGATAATGAACTCCATCCAAGAGGTAGACCCGAAGTTTTTTCAGGCACTTCACCACAGCCAATATCTCGTGTTCATAGCTAGTATAATTGCGTTCCACGGGCGTTGCTTTGAAACTTAAATAAAAAACGGGATGATATTTTCCATCGTCGTGCAACTGTAGGAGGATGCCGCCATACCCCACATTGCTAGCGTCGGCGTGCAATTCAGTTTTTAAATGGGGATTGAAAAGTTTTAACACCGGTTCTCTACAAAAGCAATCTTTCAGCTTCTCGAAGGACAAACCTCATCGGATCCAAAATTGAACTCTTTCTCCCTTTTCAACATATCCGTAACAGGCTTTGCTATAGAGGCGTAGGACGGGACAAACTTCCGGAAGAACCCCGTGAGCCCTAAGAAACTCTGTAAGTCTTTGACGTTCCTTGGTTTTGGGAAGTTTCGCGTCGCAGATATCTTCTCGTTGGACGGCTTGGCCGTGCCGTTCTCAATTATGTGGCCTAAGAATTCGATCGATTTCCGGGCAAACTGGCATTTTTCCCATTTAATTATCAACCCGTTCGCTTGGGCGACTTCGAGAACTTGTTTTAAGCGATGAAGCCTCTGCTCTTCGTCCTTAGCGGGGATGACAACGTCGTCCATGTAGATTATCACTATACCTTCGAGGGACAGATCATGAAAAACGGTATTAACGAACCTTTGAAAGACCGCAGTATAAATGAGTTTGGTAGTATCCAAATCGCGGAAGGGGTTGTCTTCAATGGTTGCTTTCCTCTTCACCGTAGTTTCTCGTCCAGAAAGGGTCACTTCGGCCTGGTCCAGAAAGTTCTGTCCTAAAATCAACGTATCTTGTAGCCATTCATCTGCCACCACATGTACCAACACTTCAAAGCGTTCATCTTGAATTGAAATGGGAATGATAAGGGCTCCCAGACTCATTACGGCTCGATCAGCTCCAAAACCTCTAAGTTGCTTCCTTGGATGAGTAAAGTCCTTTATTCCAATCTCTCTGGCGATAGATTCTTTCATCAGTGAAACACAACTGCCTGTGTCTATCAAGGTTTCGATCGTACTTTCACCCACATCTACCATAATTGTAGCATGATTCTCGCCAGTTATCCTTTTTACGTCGCTTCCCCCTTCGGATTTTTTGGGACACCTAGAAGCCCAAACAAGTTGCACGTAAAGTAACGCATTCCCTTGGATTTATCTGGGCATTGCGCAGTGATGTGTGATAACGCTCCACAGTTCCCGCATCTTTTCTCAAATTTGCTACCTTGGGTGTACCTATCTTGCCGGCTACTTACATTTTTGCCTCCGCTTTCCAACTTTGGCTTACGTGTTTACTTTGTTCTTTCATTTGTTCGTAGGTCTTTAGCTTATTTTTTAGCTGAGCTATCGTTGTTGCCTCGTACCGCGGTTCATCTGGGATACCTTGTACAACATAGCTGACAACCGATTCCTCGTCCACACTTCCCATGTTCCCAATTTGCTTCATCGCGAATAAGTACTCCAAATAGCTTTCATTCGGTTTCTTATGTCTCGATCGCAACATCTGATGAACCGTCATCCCCGAAGCGTTGACCCCTTCAACTTCTCCCACGATGTAATTCCCTCTTCCCTTTCGATAGCTAGCTTGGCAGCACCCCTCAAATGCCTCCTTGCGTACAAAAATTTCTGTGCATCGTTCCAGTTACACACGGTGGCGATCTCCTCGAAATCCTTCACCCAAGCAGTAGAAGTTTTTGAACACTCACCTGAATATGTGTCAAGAGAGTCTTCGACATCCCTGAACGTAAAACTTGCCTCGGCCATTACTAACGTTCCCTTTTGCTTAGTGTCGTTGGTTTCTTCTGGGTGGGCTTCGCCACTTTCTTTCATGGGATTTTCTAATGCACTGCTACTTTCACTGTTGGACCCGTTCTCGTCACTCTCCTCCACGAATGCCTCGCTTTGTCCCTTCGTCTGCTCAGACGTCAGGTAGTCATAAACCCTAATTACCAAATCCACTTTTCTCTTATAACGTAACGAGAGTCTTCGATTTCCTAATAGCAGCTGCAATTCACGAACCGTTAATTTGTCCAATAGTTCCATGCACTTACGGTGTGCAGAATCCGTTATCACAAACGCTCGCTTGTCCGATAAGCACAACCGTATACACGGTTTTTTTAACCACTCTTTTTCCAAATCTCACACGACTTTCACTTCTTTCTAATTTCACTTATCTTCTTTATATTTTTTTTTAAATCATCCCCCACAATCCCAATGCTCAGTGGTCAACAAAGGTAAGAATGTAACACAAACTTAAATTCGTTAACTCTTTTAACATAATTCAATTTATTTATTTTCTTTTAATTCACAAATATAGTTCATCAAATTGGTTTTTAGTATCTCAATATAATTCAAAATTAACACAAGAGAATATTAATTTCAACTTGTTTACTACTATAACTAATATTAAAATAGCAACACCTTATACAATGCTATAAGGTATTACTGTAAATTAGTAAATACGGGGTTTGTATCTTGTATCGACGCAACAAGATACAAACAAGGTTAGTATGGCGTTATATCTTGTATCGACTCTACAAGATATAACAAAGATTGTCGTGTCAAGTGTCAAGTGGAAGTCGTGTGTTTTTGGTGCTCTATAGTCTTTATTTATTTCGCTGGTTTTTCGTGTTCGTAAATTAAAATAGTTGTGTGATATTGGTAGTGTCTCTGCCCTAATCACTGGTGACTATTAGTGTTCTTCTAACATTTTGTCCTAACATTTATTTTAATTTTGCATTTTTCTTTTTAATTTCGGATGACATATATAATTGTTGCTTGTTCTTTCTTTCTTCTATCGAACTTTGCGGCAGCCCAATAATTTATGTATTTTGCATTTTTCTTTTTCTTTTTCCTGAATGTATGCAATTTTTAAAGTTTATAAAGCTGTTTTCTGTTTTTATTTTTAGCTTTATTTCGCAAACGCTTTGTTTTTCGAATTCTCTGATCTAATTTATTTTTCTCATGGCGGGTCATCAGATGTGAAAGCTGTGCTCTTTGGAATTACTCCAAGAGGGTATTGCTTGTGATGGTGTATGTAGGGACGTTTTTCACCCCACTTGCCTCAACGCTCGAGTCAATGATAAATTTTCGGCCCCTGGCGGGTTTACTTGTAGTGAGTGCTCGGATATTAGACCCTGCCATGTTCTAAGAATGATGAAAGACATCGCAGGCGTTTTTCTCGATCGGCAAGAAAAGGTCTTGGATCGTCTTAACTCTTCTTCCGGCAACATCTCGCATTTCCAGATGCTGGCTGATGACGTCCAGTCCATTAACGTCCGACTTGACTCGTTGTCGGACACCCTTGCAACTGTTGCGTCCAATTCGGGTGCCTTGTTGACCAAATCCCCGGAAATTTCTTCCCGAGTTGCAACGGCCTTTGACTCGACGACATACTTTCGGCGATTCTTAATCCTGTTGCCACTTCTTCGTCCACTTCTAGCTCCTCGCCCTCTCTTCATCCTTTATTGGATGATATTAAAAGGAGCACGAAGCGTGCTCGGACTGATATCGAGTCGCTGTCAATAGCAGTGGCTCAAAATCACAAGGCGCTGAGTTCTCTATCTTCTAAATTTGAAAGCGTCTATGATAAACTAAATTCCCCCTCAGTGGTGGCAATATCTGATGACGTCCCGCTGTTAGGAGAGCAGCTTCCTTCTTCACCATGTAGCACGGCTGCTCCTCTTACGGATAACAATGTCCTCACTGAAAATACCGTCGCGCCTACTCTTAACTCCCACTCTGCCATAATACCCGAAGAAGGCCTGTTGGATCTCAAAAAGAATTAATTCAAAAACACAAAAAAACACTAACACTTCAATTATTTACACCTTATGACAGGTCTAGCTGCCGGCGATAGTTTTTCTTATATTTTTAGGTCTGCTCGTGAAATTTCAACAGTATAATTAGTTTCGCCATTGACCACCAGATGGAACTATATCTGATTGATGCCCAAGAGAGGAGAAGTAAGAGTAGAATAGAAGCGCCAGCGCCAGAGATTCAGCTAGCCGAGCCGACAAAAACCTCCACTCCTGCACTCGCCTGATAACCGCCATCCAGGAAGCAAGACATTATTCTCATATTATTTTCTATTATTTTCTTTTTATTATTATTATTATTTTTCAATATTGTAAGTATCGTTTATACGCTAGATTGAAATCACCAGGCGATTAATACGCCAGGTGAACATGATCTAGCCTTCCCTTTTTCATAAACCAATGTATAATTTTTGTTTTTGAAAAGTGAAAAAAAACCCAGCAATAAAGGTAACAGAAGTACAACAAAAGCCACACATTTCGTTTTCTTTTTTTTCTTCTTTATGATTCACTTCATCAAGGCCCTTTAGTGGAAGCTGACCCAAGGCTGGCTCCTGCTCATCCGAAAACCCATGGCAAGCAACGTAAACGTAGAGGCAGTCGTAAAGCCGCCAATACGGATGCTGTCACTGCGAACCCTTCTACTTGTTCATCTATCCCCGCCCGCCCCCAATGGGCCCAAACCGTCTCCTAGAACCGGATGCAGCATCAACCTCTTCTGCCGTTAGACCCTCAGGCACTGAGAATACTGAGTCTTTGGTAACCGGTGGCAATTTGACAACGGTACCTAGACCACGAAATATTTTCATTTCGCGTTTCCCCCCTGAAACTACGTGCGAGGCCATTAAAGAATACCTAAGGGGAAAAGCTGTTGATCCTGCGACAGTCTTCTGTAGAAAGATCAGCAATGTTTCCAAGCCGGTTGCGTTTTTTGTTTTGATTGCACCGCTCAACACCGCTGATAAGCTTTTGGACCCCACGTTCTGGCCTCCTGGTGCCTTTCAAAGTATTTTGTTCCCCGCACACGTGGGCATAGCATTCCGGACACTCGACAGGTTCCAAAAAACTTAAAACGCTTTCCCTCTATTACCAAAACGTGAGGGGAATTAGATCCAAAACCCATGATGTGTTTCTGTCGACCTCGGCCAGTGATTTCGATATAATCGCTTTTACATAAACATGGTTACACAGTGGGATTCTAAATGCCAAACGGGATAGATATAATGACTCGGAGGCTCGTGGAAGTGGTGTACTACTTGCCTGTAGTAACCTTCTCAACTGTTGCTTAATAACGCTTCCTAGTTTTTCCAACTCTTTGGAAATTGAGCTCCTCGCTCTCAAAGTCTCCCTTGTCCATAAGAACCTATTTTTAATTTGCTGTTACATCCCGCCAGGTATGTTCAGCACTCTTGACGATAGAGGTCAAAACCTCTATGATATTCTAATCTCTTGCACTAATCATATCCAGGATATGATGGACTCCAAAGACGAACTCCTACTTTTAGGAGATTTTAACTTACCCAATGTTCAATGGGTATCTTCCGATGAGGACAATAACTACCTTCCTAAAAACAACCTTAATGATAGGGAATCCGACTTTCTGAATTCCTTATTCTCATGCGGTTTGAACCAAGTGAGCGGTGTGAATAATACTTTAGGAAGGTGGTTAGATCTTATATTCTTTTCCGACTCAGACAACATGTATGTTGAGCCTAGCTCAATTGTCATGTCGCCTGTTGATAATCATCACCCTCCTCTCCTACTCAGCTATTGTTTTGCCTTTAGCAATAAGCTAATCCCGGAGGAGTCAACCTTTACTTTTAACTTTAGAAAGGCCAACCTTGAAGTACTGTCATCCAAGCTCACTTCGATCGATTTCAATAGCTTTCTTTCTTCTAATGAGTTGGATGACGACGTAACAAGATTTTACTCCGTCCTGTATGAAACCTTCGCATCCTGTGTACCTATTGAGCCTCTAAACTACAATAATGAGTTGAGACAGACCAAAAACCAGAAGAACAAACTCTGGAAAACCTACCTGAAGAGAAAAGACACTGCGAGCTTCTATGCATTTCTCAATTGCTATGACCAATTCCATGCTCTCTCCGAGGCTCTCTATAAGGATATCTTAGTAACATGGAAGGTAAACTCTATGGTGATCCCAGAGCATTCTTTCAATTTATCAACTCTAAGAAAAAAGTTGATAATTACCCTAACACCATGCAATACGAGAACTCTGTTAGTTCTAATTCATCCGAGATTTGCGACAAGTTCGCATCGTTCTTCCTCAAATCTTTCTCGTCTCCTGCCTTCCAACCTCATGAAGACAATTTTCGACATATCAATGCAACACAAACGGCTTAAAATTTATCTCTGTCTATAACCAGGGAAGATATCTCGAAATATATAAATGATTTTCCACAAGATTTTTCGTCCGGCCCTGATGGTGTCCCTCCTGCTGTTCTAAAATCCTGTGCAGGGGCCCTACTGTCTCCTCTCCTATGTCTATTTCAGAAATCCCTTAATACAGGGCGCTTCCCAACCTTATGGAAGAACTCTTTTATAATCCCTGTTCATAAAAAGGGCTGTAAGAACGAAATATTTAACTTTTCTATTATTTATTCTGCTATTGCCCCAAGATCTCCCGCACTAACTCTGTTATCGATCTAGGGGTTAGGTTAGAAAGTAAGTTGGATTTTTCCACCCACATCAATTATATCTCTTCCAAGGGCAATTCCGTCCTCGGATTTATAAAAAGATGGTCCAAGGAATTCAACAACCCCCTCATCACCAAACACTTATACATATCTCTAGTTAGGCCTCCGCTTGAATACGCCTCCCAGGTATGGTCTCCTTACTACTCCTCCCATGTCGATAAAATCGAATCGGTTCAAAGGAAGTTCGTCCGTTTTGCACTCAGTTACCTCCCGTGGGATGACCCACTTATTCTTCCGCCTTATTGGAACAGACTTAAATTGCTCAACTTGAGCTCTCTGCATAAGCGTCGCGAGGTCGCTGACGTTATATTCGTTCATCGTTTGTTGAATGACAGAGTTGACTCAGACTTCCTACGAACCCGTACGTCATTTAGAGTGAACAACTACAACCTGAGAGGTCCACCTCTCTTGTACATTAATTCCTCTAACACCATTTATGGGATGTACGAACCAGTTAACCGCATGCTTATAAATGTTAACAAAAATGCAAGTGCTTTTTGC
Source organism: Thereva nobilitata (assembly GCA_963855945.1). Classification (NCBI taxonomy): domain Eukaryota; kingdom Metazoa; phylum Arthropoda; class Insecta; order Diptera; family Therevidae; genus Thereva; species Thereva nobilitata. The sequence continues at coordinate 90,533,028 of OY979694.1, forward strand.
ATGCAAACCAGCGAAGATGTCCTTAAAAGGACTCTTTTTAATGTGGCGTGACTCCCTGTCTGTCCCACTTTTTCATTGTCTTTGCACGCTTCTCTGTTTGATGTTTTGTGCTCTTAAATGTTGCATTGTTTTTTTGTGTTTGCATGGCTTAGCTGAGCCACTGTGCAGTGGTAAATGTGAACGCGTTTGTGTGCAGGGACCGGACCGGCTCGGTACCGGAGTGCTGGGGAGGGTCGAGAAGCAGCCCGAATTTTCGGTCGCATGCTCGTTATGCGGTGTTTCTCTTCTTATACCTTTTTGGGTGCTCTCGGCCGGTTCGGTCCCTGCACATAAGTGCGGCCCGTTTCTCAGCCCAGCTGAGAAGTGTACCTTCTGAGCTAGAAGGATAAACTCTATAACTAATATATAAGTGTTATATATCTTGTATAACAATATACAAGATATGATTCAAGTTAATAAAAAGTTATGCCTTGTCTCGACTCAACAAGACACAACTATAATATATAAATAGGAAGTGGAAGGAAGAAGGGAAAAAAGTTACCTGCGTGGATTGCTGCTGAATCTCAAGAGAACGAAAATCAGCCGAGCAAACATTTTTATTCACTTGATCTTCTAAATAAATTTCGTTTGAGTGAATTATTGAGTAGAATTCGAGTGAAATTTAGATTTGCATCTTAAATTATAGTCCAGTTGTTAGGGGTTTTGACTTCTAACAAAATGTTAACCCCCTTTTTTTAAAAAAATAGTTTTTATTGAGTAGAATATGTAAAAAAAAGTTTCGGAAAATTGGTTGTACGCTACCCCCAAAAACCACCCCCTAAAAACAAAAAATCCCTTTTTGGGTTAATATCTCTTAAACGGTAAGTCTTACCAGAAAATAGTGTTTACATAGTTTGTAGATTATGCGATTATCTACAAAAAAACATATTATACATTTTCCCGTACGAATTGCCATTCATGAGATATCGCCGTTTTAAAGATTTAAAATATTCATCCCCTTATTTGCAACTTATACAGGGTGTATACGCTAACTTTACAAAGCGGCCGGCTGTTGATATGTTTTGGTTGGACGAACAAAAAATCGTAAGGGAGGGGGGCGGAAATCTTAACGGTTTAGCCGCTAGGGCGTTTTAAATTTTGTTTTTAGAGTTTTACATATCACCCTGTATTTTTGTAACCTTATGACCTATTTTCATCAATAAAGTATGACTGCACGCAGAATACTCCCACCTATCTAAAACTATAAAAGTCAAGGTTATACCAGAGATAACGTAATGTATAAAGATGCGACAGCTAGAACAAAAAACCCAAACGCTTTTCGCATCTGCAGACTTCTGAGATTGCCTCCACCTTAGCAACATGCAACAAATTAAAGTTTCCAGCTACACTACGATGCGAACGTATTCTTCTCAGCCATGGTCCGCAACAGAAGAGATGCGGTGAGTTTGTCGATAGGGAAGCTGGCAGTTTAGGGGGGCAAGGAAAGGAACTGCCAACAGAATATTTTTCGCAACATTGTGATCTTTTGGACTTTTGCCTCTAGTGCTGCATTGAAGAATTGTGCTGGAGTTTTGTATTTTAATCATTTGTTAGAACATTCAGTGCATTTTTGGGGGCGTCTATTAATTACGCGAGGCGATTTTTAGACCCCCTTCACCTTGGTGAGATGTCTATACGCCGTCAGAATTAATGATTTTAGGTCGATTTTTGAGATAATTCTTGTCCATCAGATTTTTTTCGATAGAATGATAGTCTAGGCGTAAATACATAACTATAAAATCATAGTGCGTAAGCACAGTTTTGGCTCTCGGATAGTTTTTCAAATAAAATCGTTTAAAAATAATTAATATACCAGCATTTTTTTATTTTACTATCACATAAACTTTATTGTGCATATAGAGTCGTTTCTGAGCCTCCAGGTGCACTTTTAGCCCTTGATTGCATCCAAAAGTGCATTTTATGAATGCTAGACCATTCAGAACGCGGAGAGGAGGGGGTCAAAACATAACTTCGTTTTCTATATGCTTTTTATATCGCTGATTTCGAAAATCGGGGTCCCGCAGTCCTAAAGTATAGGCATCAACTTAAAAAATGCAAAAAAACAACCCTTTTTAAGAGTTTTTCGCGATAATTTCAATAACAATCAAAAATAACCCAATGAAATACACTTTTTTCAACATTTATTTGTGAAGGTGGTTGATTAATACCAAATCAAGCCAAATTTTATGATAAGCGATAATCCTAAAGGGTTAAAACCAACCCTAAATCGACTGAAAATAAGAAAAATTTGTAAAAAATCATACATTTCTTTTAGGTAGATTACACTGGTCAATCCTCCTTCAATCAAATAAAATTGAATATGAAGGTTTTAACGGGTTGAATCTAAATCTGGTTTCCATTTTTGCTGGCACGTCTAGATTTATACCTAGTTAATTATTTTTTTTTGTAAATTTATCAAAATTCAGAATATTTTGTGTTTCGATTTTGCGTTTACGCTACTTTCATCTATTTAAATAGTGAGCATGGACGAGTTCTTAATGATAGAAAAAGACAAATACTGGCTGCCGAAAAACTGTTGCAGAAGTTGCTCAAGTATGTGCTTTAATGGGTTGGCTCGCAGGAAATCATAAGACCATGCCATTTGCAACGACCATAACAAAACCATAGAAATTATTGTTACTTTTGTATGACTATGACGCTAGGATTCATGAAGACCAGTTCCTCAACAGAGTCATTCGCACAACTGGTTTGTAAGCACTGCTTCAAGCCTATGAAAAGAACCTCATCTCCTTAGACATTGATTTGAATGATCTTGTTCGAAATTTTGGTCTCTCAAAATCAAAGGTTTTAGTTCTTACATTGCTTCAGAATGGTAATATATGCCCTTTCAATCCCGACAAAAGTCATGGTATTCGTGGAACATTTGTGCTGATTCAAAAGTTTCGTTGACTAAAATGCTGCAGATATACTAAGTTTTGTTGTTTGTTATGTGAATGAGACATTCGCGCAAGAGATAAACCCTACGTAGTAAAAACTGGCCAAGAAGTGCGAGTTGAACTCCTGGAGTCAAATATATATCTGAAGAGTCTTTAGTGAAAAATGAAAAAAAAACTTTAAAATTCAAAATCTTGGTGCAATATCAGATGAGCATGGTGAAAGGTTTCATCAAGACATATTGCACATAGAGAGACGATAAAACGGAAAATGGTCAGAAGAAATGCTTTCAGATTTTTGTTGGTCGATTCGCCGCGAAACTCCAATGGAAAATATGAAAAGAAAGTATTTCATATCGCGATTTGTAATTTTACTGCGCGAATTTACCCTGCAAATTTACATTTTTTTACAGTGTCTCAAACACGTTACGTTTCTCAAACACAAGCTTTGTTTATCTCGTATGCACGTTCGGAATTGTGTCTTGGATTCTAGAGGAGTTATCATTTAATATCTAAATAAATGAACACATTACTGGATCTCGACGGTAGTGGCTGCGCCCTCTTGGACCTGGCGCCCTAGGGCGGTAGACCGGGTTCGCACAACCCCCCCCCCCCGATTTCGAATCTGACATGAAAATTGGAACATTCAAAATGGCTCACCGTAAATGGCCCAAAATTTAAATAAAAAAGAGCTTTTTTCGGGTTCTTTTTTTCACTTGGGGACATAGCACCTACAAATTTTCAAAAAATCTAAAATTTTGTTTTGATAAAATTTGTTAGAATAAACCTTTACGAAATATTTTTTAATAATATAAATAAAAGTGAAAGGCATCGTAGATTGAATTTTGGTAATGTTTTTTTAAAAAAAAAGTTGTATTTTAACTTGAACGCGATTTTCTCAAAACAACGTGTTTCAAGTTGGTGGGCAAGATTAAAAAAAAATATTTATTCGATCGTTCTAAAATTTTAACACGTTAATCTACACATGTTAATGTACAAAATGAACTACGGATGAAAAAATCGGCGTACAATTTTTTGAGTTACAGGATGTTTTCGATGGCAAAAAATTTTGATTTTTGAAAAAATGCCGCCATTTTGTTATTTTTCAACCAACTTTTTTCTTTTTAGTTCATTTTATAGCGGCTTTGATGCTGATTAAAACCGCTTTTTTTGTTTTTGTGTCCGACTTTTCTAAGAGCGGAAATCCTGCCCACCGTGATTTTTTGGGGTTTTTTTGAACAAATTCCAGCAGACGACGCGGGACCAAAAAAAATTAAAAAAATATTTTTTTGTATAGTTAAATACTAGTAAAACATATGTGCAAAGTTTCATTAAGATATGTCTATGTTTTCATTTAAAAATTTACATTAAAAAACAAAAAAAAAATTGAAATTTGAAGGTGCTATGTCCCCGAAAACCATGAAAATTGCATCCGAGAATTTCCTATTAGGCTGCCCTTCCCGCACACTGCATCAGAATTTTTACGAATTTGTGCGAATTCTGATGAAATTGTATCGATTTCATCCGAATTGGCACAAATTCGTACAAAGTCTGATCCAATGTGCGAGCAGCGTTATACAATTTTGTACGTGAAGACAGCAGTGAGTCTTCAGATGGTGAAGGTCCATCAAAAAAAATAAATTTTAATAAATAATATGTACTTAAAGTGGCCCTTATTTATATGGGCGATTTTTGTTTACATTTTTGGTGGTGCTAACCCCTAAAATGGTTCACTATACCAAAAAAATACTATAAAAATTTTAGCTGAATTGGTACAGTCTTACCCGTGGCGAAATCGCGGAGAAAATAATTTTTTTCCAAATAATAAATTGAAATTTTTTTTACAACTATTAATATATAAATAAAGATCTCTTCATTACCTTTAAAATTATACCTCATTTAACTCGACACGATAAATAGAACCGGAGTAATAGCGATTTGAAAAAAGGCATAATCGGCGAGTGACGTAAACTTTACCCCCACCCCCTTTTTTGAAAATATTAACCGAAAAAGAGGAAAAAATACGTGTCCGCTTATTTTGTATAGAGACTCCGTAAAAAAATTTGAATCAAATCAAAAATGTTGATTAATAAAACTTTTCTCATAAAATAACAAACTTTACCGCGTTTTCGGGACGAATTAACTTCAAACAATTGAGATGAAATTTTTTGGAGAATTATTTTTTCATAGTAGAGAACCATTTCAGGGATTAGCATGTAGGAATTTCCAACTTTTAAAAATAAGGACCACCCTAATGCACATGCATTGTAAATATAATAAATTTTATCCTTAACAAATAATAAAACATTTCTGTTCCATTTTTTTATTTATAAAATACTAATTTTTTTTGTTTATAACATACTTTGCATCTTATTTGATATCCTATAATTATTTACTTTTTTTATATTACTATATTTTATATTTTTTTTTTGCATTTAAATTTTATTTATATTAGTTATATTTATTTAATTTTATCTAGGGGTAGTTTAACCCCTTAAGGGTTGAAAATAATTTATTTTTGGCTGTTAAAAGGCATTCAATCGAATTTGAAGCATATAGTGGGAAAAACAATTTTAGAATTATCCCTTATTATAAAATTTGGCTTGATTTGGTATTAATCAACCACCTTCACAAATAAATGTTGAAAAAAGTGTATTTCATTGGGTTATTTTTGATTGTTATTGAAATTATCGCGAAAAACTCTTAAAAAGGGTTGTTTTTTTGCATTTTTTAAGTTGATGCCTATACTTTAGGACTGCGGGACCCCGATTTTCGTAATCAGCGATCTAAAAATCATATAGAAAACGAAGTTATGTTTTGACCCCCTCCTCTCCGCGTTCTGAATGGTCTAGCATTCATAAAATGCACTTTTGGATGCAATCAAGGGCTAAAAGTGCACCTGGAGGCTCAGAAACGACTCTATATGCACAATAAAGTTTATGTGATAGTAAAATAAAAAAATGCTGGTCAATATTAATTATTTTTTAACGATTTTATTTGAAAAACTATCCGAGAGCCAAAACTGTGCTTAGGCACTATGATTTTATAGTTATGTATTTACGCCTAGACTATCATTCTATCGAAAAAAATCTGATGGACAAGAATTATCTCAAAAATCGACCTAAAATCATTAATTCTGACGGCGTATAGACATCTCACCAAGGTGAAGGGGGTCTAAAAATCGCCTCGCGTAATTAATAGACGCCCCCAAAAATGCACTGAATGTTCTATCAAATGATTAAAATACAAAACTCCAGCACAATTCTTCAATGCAGCACTAGAGGCAAAAGTCCGAAAGATCACAATGTTGCGAAAAATATTCTGTTGGCAGTTCCTTTCCTTGCCCCCCTAAACTGCCAGCTTCCCTATCGACAAACTCACCGCATCTCTTGTGTTGCGGACCATGGCTGAGAAGAATACGTTCGCATCGTAGTGTAGCTGGAAACTTTAATTTGTTGCATGTTGCTAAGGTGGAGGCAATCTCGGAAGTCTGCAGATGCGAAAAGCGTTTGGGTTTTTTGTTCTAGCTGTCGCATCTTTATACATTACGTTATCTCTGGTTATACCCTATCAACTTCCAGAGTAATGAGTCACTTTATTTGGTACTTTTCAACAAAGCTTAAGTGAAAAAGTACTTTTTGACAAAGCTTAAGTGAACCTGATGACTGATGAAAAGGTATGACAAGTAGAAAACTATTAGCTGTGTGTCGTCATTCCAAATTCAAAATGGCGGCCAACACAAAATGGCGAATTACCATTTTCTTTACAAGACAATCGGTATAGGTATCAAATGAAAAGGTTTCATGCAATAGAGTTAATCCTTCTAATTCAGAAAGTACACTTCTTAGCTGGGCCAAGAAAAATTTACCTGCTCGGCACAAGTAGCACTGAGATAGGCTCAGCTAAAGCATGCAACATATAAATTGAATATGCAATCCCGAAGAGGTCACACCTCGCACATTTTTATATGCGAGATGTGACCCCCCAGAAATTGCACATTCAATTAAAACAGAAAGAAATGCAATACACAAAGAAGCGTGCAAGAAAAGTCAGTCAAGTGAGATTGAAAAGGACGTCCTTACTAATGCTCACGCTAAAAACATCAATATTTCTATTCACATTAATGAACATGCGATTAACAGGCCCGAATCTGCCGTAATTCGTGTTAGAGGAGTTGGTGTGTAAGAGAGGTGGCCCTCTCAAATTTTATCCGCTCTCTCTGAAACCTGAGTCGACCTTTCCATTAAGGAGCTGATGGACAAATACAACATCGGCCACCTCACGACGCCTGCAAAGAGAGCTCAAGTTGAGTAACTTAAGCCGGGATTCATATGGTGGAAGAACTAATGGGTTATCCCACGGAAGATGATTCAGTGCGAATCGAACAAACCTCCTTTGAACTGACTCAATTCTTCCAACGTGCGAAGAGTAGTGAGGAGACCAAACTTGGGACCCATACTCTAGTAATTGTCTGACAAGAGAGATATAAAGGTGTTGAGTAATCAAGGGGTTATTGAATTCTTTAGACCAGCTTTTTATAAAAGCCAGGACTAAACTACCTTTGGAAGCAATATAGTTAATGTGAGCAGAAAAATCGAGTTTACTATCAAATCTAATCCCGAGATCTTTTACAAAATTAAAACGACGGACACTCTCGTTAGAAAAGGTGTAGTTAAAAATTATAGGACTACGACTTCTCCCAAAAGTCATGGTTTCACATTTACTAATATTGAAATATTGAGAACCAGGTTGTTGTTCACACACCAAGAGTAAAAGGTGACAAGGTCAGCTTGCAAAAGTTGCAATCCTCGATACTCTTTATGTGACGATACAATTTGATGTCATCAGCGTAAATCAAGATTCTACAGTGTCTTAGCAAGGGAACAATGTCATCAAGATGTCATCAGGGAACCAAGATGACTTCCTTGAGGAACACCGGATGACGCTTCAATGTTTACTGATTTTGATCCACGAAAAAGAACTTTGTAGGTCCTGTCAGCTAAGTAAGACTGGAACCATGCTAGAAGGGCTCGTGGAAACCCTAACATTATCAATTTAAGAAGTATAATGGAGTGGGAGTGCTTGTCATATGCCTTACTAAAATCAGTGTAAACGCAATCAGTCTGGCAACCGGAAACGAAGCCCTCGACAGCATGAGAAGTGAACTCAAGAAGATTGGTGGTAGTGGAACGAGCTGCAAGAAAACCATGTTGGTTTGATGATACCAACCTCTTGCAGATAGACGCGATTGCAGAATAGATAATCGATTCCAAGAGTTTCGGAATGACAAGTAGAATACTATTAGCTGTGTGGCGTTATTCAAAATTCAAAATGGCGGCAAAAACAAAATGGCGGATTACCATTTTCTTCACAAGCCACTCGGTTTGCGTATCAAATGAAAAGGAATGACAAGTAAAATACTATTAGGTGTGTGGCGTTATTCCAAATTCAAAATACCAGCAAACACAAAATGGCGGATTGCCATTTTCTTTACAAGCCACTCGGTATGGGTATCAAATGAAAGGGTATGACAAGTAGAATACTATTAGCTGTGTGACGTCATTCCAGATTAAAAATGGCGGCCAACACAAAATGGCGGATTACCATTTGGCGCACGAGTTTTGGCGCACCAATGTTGGCGCACCAAAACTGGTTTTGGCACACCAAAACTGGTTTTGGCGCACCAAAACTGGTTTTGTCCGCACTGCTATATAAATACTTACCTCGCTTGATATCGTGCAGTATCTTACCAACACTATGTTTGAGTGGATGGTATGGAACAAGGCATTCACTCGTGCAGAGAGCCTTGTTAGAAACCGATCAACGCACACATCCAGAAACAGAGAATATGAAGATAATGATAGATCCACAGAGAGGGGGCGAATGGCTAACAAAGACCTCGGAAGGTGGTGGCACCCGATTTGTCACTTCTGCCAAAACCCGAGAAGAGTCACTGCAGACGAACATCTAGCAGCTCTGTTAGCAAGTCCTAATCCCACCTCCCCGTGGTGCCCCTTGGGGTACTTATTCGGAAGGAGCTAACGGGAGACGGTCGAATGGCGAGTTCTCTGCGCCACAAAACAGAGTTTTAAGTCGGTTGGGCTGAGGGTTAGCAACCCGCTCCCATAAAACACACAATTGCTACGAATCGGCAAACATTGCCTCGGAACCGGACGGACAACACGATCTTTTCGAAACAGGACACGAATCGGATCATGGAATGTGAGAACTCTGCTTGCTGATGGACGGCTGGATGAAGTCCTCAACGAGATGAACCGCTATAAAATCAAGGTCATGGGACTCAGCGAGACCAGATGGCCCGATGCGGGGGAACATATCTGCCGAAACGGTGAGTCCTTCTTATATTCTGGGAGAAACGAAAATGAAAACCGTAGGAATGGCGTTGGGGTAATACTCACCAAGGAAGCCAGGTCCAGCCTCATTAGCTGGTCACCAGTTTCTGAGAGGATTATTACCGTGCGCCTACGTACCAGGCTAAGAAGTACTACGATAGTCCAATGCTACGCTCCGACTGAAGACGGAGAAGATGACATCAAAGATGAGTTCTACATGCGACTGAATGAGGTTTTTCGCTCTATTCCAAGGGGAGACATCATTGTTTTGATGGGTGACTTAAACGCACAGATCGGCCCCAACAACACCGGCCTTGAAAACACAATTGGAAATCAAGGCCTAAGCCAGGATACCAATCACAATGGTGAGCTTTTCGTTGACTTTTGTAGTTCCCATCAACTCATGGTAGGTGGAACTTACTTTTGTCACAAGAAGATACACAAAGAGACCTGGGTATCGCCCGATGGTAGAACGAGAAATCAGATAGATCACGTGGCCGTCAGTAGCAGATGGCGAACTATTCTGGAGGATGTCAGGAGCTTTAGGGGAGCAGACACTGGAAGTGACCACCATTTGGTAGTAGCAACGATCCGCCTAAAAATCGCTGCAATCAGAAACGTCCAACGCGATGCCATAAACCGTAGACGGTTTAACGTAGACCTTCTGCGTGAGAGCACCAAAAAGCGAGAATTTGCTGGCAAACTACAAGAAATATTAAACCAGCAAACAGTTTCTGACGACGCAAATATTGAAGAGCTGTGGAGCACAACAAAGGGCGCTATAATAACAGCAGCGGAAACAAGCATTGGTTATGTCCAAAGAAACCAGCAACACTGGATCTCGGACACAACCTGGCAAAAAATTGAACGCAGAAGGGCCCTCAAAAATAACGTGAACTCTACAAGCGACCCGGAAAAACGACAACAACTTGAACGGGAATACTCCCAATTACACCGGGAGGTAAAGAGAAGTGTCCGGCGTGATAAAAGGCGGCAGATAAATGAGCTCGCAGAGAAAGCGGAAAACGCGGCAAACACAGGCAACAGTAAAGTGCTGTACCAAATCACTAAACAGCTCTCGGGAAAGCACTCTACTAAAAAGCATGCCGTAAAGAGTGCGGATGGAAGGCTGCTGTGCAGCGACGAGGAGCAACTCCAAAGATGGAGAGATTACTTCTTCGCCGCCCTGAATGGTTCATTTACACAGGAACCTCAGGAAAACAACAACAACAATGCACAGCCAATAAGAATCACCACTCGTGCCCCATCCAAGACTGAAATAGTAACCGCAATTCATGCAATGGCCAATGGTAAAGCAGCTGGAAAAGATGGCATCCCGCCAGAATTGTTGAAAGCCGACTCAAGCCTCATAGCAGATGCGCTACAGCCAATCCTGGAAATAGCATGGAACACCTGTACCTTTCCGGAGGATTGGACGGAAGGTATCATAGTCAAAATACCAAAAAAGGGGGACCTAACAATATGTGACAACTGGAGAGGCATCTGTCTATTATCTACTGTGGGCAAAATCTTGTCCCACATATTACTATCAAGGATAAGAGAGGCAGTAGATCGAACGCTTAGAAGACAGCAGGCTGGATTCAGAAAAGGCCGCTCCTGCATAGACCACATTAACACCTTGAGAATCATAGTGGAGCAGTCTACTGAATTCCGATCCCCCCTTTACCTTGCTTTCGTAGACTATGAGAAAGCGTTCGACTCGGTTAATAGGAGCTTTATATGGCGAGCTCTACGGCAACGTGGACTGCCGGATAAAATAATAGAATTGATAAAAGCTCTATACAACAATTCCAAATGCAGAGTTCTTCACAATGGAAAACTATCCGACAGCTTTGAAGTGAGCTGAGGACTACGGCAAGGATGCCTACTTTCGCCATTACTATTTCTTATAGTAATAAACGACATCCTTGTCAGCGCTCTAGATACTAGAACAGGTGGCATACAATGGGGATTGCTAGACCGCCTTAAGGATCTCGACTACGCGGATGATATCTGTTTGCTGGCCCACAGACACCAGGACCTCAGAAACATGTTAAACAAATTGGCAACAGAAAGTAGTTCAGCAGGCTTAAGGTTAAATCCGACTAAAACCAAAGAAATGCGGATAAATGCAAACACCCTTCAAAGAACAGCGCTAAATAACCGTGACGTGGAACTGGTAGACAAATTCTGTTACCTCGGTAGTATTATTACCGAAAACGGCGGTACAGAAGAAGACGTCAGTTCCAGAATAAATAAAGCAAGAAGCGCATATGCATGCCTGTTTCACATATGGAGATCGACGGAGATCTCAATTAACACCAAATTGCGGCTGTTCAACTCCAACGTTAAGGCAGTTCTTTTGTACGGTTGCGAAACATGGAAAGTCACCCAATTCATCACAGGGCGCCTACAAGTTTTCATCAACAGATGCCTACGTCGTATCCTAAAAATCCGCTGGCAAGATAGAATTTCAAATGAAGAACTATGGCGCCGTGCCGGCCAAGAAAGGATAGACGACCAAATCAGGCGAAGGAAATGGAATTGGATTGGCCACACCTTGCGACGCGAAAACGAGAATCTAGCCAAACAGGCCCTCGACTGGAATCCGCAAGGAACCCGTCGAGTCGGAAGACCTAGAACAACGTGGAGGAGAACCCTATTAGCAGAGGCCGCAACAACCGGGAGATCCTGGTCAGAGCTGAGAGCTGTCGCGCAAAACAGAGTCCGCTGGAGGGCAACTGTTTCCGCCCTATGTCCCATGAGGGATTAAAGGAGCAATTAGTAGTTAGATAGATCCACTAATACATACTGATGCAGATATTTATAATGCTATGGGGTATGAGGATGATGATAGGCATAGCCCCGCTGAAAACGTTAGAAATAAAATGTTGAAATTAAGAAAATATCGGGAATATTTGCAAATTCAAACCCCGAAAACAGTTTCCGAAAATTCTAACATCAAGAACAGTTCTAGTAATATTTTCTCTAAGCAAGTTCAAATCCGAACAACCACCACAGATCACTTATTTTCACATATTTTTATATCACTACATATTGATATACAATATCCAATAAATCGAAAGCTGGGAAAGTGCTATCAAAAAAACTCACTCCTTCTCCCGTAATGACCAGAAGCTTTGTGCGGACATCCTCCGAAAGTTGCCAAGGTGAAAATTTTGAAGAGTTTCTTATTGCTTTCGTGTTGCGAATCTCTAAGAAATTTGATGATATCCTCTCCCCCATCAGTAAATCTGAGTTAAGAATTAAGGAATTTTCTGACTCAATAAAAATATTAAACGATCGCCTTGATTCAATCGAAGGTCGTCTAACGGAGGGGTTAAAGCCCATCTCCCAGGAACACACTAGTCAGCTGGAGGTCGTCAATAGCATCGAAACTTTACATGAGAGAATCTCTGTGTTGGAAAATCTAGCTGTGTCAGCAGATCACACTAATGATCTTCAAACTATCAGCGCGCAGCTTGCTGATAATTCAATGCAACTGAACGACATGCAGAGACTGAGTGATCATTCATTCATTCGAGGAATCCCTGTAAAGTCGGACCAGTCCCCATTAAAAATTGTTTCCAACATCGCAACTATTATTACGTTTACATGCTTACGTGAAATATACTTGAAGTAGTTTTCAAGTAACAAAATATGCATGTAAACTCAAGTATACTTGAGTCAAATAAATCACAGAAATTTGTTTGATTGACTTGAAAAAGGTCATGTAAACGCTACTTGAATACTTGAAATTTTGAATGTGGTTTTTTTTTCTTGTAGCAAAAAAAAGATAAACAGTGTAGTGAATTTATATTTTTGATACAATCTTTTTAAAGTTATTAATATTATAATAAGAAGCTAGTTTCTGTTATAATAGGAAAGGTCAAATGTCAGCTCAAGAAAATTTCAAAACATTTTGATCAAGTAACATGAGTTTCAAGTAAATTTCAAGTCAAGAGCTCAAGTAAATCATGTAAACGTAATGTATGGTGAATCACCATCTCTCTTCATATGCTTACGCTTTTCGACGGCGTTCTCGTTCTGGCAAGCAGAGTGGACCGATAATCGCCAAATTCTCAGGACAGCGCGAAGCAAAGGCGTTCATGCTCGCCTTAATAGTCCATTCAAAACGCGCCTTAGGGTGTTTCAACATAACACCGTTAAGAAAATCGAACCCTACAAGGATTTTGGGTCGCTGATAACGAAAATCGGGGTCCGGCGGTCCTAAAATATGGGCGTCACCCTTAATCGCAAAAACACCCCTTTTTAACGGTTTTTCGCGGTAATTTCAATAATAATGAATAATACTGCGATAAAATGCACTTTTTTCAATATTTATTTGCGAAGGGTGTTGATTTATACTAAATCAATCTAAACTTTATGATAAGGGATGATCCTAAAGGGTTAAAACTACCCCTAAATCGACTAAAAACAAAAAAAATTATAAAAATGTTTTTTTTCAACTTTATGCTTCAAAATTCGATTGTATGACGGTGATTACGACCCCTTCCGGCGAGCTAGTGTGTACCGTGTGACCGGCTTAACATCTCTTAGGGGGCGTCCATAAATTACGTGAGGTGTTTAGGGGAGGGAGGGGGTCGAGCCGAATCTCACCAAATCTCACGTGGGGGAGGGGGAGGGTCTCCTCAAATATCACGTAATTTTTTTTCCGCAAGAAACAGTGTTAATAGTACCAGTAAATTAAGCCGAAAAAAGCGATATAGCGGAAATAATTAGGTAAAGGCTGAAAATTGGCAGAGAGCTTCTTTTTAGGCTTCTTAATAAGGGGTTATAAAGTCTACCGAGAAGCCCACTTTTTAGGGGGTTTCAGCCCTCAAAATGGGTATTTTTCGATTTTTTTGTAATTTTTTTTGCAATTTTTCTTAATACATATCTTTTTGTTTTTTTCAATTTTAAGTACAATATCTGTAAATGAGAAAATCTTTAAAATCGTCTTTTTGGACCCGCACTTAGATTTCATTCACGAAAATCTTGGTGCAGGTTTTATCAATACATGGTGAAAGGTTTTATCAATACATATTGCAAATAGAGAAGGAATAATGAATCCATTAGATAAAAAGTATACGTGATACTATTACTATATTTCGAATCAATAGCAATTGGGTGTAAAAATTTAACCACTGCCGTTTACACTGTATTTTTTGTTCACTGCTTTAAATACCATCCAACTGGAACATCAAAAAAAAGTAAAGAAAATAATTTAAATATCTGGAAGAGTGTATGACGTGATGAAAAATTCTTATCATTTTATACAATGGTCTGGAAAAAACTGCGAAAGTAATGTATTGTTTTGTTTGTTTGTTTGTTGTTTGTAGTTAACTAGCTTAAAAAGCTAGTGCACCCCGAAGGGTTCCTTAATGATCTCGACCATTACAGTCATATTGGACCATGAATCATTGCTAAAGCTTTTAATATGAGTTGCCAAGAAATTTCTCGCTTCATTGATTTAAACCAAACTGTGGTGGCATATACAGATGGTCTACGTCTAATTCATCATTTATTTGTAGTATTTATTGCTTTAAAGGATACGCAAACTTCGAACTGTTATACTAGATCCAGGTTATTGCAAGGTTTGTGCTTCATCTGATTCTTGATGAGTTACTCCGTAGAGAGTATTAAACAATCCAAAGATCTTTATAAAAGGCTTGTTTTAAAGTAAAAAAGTAGGGAGATAAAGGATAGGGGATTATGGATGTTGGCATATCCTAAAGTCGATTCGTTTGGACTTAGATGAAGAACCAAACGCAAAAAATTTATTAAAACGTATCTCCAAAAAAACGAAAAATAAGGAGATGCTTCCAACCGATTTCAGATTAAAAAGAAAAGAAACTTCCACTGTGGAGAAATTCGTAGCGAATTTCACAAAAGAGAAAATATTAATTTAACACATAAACTATGCGGATATATGTAAAGTTATATAAATTTTCATGTGTTAATAAAAGAATAGCTCTAAAAGGATTTTTTTTTTAAAAGTAAAAATCCGGACATATTTAAATTATGCATTCCAGGATAATCCCCTGGGTCATTCAGTCACAGGTTTTTTACCCAAAGGTGACATCTATAGAAGAATGCTCCGAAGTTTGTATAACTATCTCCAGAGTCATAAATGGCTCTACCATTACTATTCAAACAGTTAAGTCGTTACAGGGACGCGGCTGGGCACTTTGCCGCCCAGTGCACATCCGCCGATGCCGCTCCCTTTAAGGGCAAAGGGTTTTTTTTATTTTTTATAGGAATTAGTGTATAAGATATTGCTAATTAAAGAAATTTTCTTTCTATTTGGCAAAGTCAACCAAGTCATTTATTAGTACAGTTCCTCTCTTACTTCAGAATCGAGAGGGATTGCGTTTCAATGTTGCAATGCAGACGTCACTATCAACATTCATTTCATTTTGCTTCGCACACCGTAGAATTTTACGCTGCTTTCTGTTGCGGGAGCTCGATCAAAAGTTGCCATGCTCTAGTTGTATGGCTGCAATATGTAAATATTTTGCTTGGATCGCTTTCGGCAACGGATCACGTTTCGCCTATTCGACTAGGCATCTGCATTTTACTTATCTGTGCTTATATCATTTTATTGGAATGAATTGTAATGCAAAAGGTTGTCGTTATGCCTTCAACCCTAGGACCTCGCAATTAATCGAACAGATGTTTCGAAAGTATGCATTACGCATTCGAAGCATAATGTAAGGAATCGACTCTAGAAGGTTTCTATTCCCTACTGGGTTGTTTTTGGGCTTCGTTTGTTTATTGTGTACAGGCTGCGTGTGCTAATTAATTATTGGTAATCTAAGCTTGATGTTTGTCCTCTTTTTATTGCCGCCGCTCATTTAAATTTTTGCGCTCATCGCCCTCTCTTTTGGCGGCTGTCGTTGTTTATAAAATATATTGTAAACATTTTTCGCTCGCGAAAATGCCGCCCTTTCCAAGTGCCGCCCAATGCAAATGCACAGTCTGCACATATAAGTCCCGCGCCACTGAGTCGTTACTCTCTAAAAACAAATCAGTGGATGCCAAAGTCAACCTTCGTATGTCAATATATTGTAAAATTCTAAATTTTTTTTATATTCCATATGCTTGCTCTACAAATACACGAGTTGAGCTCAAACTAGAATTGAAATTTTTCTGTTCTCTTGTTAAGAAATCATTATCCCTGTAAGGCACCATGAGGTTGATTTCCAAAGGATGGGCAGAATCACCTGCTAAAGGGTAATCCACAGGTATTCTAGTTTATATTGAGTGCATGCCGAGTTGGTAATGTTATGATTTTGTGCTACTGTTCTTCAACACAAATTATGTTTTTTTAAATAAATCCAACGCAATCAAGCACAGATTAAGGTATTTACACTAAAAATACGCATTTTTTAAAATTTTAAAAATCTCACGTGAGATTGAGGGAGGGGGAGGGGGTCGAGGCAAATCTCACGACATCTCACCAAGGGGGGGTCGAAAAATCGCCAAAATCACCTCACGTAATTTATGGATGCCCCCTTATGAATATTTCGGAAGACTAGGGAGGATGTTTGTTTCAAAATTTTTATGTCCACCCAAGTATGATGGCAGTAGCCTTGCTGTCACCAGCAAGGAGCTCCATTGTGCCGGTACATTGCCAAGCCCATCGTCTTTAGGCCCGTCCTCACTACGCGGACTTAGAATCCACGCGCTTTTGGTCGTACGGCCAGCCAAAAGCGCGCGTGATCTTTTAATTTTCTGAATCATGAGTGAGAAAAAATCAATTCTCATTTGAAACGGCGTACGCGCTTTTGAAAAGCTCATTGTGTGTGGACGCACAATGTACCTTTTTAAGCACAGCCTTTTGTCCGCGTTGTTGTGTCGCACGACCTTTACCATGGACAAAGTCGTAAAAAAGTCGTAAAAAAGTCATAAAACTATATGGAAAAAAAAGGCAAAAGCGCGTACGACCCAAGACCGCGTAGTGTGGTCCCACCATTTAGTACTAGTTTGGACGTTATGGTTAGATGCTTGGGTTTGAAGATGCTTTTTTCCCAGTCTTCAACCATCGCTTCGAGCTCCCTTACTTGAACAATTCGTTCATGAATAGCTTGGTGTAGTGTAGGGCCTCTATATTTAAGCATCTCCGCGGGGATGCCGTCTGTATCTGAAGCCTTGTTGTGTATGAGTCGGTCTATGCCTATAGTCTATGCCTTGTTGTTAGTGCTTGTACAAGAACACGTTTTCTGAATTGTATTATTTTTCGTTTAGTTTATGCCATTTTTGTTTATTGAAAATTTTAAAAATTACAACGAAAATATTGATCATTACTACAATCCCCTACACACGATTCTTACGTATGTTGTTCGCGGGTCTTATCAAAATTATCTAATTGTTCCAGAGAATCACATGTTTCATCATTTTAAACGGTTGTTATCATAACTACAAAAAAACAAACTTTACTACAATCGTCTACGGCGTTTGTAGTAAGGAAGCAGTTTTATTTTTTAATTTTTCTTTAAGTCGGGTTCCAAGTTCACACAGCTCGGAATCTCGTCTTCCGGACTTACTCTTCTTCTGCGCAATTTCTAAAGCATGGCCGTAGGTGTTTCTAGTCATGTCATTGTGTAGTGCAGCTTTGTTGATTCGAGTCGGATCAACGGAAACAAAACTTTTCAACGTTGTAATGTGCTCTTGAAACACCATACCAAGAAAATAGTGATCCGTAGCTCGTATTTGCTGCCATGTCTCGTTGTCCATTGTCATTAGTATAATCATCAAAACTGTGGGTGCTGTATAACTTGCTGTATGCAGGCTCCGACTTACTTTGGTGTTCACATCTGCGTATTAAGTTCCTGTTCAATTACTTCGCAGAATTTTTCTTCTTTGCGTGAACGTTTGTGAGTTTTAGATTTGCTAACCACACGAAGGGTGTTGATAATCGCAGCTTCAAGGTCGTTAACCGTAGATTTAATCTTTTTGGTGACCACAAAGCGCACACCGAGCACGAGGCGGCCCGGATGTCAGCTAAGTTAAAATTAGTTTGATCAGATCTATAGCATATTGAGAAAACCGACTCTTGTTTGATCACTGTATTTACCGGTTAACACGATTACATTAAATGCTTCATTGCTTAGAAAGCCATGTGACTGCGTTTGGAATCGACCATCTACTTCCTTCGATACTTTGCTACTACAACAGCTTGTTTGATTTTAACATGTGGCAGATGCAACCAAACTTGAATACATTGAGCAGAATACAAGTTTGAGTGTTGCTGACATTCTCCTGTGGATTATGTTGTTAATTAATAAGGTGAAGTAATATTAAGCATGACGCACCTTCTGCCACATAGTTTAAAATTTCTTGAAGCACATGAATTGACTGACAACACTTCCAATTCTTCGTTTGAAAAGTATTTTTACCACATAATCAACAAAGCTCTTCTTCATTTAAGCTATTCGTAAGTACTAATGCCACTTTTTTAAATTTTAACTTCCAATTTCCACTCACTATTACTTTTTTATAATTTGTTTTTTTTTCAAACATCTTATTAAGTAAAATTAGGTAAAACACAGGTTAAACAAAGTAATAAGTCGAAAACAACTCATAGAATTATTTCATGCTTAATGTAAGAACTAATTCATACTTTCTGTACCCTGCATTGTTATTATCATAATAAATCATGTCCCTTATGCACATATGCTTTCAAGTCATTAAAAAACTGTCGAAGTAATTAAAGATAATTTAAGCTTAAAAACTTTCTTTTTCATATAAAACATTACACAAAAGAAAGTTTATAACATTCAGGATTGGCCGTGGAAATCACAGTAAAGTTTACATTCATAAAGAGGCAAGTTTAACATTGATATAATCCAGAAAAATATTGAAGAATATGGATTTTAAGCATTTCGCAACCCTACCAAATGAAGTAAGGGCCACACCCTTGCATTTGGCTTTGATGCCATTTAGAGTCGCTGGCTGCATTGTGTACGATGATCAAAGATATAAATTCTTGCACTTCGCTAGGGCGGTCTTTTTCGTTGTGTTATATGTTTCACTTACGTTCATGCAGGTAATATTTTGAAGTACAATTAATTTTTAAAAACTAGTTGGGTTGTGGGTTTGACCCTTTCGGTCCACACGATCTAGTTTCCAATATGATGAATGATGAATATTATGAATGGATATTTTAATAATAAATGAACAATAATTACAACAAATTGTAAAACAAAACACACCAAATTCATACATGAAATTTGAATAATAAAAAACACTCACGATTCTAATACTTTAAATTATAATTTATTAACCAAAATTAATTACTGTAATAACATAACGTTGTAACAATTTTTCGTTTCTTGGCTATGGACGCTTACTTGTTGGGTATTTGGGAAATACGGCAGTACTGTTTGCATGAGCAACTATTCAACTATTCATTTCAAATAAAATTTTGATCAAACCTGTGACGAATACTTGTAAAAATGGCTTAGAAAAAAAAGGAACGAGTGTTACAACTTACACGGTGATGGGGCCAGTTGGAAAAGGTCACATCTCGCATATAAAAATATGGGAGATGTGCCCTTCTCGAAATTGCATATTCAATTGAAAACCAGTTTTCTATTTTTCAAATATTTATTTAGCATATTTAGCATTAGAAACTTTAGACACGCTAAAACAGACTTATGCCCGGTTTCACAGTGTTCACTTAAGCTTTCGCTCAGCCTTAAGCTTTCGCTCAACTTATTTTACTGTTTCACAGTAGTGGTTCAAGCGAGTTACATCCTCAAATATATTCTACTATTATTAATAAATTATTATCAATAAGTCAAATAACATAATAATAATTTCAATTTAACAAATATCAGTAAATTCTAAATTCCAAAAAGTCTAGACAATTTCCGTCAGAAATTGTACACCAACAAATTCCTTTTAGATTTTCTCATGGAAAAACTGTTTCTTTTCTCACGGCAAAATCACAGACCTTATGTCAGCAATTTTGTCAAACACCAGAAAACCATTGTTAAAGAAAAACTTCACTTCAGTTTCGGCATTCATACATTTCGGTCTTAATAAATATTATTGTCCTTTTTAAATTTCGGTCTTAATAAATATTATTGTCTTTTTTTTAATCAAAATTTACTTGAACTGAAGTGACTAAATTTGGGCACTTAAGCCAAAGCTCAGGATATAAGTGAGAGAAATGTCATTAATTTTAGAGAAGTCACAGTGAACTTGTGTTTATTTATTGATTCTAGTTATAATTTGGATTTTTCAATTGTAAAAAAAGAGAGCATTCTACTACAAACATGCCGTAAAGAGTACGAATAGATGGAGAGATAATTTATTTGCCGCTCTGAATACTTCACTTTCACAGGAACCTGAAGAAAACTTAACAATGCAGAGCAAATAAGAAATAGCAACCGCAATTTATGCAATAGGCAATGGTAAAGCTGCTGAAGAAGACGGCATCCCGCCAGAATTGCTGAAAACTTCTGCTAATATAGTCTAAGAGCTGGAGACGAAAAAGTGCTTTGATCTTTGATGTGGGCAAACTCGATTGCAACTCATTCTGGGCCATTCCATGAAAATTCGACCAATTTCTTGGACACGACCTTCTCCGATTTCTTTCATATTTCGTACATTTGGAGTACTAGTGAATAGTATTACGTAGGTGAAATTTTTTTGGCAAAATGTTGGGTAGTTTCATAAATAACGGTACTTAAACATTTTGAAATTTGCATAATACAAGTTCCTTTAAAAAATCGTACAAAGTGCAAATATTATCCTAGCGCGGTGATATATACATCATTTTGAAGAAAAACCTTCAAGCTATTAAATAAAAATGCCAAAAAGGACATTCGACGAAAAAAGGATTCAAAGGACATCTTAAGTGACACCCTCGGAGCAAAAGCGGGTTAAAATAACAAAGAGAGGGTAAACGGTTCGGTAATTTTTTTAGCGCAAAACAGGAATATCTTCGTGTTCTTAGAGCAAAAATGGTATAACTATACTTCAGCGCAAGAACGGTGTATCAAAAAACCGAGGGGAAAAGCGGGTTAACTTTTTATTCCGCTTTTGCTCTTAATGAAAACTTATACCGCTTTTGCGCAGAACTAAAATTTGAACTGCTTTTGTTCTCAGTTTTATTTAAAAATGCTTTTGCTTATAATTTCCCAATAAAAGCCTAACGAACGCGAGTTACATCCTCAAATATATTCTACTATTATTAATAAATTATTATCAATAAGTCAAATAACATAATAATAATTTCAATTTAACAAATATCAGTAAATTCTAAATTCCAAAAAGTCTAGACAATTTCCGTCAGAAATTGTACACCAACAAATTCCTTTTAGATTTTCTCATGGAAAAACTGTTTCTTTTCTCACGGCAAAATCACAGACCTTATGTCAGCAATTTTGTCAAACACCAGAAAACCATTGTTAAAGAAAAACTTCACTTCAGTTTCGGCATTCATACATTTCGGTCTTAATAAATATTATTGTCCTTTTTAAATTTCGGTCTTAATAAATATTATTGTCTTTTTTTTAATTAAAAGTTTGTTTTATTTTCAAGTTTGATTTATTTTTTTTTGGCAAACGGACTTGTAAAAATTATAAGTGGCGCAGTCGTGGTAGGATCCGGTAACGATCCTTATTAATATTATTGCGAATTTAATATCGACGGTTAATCGGTAATTAATTTCAATCCATCGACGGATTATCGGTGAAGGAAATATTATATAAAGTGCGATTAGTGGAAAGTGCCAAGGAAGCCCAAGACAAAGCAACAACGAGGGAATATCGAAGCTGCTACGAGTGATTTTCCAGGAGACATCGAGGGAATATCGATACTTCATTTTCTACCTAAAGGATCGGCGAGTTTCTACTCCTCATACCGGAAATCGATCAATAATGAAGGAAGTGATGTTTGCCATTCTGTAAGTCAAATTTTGGATTTTTTACTTTCCTATATTTTCTATCCTTTCCTTATCCTTTAAATACAATAAATTTACGAAGAAATATATTACCTACATATATAAAATTTAGTAGACATTTTTTATTTTTTTTGATTTTTGAGTGAATAAAAAGCAAAGAAATTGAAATTGAGTGTTTTAAAATAAATTAAATTTTAAATCGAGTAAATTAAAAGGAGTTTTTTTTTTATTTAATGAGTAAAGAAAGAAAGCAAGGTAAATCGAGAAACTTGCCTTATAATATAAAAGGTGTTAGATTAAATAGTTTGTTTAGTCGTGGTAGCAAGGAAAAGTTAAGCGAATTAGAAGGTATATCAGAAGAAAATTTTGAAGAAAATTTTGAAGAAAATTTCGAAGAAAATTTAAGTGAAGCGAACGATAATTTTGAATCGATTAAAACAGGTGATTTAGGTGAATTTTTAAATATGCCAAATACTTCAGACGTACCCGGTGTTAACCCACAGACCCAAAATTCAAGTGTCTCAGGTGATACCATTGCGATATCGGCGATTGCCGGTGAAGTATTTAAAACGTTAAGAATTCCTGATGCTGTTAAAGACCTCCCGAGTTTTGACGGAAACCCCCGTCTTTTACATGATTTTATCCGTAATGTGGAAGAAATTCTGATGCTAGTTAGTGAGGTGGACGGAACAGTATACGGTCGTATTTTGATTCGAGCAATTCGTAATAAAATCGTTGGCCCTGCCAACGAAGTTTTAAATATGTATGGCACTCCATTAGAATGGAGCTGCATAAAGAAGAATTTAGTGCTTCACTATTCCGATAAGAGGAATGAAACCTCTCTCATTCGTGATTTACACACTCTAAAACAACAAGATAAAACGGTAGAAAAATTCTACAGTCAAATTATCGAGATTCAAGCTACCATGTTCAATCATTTACAAATTCATGAAAGTCAACCAAGCGTAATTGCTGCAAAAGAAAGCTTATTTAGAGAAATGTGTCTTAACGCCTTTTTAACAGGATTACGAGAACCGTTAGGCTCAACAATACGAGCAATGCGTCCCGACTCTTTAGCAGTTGCATTCTCTTTCTGCATTAAGGAGCAAAATATTTTTTACGTTAAAAGTGATCGTACCCATTTCGGTAACAGTTTCCATAGAAAAGATGAACAAAACAAAATACGTCAAATACCACAATTTTATCAAACAAATTATCAAAATAGACCACCCTTTCGAACACATCAGTCCTTTTCACAACAGAGACCATTTGTACCACAACAAAGGGCCCCTGTACAAGAGCATTCGTTCTCACCACAACAAAGACCATATTCTCAACAAACTAGACAACGACCTTTCTCAAACCAGCAAAGACAATTTTTCCCACAACATAGACCTTTTAATGCAAACGCCTTTGGACAAAATCAACAATATCGACCTCAGTTGCCTAAACCAGAGCCGATGGATACCAGCTCAGGTAATACAAAGGTTCGCAATCTCCAACCAAACTTTGTTAACAAAGAATTCTTTGCTGTATCTGAAGAGAATCCACAACCCGAGCCAAGCTTTGACGACTATTATGCTAATGATCATTATCATACAAATCTTGATAGGTTCTATAACCAACACCCTGATAATTATCATTATAATAATACTGATTTTCCACAAGAAGCAATACTTGATTCGGAAGAAGATCTTAATATAGCCGATGTAAATTTTCCAGAATCCGCCTCCCGAATCCAATCGGATACATAGACGTAAACATACATGGCGATTCACTTCGTTACATACATATTTCATCGCCTTATGGGAGACCTCTAAAATTTCTAGTTGATACCGGCTCCTCTTCGTCATTTATTAACCCCGAGTTCGTAGACCCCAACAGCATAGTAACCACAAATCCCAAAATAATCGTAACAATGTTTAACAAACATAAAGTAGAGCATGAGATAATACTACCCAATTTTATGGAGTTTAACCAACCTGGTGAAACACGATTCTTAATTTTCAAGTTCCACAACTATTTCGATGGCCTTTTAGGCTTAGATGCTTTAACACCCCTTGGTGCCAAAGTAGATCTAGATACCCAAAAACTTATAACCAAAAATTCGGAAATCCAATTGCTTTTCAAGCCAAACCTCATGTCCCCAAAGTATATAATTCCGCCTATGTCGAAAGTAGTAGTAAGACTACCAGTCGATATAAAAGATGGAAATATTTATTGCAAAAGTATGGAGGTATCCTCTAATTTATTCATCTCAGAAGGCCTCTACCTATCTAAAGAATGGTACAGCCTGATGAAGGTAATTAACGAGTCCGAGGCCGAACAAATATTGTTGGTAGAACAACCTCTTAAGGTTATGTCCCTTAACTCAAACGATTATATAGAATTCAATCATCATAGCTTAGATAGCCAATATGTCCCTGAAGATACTGACACAGATATAAGGAAATTGCTCAGAATTTCACATTTAAACACTGAGCAAAAAAGAAAACTGGTGCAAGTATGCAGAAATTTTGAAGATGTGTTCCTTAAAGAAGGTGACACATTAACATTTACTAATAAAATAAAATACTGTATTAAAACCAGTGACGACGTTCCCATTTATACTAAGTCCTATCGTTACCCTTACGTACACAAGGACGAGGTACGAAGACAAATTGAAGATCTCTTCGAGCAAGGCGTCATTCGCCACAGTTATTCCCCATGGAGCTCTCCCGTGTGGATAGTTCCGAAAAAGCTCGATGCTAGCGGAAAGCAAAAATGGCGAATGGTAATTGATTACCGGAAGCTTAACGAAAAGACCGTTAATGATAAATACCCGTTACCCAATATTACAGAGATATTGGATAAACTGGGTAAATGCTTATACTTTACCACCCTAGATCTCGCTAGCGGGTTTCATCAGATTGAAATGAACCCAGAAGATATCCCAAAGACAGGATTCACAGTCGAAGGAGGGCACTATGAATACGTAAGAATGCCCTTCGGACTCAAAAACGCACCCGCCACCTTCCAACGCGTTATGGATAGTGTCTTGAAGGAACTTATAGGGAAAATATGCTTGGTATATCTGGATGATATAATCATCTTTTCTACGTCATTACAAGAGCACCTTGAAAATTTGTCAGCAGTCTTCCGTAAGCTAAGAGAAGCCAATTTCAAAGTCCAACTGGACAAGTGTGAGTTTCTCCAAAAGGAAATCGCATTCCTTGGGCATATTGTAACTGCAAATGGAGTAAAGCCTAACCCCCAAAAAATTGAGGCTATAAGAAACTTCCCAATCCCTAAGACCCCAAAGGAGATAAAGTCATTTCTAGGACTCCTTGGATATTATAGGAAGTTTATCAAAGATTTTGCCCAGTTTACAAAACCACTAACGGAATGTTTAAAAAAGGGTAAGAAAATAGATCTAAACGATCGCTATAGAAAAGCATTCCAATTATGCAGGGAACTTCTTATGAACGACCCAATCTTACAATACCCTGACTTTTCCAAGCCCTTTATTTTAACCACCGACGCAAGTAATTATGCGATCGGCGCCGTTCTATCGCAAGGCCCAATCGGCAGCGACAGACCCGTATGTTATGCGAGCAGAACTCTGACTAGTTCAGAAATTAACTATTCTACTATAGAAAAAGAACTGCTTGCCATTGTGTGGTCGACGAAATACTTCCGTCCATATTTATTCGGACAAAAATTTACCATAGTCACCGATCACAAGCCCCTTTTATGGCTTATGAACCTCAAAGAGCCAAACTCCAAGTTGGTAAGATGGAGGCTCAAACTTGAGGAATACGATTATGATATCGTATATAAAAAGGGCACCGCGAATTCCAATGCCGACGCCTTAAGTCGCATTAAATTAGAAAATGAAAGAATTGAGGTAAATATGAATGAAGCTGAAAACCAACCAGGCACAAGCGTTGCTACAATCCATTCCGCTGAGGAAAACCTCAACGACGGCATTCATATATCTGAAAGTCCCCTCAACGAATTTAACATTCAACTGATTTTGGAGAAATCCAACAAGAGACCCCCCATTTCTCTGCAAACACTTTTTAGGAACAAACAGCGTCGTACAGTTCATTTACCTGAATACTCGGAACAAATTATCATAAGCATTTTCAAGAAATATCTCCCATGTAATAAAGTCACTGCAGTGCTTACTGACGACAATACCTTCAAACTAGTCCAAGATGTATACTCGAAATACTTTTCAAGAAATAAAAGCTTCAAATTACTACGATGTATGGAATTGGTTGAAGATGTCATCGAAGAAGATCGACAAGATCAAATAATCTCTAATTATCATTCTCAAAGTAATCATAGAGGCATTGGTGAAACTCTTCTACATCTTAAGAGACAGTATTATTTCCCGTTAATGAAACAGCGGATAACAAAAATAATAAATAATTGTGAGAAATGCAATTCACTGAAATACGATAGAAACCCACCTAAAATCAAATATAAAGTCCCTGAAACACCTATTAAACCTTTGGATATATTACACATAGACATATATAGTATTAACAAGAAACAAGTTTTAACAATATTAGACAAATTTTCAAAATTCGCCTCTGCATACACAGTCCCCGCTAGAACCAGTGTAACAATGGTACAAGCCCTTCAACACTATATAAGCCTTCACGGCATTCCTCGTAAAATCGTTTCCGACCAAGGGTCAGAATTTACTTCAAGCCTCTTTGCAGATTTTTGCAAACAGTATAAGATCCAACATCATATAACCTCATTCCAGCAAACAAGCAGTAATGGACCGGTAGAACGTTTTCATTCTACCTTAACTGAAATTTACAGAATAATACACGATAAAAGTAGGGAAAAGGAACACGATGATATTATTAATGAAGCAATAACTACTTACAATAATTCTATCCATTCCGTGACTAAGTTAACTCCCTTTGAATTATTTTCCGGGAGAACATATAAATTTAATAAGAATATAGAATATACTAATGAACATGAATATCTTAAAAAATTAAATGAATTTCAAGAAAAATTATTTCCAGAAATAAGGAACCTATTAGAACAGAAAGTTGAAATGAATATAAGAAAGTTAAACGTTAATAGAGAAGAACCAAAAGATTTAGAAATAGGTACTATAGTTCATAGAAAGGAATGTAGACGTAATAAATTAACGAAAAGATTCAGTAAACATAGAATTAAAAAGAACAGGAAAGTAACAGTAGTAACTATAGATAATAAGAAAGTTCATAAAAGCAGGTTAAAGAAAAAGAAAAAAATTCAGGTTAATGACCATGACCATGACCGTGACAGGACAGAAACTAGAAGTACGAGATCTGACGGGACACAAAACATTGACGATGAGAATCGGACAAGCTAGAACAATACTTGGACACAACAGTTTATTCCACATTGTACGACTCGAAACTTACGAACTAACCATAAATAAATTATCAGAATCATTATTAACCTTAAGTAAAGTAGAAGAAATAAGAGGTTCCACAAACATTACTACCCTTAAGCTATTAGATCTAAAGAACAGACTCCAAACCTTAATGCCTAAAATCAGAACAAAAAGAGGCCTAATAAATGGGTTAGGTAGTATTATAAAATGTATTACCGGGAACATGGACGCAGACGATGCCAGCCGTCTCAACGATGAAATTCGAAACATTGACTCAAACCAGTCGACCCTAAAAAATGAAATGAATAGACAGGTACTTATAAACCAGCAGATGGCAGATAGATTTAATACCATTACAAATCACATTAATCATCAGCAAAGCTCGATTCAAGAATATCTTACCCACATACGTCAAGACGTAGCCAATGCAATTAATAGTAACAGAGATATGACAAGATACACACAATTTTTAAATCAAATTAACTACAACATAGATTTATTAAATAATCATCTAGTAAGCTTATCAGAAACCCTAATGTTAGCTCGACTAAACATAATATCCAAACAAATATTAAACTCAGAAGAACTAACACATATCAACCAATATTTAAAAAATCAGTCAATCAAAATTAATTCAGATGAACATGTCTACGAGCTTCTCGATTTACAAGCTTAGTACAACAACAGCAATATAATTTTTAATGTACAAATACCAATCATTTCTAAGGAACACTATTCCATGCTACATATTATCCCACTCCCAATAAACCAAATCTTAACAATAGGCATAAAACCATATATCATCCACAATACCCAAAAAATCCAATATTTCGACTTAACCTGCCAGAAAATAGAAAATATCTTCTACTGCAAGGAATCCAGATACCAGGAAACAACCAGCGATTCTACATGCATTGGGAAACTTCTTCTAAATAAACCAGCTCAATGTCATCTAATTGAAAGATCAGTAACTTCAGAAATCATCCAACCTGAGCCAAATTATCTACTCCTGATGAATACACCAGAGACAGTCATCAAGCCCTCATGTGGTTCCAGCTTCAATCTAGAAGGGACACATCTTTTACGCATAAAAAATTGCCCAAATAAATAACATCGATTATACCGACGATATGGGCACATATTGGGACGAAATTCACATATATCCCACCGTCCTACAACAAGTAAACTATTCATCATTGACAGAAGACCTAAGATTGCGGAAACTAAGAATCAACAGCGTCAACGACAGAAGAGAGATAGAACTGTTAGACGTAAAAACGAGGAAAAGGGACATCATAACAACCTCGACGCTGGGAATTAGCAGCATTATTATCATCATTGCACTATTTTACCTGTACCGTAAGTCATCCAAAAGGGATCATCCAGTCATCTGTAACGTTTCTCAAGGCCCACCAGAAGAACCCACAGCAAGAAGACGTGAAATGCAGCTCTTTTGGCCCTCGCTGCATTCTTAAGGAGGGAGGAGTTACGTCCTCAAATATATTCTACTATTATTAATAAATTATTATCAATAAGTCAAATAACATAATAATAATTTCAATTTAACAAATATCAGTAAATTCTAAATTCCAAAAAGTCTAGACAATTTCCGTCAGAAATTGTACACCAACAAATTCCTTTTAGATTTTCTCATGGAAAAACTGTTTCTTTTCTCACGGCAAAATCACAGACCTTATGTCAGCAATTTTGTCAAACACCAGAAAACCATTGTTAAAGAAAAACTTCACTTCAGTTTCGGCATTCATACATTTCGGTCTTAATAAATATTATTGTCCTTTTTAAATTTTGGTCTTAATAAATATTATTGTCCTTTTCAAATTTCGGTCTTAATAAATATTATTGTCTTTTTTTTAATTAAAAGTTTGTTTTATTTTCAAGTTTGATTTATTTTTTTGGCAAACGGACTTGTAAAAATTATAAGTCGCGTCAACCTCCTTTACTCGAATTTTCCATAACTCGAAGATTTTTTACAGTCCCTTGCAATTAATAGTTACCACTATAGTTTTTGCATTTTTACAATATTTTTTTTCATTTCTGAGGTAAATTTTTGCAACAAAAAAACATTTTTGTTATATTTGAAATTTTAGTTTTTCATATTTTTCAAAATTATACATAGTATAATTTGTCTCTAGTTCTAGTTTGTCCACTTTCTGAAATTTTATCTTTAATGTTAGGGTAAATGTTCTACATTTTTTCCGTTCAGTCATGTCCTTAATTTCTAAAAAAAATTACTATATTTCTTTAATTTTTGAATTTGACACTTTCACTTTCAAAAGGATTGCCCTTTTCATTTTAATATTAATAAGTTTGCATTTTTGACAATAATATCTGCAGTTTTTGACTTTGATGTTTGCAATTTTTGAAATGTCGTTAAAAATTCGGAGTTTTTGAAAAAATTGAACATTTTTCTACTATTCACTATTATGTAAAAAAACGTACATTGAAAAAATTCATAAAATGCAAACATTACAAAAATTGAAGGTAGTAATAACAGCACAGGTAAATGAAGCCGAAAAAGCGCAAATAATGAGATACATGCTGAAAATTGGTAGAGAGCTTCCTTTTAGGGTTCTTAATAAGGGGTTTTAAAGTCTACCAATTTTCTACCCAAGGCAGCCCACTTTTTAGGCGGTTGTAACCCGTAAAATGGGTATTTTTTGGATTTTTCTGCAATTTTGTTAGTTAAAGAATTAAAATTAGCAGAGATCTCCTTTTAGGGTTCTCAATAAGAGGTATTAAAGTCTACCGATTTTCCACCCTAGGAAACCCCACTTTTGGTGTTTTGCTCCCAAAATGGATATTTTTCGATGTTTCTGCAGATTTTGGTTTTTTTTGGTTTTGGCCGAAAGTCATAGACCAAAAAGCTATGATGGAAATTTCAGAAAAAATTGCAGGTTTTGATTGTGAATGCTGCAACTGAAAAATCGCATGCAATGCAAGCAACTATTTTAGGAGAGGATGTTGATCTACTTGTTATTTTAACTGCATTAACTCCAACACAAAATGATATTTATTTTTTGAGCCAAGAAGTGGTAAAGTCCAACCAAAATTTAGATATATTCAATAATGTCGAATCCACTTATGAAGAACTACAAAAGGCCGGTAAAACTTGATTCTTATAAAACTGGAAAGCATTCATTGAATGAACAAAGGTATAATGCATTTAAACAGTCCCTTCAGGAAGAGAAAGCAATGTTTCACTCATTTAGGGCATACCAACAGGTACAATGTTGGCTTGGGAATGAAAAAACTCCAAGCGAATGGGGTTGGGAACTGGAAATGGATTTTACGAGACTATGAAAACTCAACAAGAACTCAAGAACCAGAACTATATGTACCAACATATGTGTATCTTATATATTTATTTATTCAATAACTCAAGCAGATACAATTTTTCTAACAAAAGGCGTAAAAAAGAGAAAATCTTCGATTTCCCATAAGATTTAAGATTGAAATTGCATAAAAAAAATATCATTATGATAAAAAAAATCGAGATATACCGATTTTGGGGGCTAAAATTCCCTAGAAAAAGGGATTCCTGAGGTGGAAAATCGTGAGACTTTAATACCCTAAAAGGAAGATCTTTGCCCCTATTTAACCTTTAACTAACAAATTGCAGAAAAATCGAAAAATACCCATTTTGAGGTCTAAAAGCCCCTAAAAAGAGGACTTCCCTTATTAGTAACCCTAAAAGGAAACTCTCTGCCAAATTTCAGCCTGTACCTAAATTTTTCCGCTATTTTTCCTATTTTACCTGTTACTATAAAGTTAAAAGATAAAAATGACAAAAATTTATGTCAGAAATGCAAAAGTCCCGAAATAAGTAGTCATAAATGGGAAAGTGGCAAAAACATAAAATTTATCACAATTACAAACACTTCACACATACAAAGAATTTATGTTACAAACGCGGAAATTCCAAAAAATTCAAAATTATGAATTGAGTTGCATTGTCTTATCTAGTAAAGTGCAGAAAATGTCTAAATATAGATTTCCAAGTAATAATGTAAGCAACTGCGGTATAAATAAAAACTGCAGGCAAAAGAGGTTTAAGTTTTCATTAGAGGGCAAAAACGGTTTAGAAAGTTAACCCGCTTTTGCTCTAAGATTTTTTCCGTTCCGTTCTTGCTCTGATTAATAGTTGAACCATTTTTGCTCTGAAATAATTTTATTCCTCTTTTGCTGCAACATCAAATATAGCCCGCTTTTGCTCTGAGGATGACAAGTATCCTTTATCCTTGGGGATCTCAAAAAGCCAACGAGGGATTTTCTCCAAATTTTTATATGTTTTGACTGGCAATACTGAAGATAAGTTGCCTGAGTCTCATGCTGGGATCAAAGACCTCTCGAGCGGGAGAATTTTTTAAAGCATACCCTGTCAAACGTAGTGGCGTGTGTGAATCGGACGAACACGTAAATATTTTGAGCCGGACCAAGAGTACCTCCCTCCACCCGTTTTCGAGGATGCTGAACACGATGGCGTTGTTAGAATTTCTGTTTGGGGTTGCGCAAACCCCCAAAACGGCCAAAAACCACCCCCAAGAGGGTTAAAAATAGTGCTGCAAAATCCAGTTAACTAAGTTCAGCTGAACTGAGCACAAAAACAAACTGTGAAACAGTTTTGACTTGAGCTAAAGCTCAAAATTACTGCTCAGGTTCAGCTGAGCGAAAGCTCAAATCGACACTGTGAAACCGGGCATTAGACTTTTAAGTTTTATTCTTAATCTAATAGAAAAATATTCAAAAATTAACAAAAACATGTTCCTTCTTTTTTAAAACTATAAAGGAGCTTTAGGCTTACAGCCACTTGTAATAACAAAATCTCAACTTCTTAAGTAGGTAATCAGCCTTTTGAATAAAGTAGGTAAAATATGAAATCAGTTTTCATCGGAATTACAATTGAGACACACAAATGAGACCTTGGGGCTTATTCTGAGAGTCGAATCACTCACATGACATTTCTCGATTGATTGTCACCTCAATTTCGGAGTGATATTCCCAGAGGGGAAACGCAGTTAGCTCACTTCATTCCACTCTGGGAATGCCTCATGCAACTGACGGTTGGCAATTTTGAATGAGAGATGTCTCTAAGTCGACTCGGGGAATACCATTCCTTGAAGCTGCTGACAGAAACAGTGCGGCAATGACAGAGAGAATAGAAGTAGTGTATTCAAATGCACACTAACGAAATGCTGTTTTACGCTACACACACCGCGCAAGTTGCTTTACTTTCTACTTTTTGCGCGTTGTCGCCGCGTAGTGTCAAGAGATGCTTGTCTTTTGATTCGTTTTTTGGTGGTGGTGGGCATATGTTTGGAGTCGTGTGTTGGCGTTGGCTGTGATAGCAAATTTGTTGAATTTAATATTTAATGAAAATCTTTATTTTTCCAAACTGGGGTAATTAAATTAGCACCTAAAACAAAGACAAACCCTGTAGGATAGAAAAATTATATGTAAATCATTCAGGTTTTTCAATTTTTTTTCCTATCACGTCCGCTTGTCACTTTGATTTCGTTGTTGTGTTCAAAGTCGGAGCGCGCCGCCGACACCGCATCATGTCAGTGAAAAGTCGCCACATACCGCGAAGCCAATGTCCGCAACGCGTTTGCGCCTATTTCTGTCAGTAGCTTGAGTGTCACTTCACTTGCAATGTCACATGACTCTCAGAATAAGGCCCCTTCCTGTTGCACATTTTACATGTGCTCACATCTTGCACATTATACATTCTATCTACTCCTCGTTTGAATTTTCATAAGCTTCCTCACAAGCTAAACAAAACCATCCTTCGGGTTCAGATTCTGAATCAGATATTAAAACTTCCTTTTTTACTTTTTCTATCCCTTGTCTTTTAACTATTTTTATCTTATCTTTTGTCCCCGTTCTTTTCCCCTTTCCTTTGCCTTTCTATGTCTCTTGTGTTTTCTTTTTCTTATTTGACTTTTCTTCATATTCCTTTTGTAACTCGTTCTTCGTAACTTGTTACAACTTGCCCCATGAAAGTGTTACAACATACCCCACTGCAAGGTTTTTTGAAATAACTGCTATAAAAAATTATATCCCTTATTTGGTGTAAAGTTACAGTTAACATAATCGAAGCAAACAAATGCTAAATGTATTAGAATAAATCAACAATAATGCTAAACAATTTGAAATCAACAATAATCAATTTTGTATAAACAAAAAAAGTCCGTTACGTGGTCTTATCGGAACGTCTGTACGACACCGCCTTCTGCGCCATCCAGCGGGATACTGATCGCGCTCATATGATAGAATGGGTAGTAAATAGTAAGTTAGGTTGAAAATCAAATGAATATTCTTCTACTGTCTAGGTAAAAAATGCTTGTTACTACTTGCCCCTGTTACAACTAGCTCCCCTAATACCGCTACAATAAATTACAAATTGACTTGAACCAAAAAAAGTAAACAATACGAATAATACGGTATCGCGACATCTCGATGAGCTTTTCCGTGATTCTGATTGTCGTCGTGGCCTCTGGTGATCTGTTGTTCTATTCCGCTGGGAAGCAAGTATTTTCTTTTCCTGGTTGCTGTTTGTTATGAAATTGAAGCGATCGCCCAATTTATTTTGAAACTGGATAAATCGGCGAAATTGGGCAACCGCTCTATACACCTGGTTCTTCAAACTATAGTCCAGTCATTTTAGACATTAAACATCTAACATTTAACAATAATTCCAAAAGTATTAAAACTTTTGTGAACCACCATTGACGGTTCGTAAAAATTCGAAAGAAGTTGGTCGTGGAACATTCAGAAACAACAAACGCAAATAGAAACATTCATGTTGTTTTGGATGTACTGTGTAAAGTCGTCCCAATGCCTTTGCTTTCAATACGCGTGCGATAGTTGGATGTGTTTCACCTTGCTACTTATTGGCGTCCATTTTTTACCTGATTTGTTCACTGTATAATAGCGAGGGACGTCGGTATATAACAATGTTGTTGCGAATTGTCCGAAAAGATCAGGTTTTTGGCACAGTGTGAAAAATTCAGTAAGTGTAGTTTTTGGTGGCTGGAAAGCTCGTTGGAGAGCATTTTCTTCAGTGAAATATACACGTTGACCGTTTTCATGATGTACCGCAATCTGAGGCATAATGCAAAAACTCGACATTTATATATTTTCTTATTAACACTTTATTTGATCGCAACCAATTAAAAGCTTTTACGCATTTTTCGGTCGAAGTATATAAAGAACAATGGATGCTAATATTTTACAGGTTTCCCAATGTTCACAAATATTTTTATTTTGTATATAAGTTATATGTTTCTTAACTGGTGTGGTTTTGCGGGCTCCGGTAGTTATAGTATACAGTCCATAGTACATAGTATATAGTACACAGTACACTGTACACACTGTACATACTGTACACACTGTACATACTGTACACACTGTACACTCAATACACTAATTCATACGTTGTCACTCGTAAAAATCGGAGTGCTTTTTTAAAGCTAACGGCCGGGGCCCAATGAATCCGGCAACGTGATTTTCCATATAAATTGTTGTTGCTTTTGCTGGTGCCGGAGACTTGGATTTAATTTTAATTTTGCCGGTCTACCCCTCCACGAACAAAAGCTCTCTCATTTTTTCGCTCATTTTTTGATGAATTAAACAAGAAAGCTTTTACATTTATGTACTAGCTACTGTTATGCTACTAGCAATCCGTCCACAATTTCCTTGAACAGAAAGTGCGGGAAAATGTATTTGATTAAGCAGAAAATTTTAAACAAGTACTTTTATTTCATTAAAATCAAAACAAACACAAAATAAGCAAACAGTCAATGCAATCACTACAGAAAATGACATTTGTCAACGAAAAGCTACGCTGACGGTGCCGGTTTCCTTGGGCGAGCTCTCACCGATAGTGGTAGGGGAAAATCACGTTGCCGGAATCATTGGGCCCCGGCAGTAAAGGTTTTTTATATGCATAGATGTTTTCAAACGCCGTGACATTTGACGCATGTTGGGGTAAAAAGCTCTTAAAATGTTTAAAAGTTGGAGATAATTTTTCTTCCTCTCTATTGAGAAATTAAGCCCCTAAAAAGGAGGCCAAAGGCGCACGCAAAAGAATTGTTAGCAATTCCCATATACTTTCTGACAACATGTTGCAAATATTACGACGACTCTGTTTTTTTATTAGAGCTTCTGCATATACCACAGTGGATTAAAAAATTTCAACCGAAAAACGAAATTTATATTTTCCTATTTGAATAATTGGTAGAAATTTGAAGATTGAAGATAAATATTACTTAACCGTAAATTAAATAAAAATTAGAAGAAAGTATTTTAAACATAATTTATTCAAAAGGAAACACTTTTCTAATTAAAATTGAATTTTTATTTTTCTTATAATTTTGTGAACCATTGTATATTGTAAAAAGTGAGCGGGAATTAACTCCTCCTCCTCCTTATCAAATCAATTGCTGTCATTTAATCAGTCACGACTGCGTACTCGACTTGGGGAGGCATATTTTTCTGGCGGGTTAATGATTATTTAAAAATTTTGCAAATTATGAATGAAAAGCGTCCCTTTTTATATATTTTTAATTTTCAGGTTTTTGTATTTTACATATTTGCTACAGAAATAATTTGTAGCAATTTCTATTAAAAAACACGCAATTTGGGTTTTCAATACTTTGATACTAGGATTGTTGACGTTTTCCGTCTGTCGCATGCGCGCTTCTGCCGGGGGAGGTTATGCTGCTGCTTACGGCTGCGGCGAGTTCACAATTTATGAATGAAAATGCTCATGAATTTAAAAATAAATTTTTCAGCATTTTTTTTAATTATTATAAATTTAGGGATGAGAAATATTTCGCATAATTATAATAAAATTATGCTTATTGTGATGGACAGATTTATTTGGTTGAGCAGGGTTTTTACATGTATTTAAAAGTTCTGCTCAATACATACATATAAAGATAACTTAACTTTATTCATTCGGCATGCGCGCATCCCTTCCCAAATTATTTTGTTGAGTTTTTTCTGCATTTGTTGCCTTTTTAAATGAAAAGAGGGGAAATGATAGAACAAACTTTATAAAATTTGGCAACGAGGTG
Organism: Thereva nobilitata; assembly: GCA_963855945.1. NCBI lineage: Eukaryota > Metazoa > Arthropoda > Insecta > Diptera > Therevidae > Thereva > Thereva nobilitata. The sequence goes on from OY979694.1 coordinate 90,569,717, forward strand.
CGCAGAACTGTTCAAATTTTTTGTGTCACGGAGTTTGAAAACATCTATACATGACAATTAAAACTAAATATTTTTTCGCCCCGCCAACTTAAATATAATCGGTGAAACATTGAAATTCTCTATATTTCGACAACAGCTTCACTTATCTAGACCAAAATTATCCTATCTTTCAATCTGGAACCAACACTACACATTCCCAGATTAGCGTGTACAAACATTGTGACGTCGTTTTTATATATTAAGATGATCCCAATGTGGTCCCATGCTAAATTTTTGCATATATGTACCTTAAGGGTATATGCACAAAATATAATTTTTTAAAAAAAATTGAAATAACATTATTTTGAGATATTTGAAAAATAAATTTTTCAAAATGCCGGAAAAAGTTCTTCTATTCAACTTTCAGCTTTCTTTTTCAAATAGTTTTTGAACTAGAGAAATTTAAAGATTTCTAAATTTCTCAAAATTTTGCGATTTTAGATTTTTTTAAAATTTATAATTAAAAAATTAGAACTCCAAAAAATCTGAAAATTTGGTTTTTCTTAGATTTCACGAGAAGAACAAATTAGGTGATTTGAATTCCATGAGTCTGAAAATTATTTAAAAATTGGCTGATTTGATTTGGAATGACATGGTTTGTGCTTCATAAATTTGCTCTTAACCCATTGGATTTTTAAATTAATACCTAACTTTTTTAATATTTGCTTCACTTCTTTAGTGGTTGAAAAACCAAAAATATCGTGGAGATAGAAATAGCAGAATTTTCCAATGAATTCTTTTAATATCAGGTCAGGGAGGGCATTTTTTAATCCGAATGGCATCCATGAGCATTCGTATTGACTACTGCCTGAACTAAAAGCAGCTTTTTCGATATCTTCTTTGGCTATTTCTATCTGGTGGAAGGTTTAACGTCTTAAAATACCTTGCTCTATCTAATTTAACTAATACATTATCGATATTTCGAATAGGATAACCCAGCAAACAATTTATCGGATGCTCGCTTTCTCGGACCATTCTCGATTCGAAAACTGCTTGCAAAAGGTACGAGAAAAGATTCAAAACGCACCATAAAAGCTTTCCTAGTACATTGGTTTTGATATCTTGCTCCGCTTTTATTGCCTTCAAATTCTTTTACGAGTCGTTTACGAGTCCGACTTCGAAGCAAGCTTTTGCTTTTGGCAAGTCGTTCTCGAATCGTTTCCGAATCTAAATGTTTGCAGGGAATTGTCTTCAAAGGTTACATTATTAAGTTATCTCTTACGATACGCCATTTCTTTCCACCTTCAGGCTTCTTCTGAACGATCCAATTACACTGCAAACCCAAGTGTGTGATTTTAAAATGCATTTCGCATATAAAATCGTGTAGTCACTTTTTACGCGCTTAAAATGTGTTGATATTTAACACACGAAAAGTGTGTAAATTTAAAACACTAATGCCTGTGTTTTTAACACACGAAATATGTATTACTTTGGAGCTGTTGAGTGGAGCTTTTTTAACCTCGTTCTGCTTAAAATTTTTGATGTAAACTGCAATGAATTTTGTCGAAGTCCTTCTGTTGCCGAATGACTGTAACGACCTCTCTTTATAGTCAGTGGGTTGGAGCTCTCATGGTCATTGAGTATTAAAATACTGTCATAACTTTCATTTAAGTTATCCTCTCATGTGCGTTAATTTAGGAAAGTGTGTGAAATGACACATAATGTTTGATTTTCACACGTTTAAGACGTAAAACGATAAAACGTTACAATTTCTTTAGCGTGTAAAAAATATTATAACCTGCACGTGTGTAATTTTTACACGTACGTCTTTTTATCTGCATTATTTTAACACAATATTTTAACACGATTAGACGAATTTACACGCTCATGTAGTGTAGTGGGTTTAATTCACACGGAAAACATGTTCTGGGGTTTGCAGTGTTGGAGCAGAGTAAGGAGAGTCACTGTGTCTGATTAAATCTTGTTTGTTTCATCAATTTGCGAACAGAATTGAATCGGTCATTTTGAAAAGGAGTCAACTCTAGTTTTTATAATTTTACAGGGAAGCAAAAAACCTCGCACACGGTTAATTTGAAAAAAAAAAATACAAACTTGTTTTTCCTTTAAGAAGGAAGAGAAAAGAAAAAATTTTTTTTTTGTTATACAGGGTGTTTGCAATAAATATTTTTCTATCACGGAGATGACCCCTTTTCAAAATGAATTGGGTTTGTTTAAAAACAGATCAGCGTTGGTGGTAGGCCATTCACAGATCTCATCGTAAAATGGTTTGTAAGTCTCTGGAATATATTGTTGAAGTTGTTTATATCTTCAATTTTTTATAATTGGAATTTTTCCCTGATAAGCTGGGAATTACAGGATCTAGAATGGCTAGATGTGGACTATTATTTTTATGGGTCTTTAATAGGAGAAATCGTTCTTCCAATACAGAATCGATGTATGGCTTACAATCTATAACCCCAGCTTCTTCATAATAGAAACTGAGTTCCAAAACTCGCGTTACGTTTCTTCTTTCATTTTGAAAACGGGTCATCTCCGACCGAGATGACCCGTTTTCGAAATGAACGTTGATGTCTGCCAAAAATAAAATGAACTTAGGTAAATAGGAGATTTCCCATCAGTCTTTACCTAAAGATTGTACTGGCAAAAACGTAAAAAGTTAACATTTTGGAGATGACCCCTTTTCAAAATGACCGATTCAAATTATTGTCGGTGTACTTTAGGTAACGGTACCGTTTCGTATAAATTGGAATTTCATTGATAGTATTGATCTTTTGTGTTCTTTAATGAGTAAATATTAGGTCGTCCTCTTTTGATAGAAGCTTTTATTGATTTTTTTAATTGAATATGCAATTTCGAAAAGGGCACATCTCTGAAAATTTAAATTTTTCAGGAAATGAAAAAAACTACTTATTTTTTAAAGAAGTATAATATTTAGAGAATTTACTTTTGAGTTACATTTTCGGACCAATTAGCAATCGAAAGTTACAAAAAGATTTTGATGTTACCGTTATTATATATGTATATTTAGTTATTTTAAATTGATGAGATATGCCCGTTTCGAAATTCACGGCATTGGGTGAACAGAATTAAAAGAAAAAACCATATAAATTTGGCTAATCTTTTATTTTAGGTATCTAACTTAAACATAAACTTAAATTAAAGATAATTAATAGACTTTCATTAAAAATTATTCTTCTGCAGGCTACTGGTTTCTATACGGGTTTAAGATTGGAGAGTGCGCAATTGACCTGGCAATCGCTCACTTTCCAACCTAAAATCCGTAAGGAAATGATATTAAATCACGTGAACAAAAGAGACAAAATTATTATGGCGGTTAACGGTCTTATGTTAAGCAATAAATTCGAAAAGGGCACATCTCTTATATAGAGTTGTGACCTTGTCGAAATAATTTGGCGTGACGCCATGACGTCGACAGTAGAACGAATATGGGGTTTTTTTGAACATAATAGGTACAGGGAAGCATTTAGAACACACTGATATCAAAAAACGAATTTGTCAAAAAATGCGAGATGTGACCTTTTCGAAATTGCATATTCAATCATTTTGAAAAGTTCTTTTTTCGAAAAAAATATTTCAGTGATCGCATCTAATTACTACATTGTCGGCGAGGAATATTTGATTCTGACATGCTTCGAGTTCTTTGAGTGGATTTTTATTATCATGGGTGGGTGGCATTAATAATTTTCAATAACGACTATTTGAACCCCTACACGCGTTTTTTCGCCACAAAAAGTATCCTATGTCCTTCTCCAAGGTCTAATCTATAACTGACCCGAATTTCATCAAAATCGGTTCAGCGGTTTAGGCGTGAAAGCGTAACAGACAGACAGACAGACAGAGTAATATTAGTAGGGATTCTTCATTTTCGCTGAAGTATTCATTTCCTGTGCTTAATTTGAAAAGGAACGTGTATGTTATTACCCATTAATCCATAGAATTTCTTATTCTAATAACTCAATTTTGTCTCTTGAGTTGAATTCTATGAAAGGATCAATAGTTACTATGGTTTCACATGGAAACATGTTTGTTTAAGTTTTTTTATCGATAGGAGTTACTGCGGTCCATATATTGGATTTCAGATTCCAGCATTACTTATGCTCACAGTTGCTCCTGAGTCAGTTATAAACTTTAGAGGCCTACATTTAGGTTGTACTTTTATATAAGGTAAGTTTTGCTTTCCGAGGCTGTTACGTGAAAATTTTCAACCAGGGTTTGTGCTTCTACTGAATGAATTCTTAAAGGATATGTCGAACTATATAGAGTCAAGTTACAATTTATAGCGTGTGAAACGAGAGTCGTTTTCCCAAAAATTTCAAGGATATTGCAAGATTGTCTTGGAACTGTTCGAAACCAACTTAAAAATTCCTTCTTCTGCTCTGTCTCTTGGGACATAGGGCGGAAACAGTTGAACTCTGTTTTGTGGATAGCTCTCATCTCCGCCCAGGATCTCCCAGTTGTTGCGGCCTCTGCTAAAAGGGTTCTCCTGCATGTTGTTCTAAGTCTTCCAACTCCATGGTTCCTTGCGGATTCCAGTCCAAAACCTGTTAGGCTAGATTCTCGTTTTTGCGTCGTAAAGTGTGGCCAATCTAATTCCATTTCGTTCGCCGGATTCTGTCATTTATCCTTTCTTGGCCGGCACTGAGCCAAATTTTTCATTTGTAATTCTATCTTGTCAAGGGAGTGTTAGGATACAGCGTAAGTCTCTCTGGATGAAAAGTTGAAGACGCCTTGTGATGAACTGGGTGAAAGAATATTTAGACAGTTACTGGGACCACCTTGAAATATGGATTTAAAATAAAATGACAATTTAACCGTGTCGACGTTTTCATGTCAAAAAATGAAAAAGTTTGTTTATTTTTTAACGGTTAATAAAATAATATTAATTTATTTCTTGCACATTTTTCAGAAAAAAGTAAATTTATTACCTTATATACCACTGTCCTACACTATCCTTTTGTATTTTCAAAATGCAAGAACGCAATCTGTTTTTAATTACAGGCTTATGCTCTTCGACCAATTTTTTGGACCGATATTGCAGATGTTTCCCTGGCAGCCGCCTCAGCATTATCTAATATAGCCTGCAGCTGCCAAGTTGTCAAAGTTTTAATATTTCATAAAGGTATATTCATTTTTCACATTTTGAACCAAACAATGTTACAAAATTATTTTTCTAGATTTCACGAGCCTCTTTATTTACGTCATAAAGGATTGTCAACGGTTTATTGTGGCTACAGATGAGGAAGAACAAGCTCTATACAAAAGATACATTTACTTATCAAGAGCGATTTTCCTTGCTTTGTTTATCCCGGAAGCTATCGCTTTAGTACTTGTAATTACAGGGACCCTAGTGACCTTTATTACGAGTTCTGATGTGTTTGAAGCAGATTCTGTAAGTTCCTTAAAATATGTTTTTTATTTTTCTAAAGAAGGACTTTGTTTCAGATATATGAAGCCGACAGTATTCCATTTTTGGTTTTCATGTATCCGATGAGAAATTTTACAAAGAATTTCCTCATAGCTTATGTGGGGCCCTTATGTTGCTTCATTTTAGGGGTACTTTTCATTCCCAGTTGGCAGGTAACAATGGGGGTTTTGTTACTGTATCCAGTATTTGTTTTCAAGCTTATAAAATTGAAGTTGGAAAATCTTGAGGTAATTTATTTCGAAAAGAAGATTTGGTATGATTGGAAAATTTTGATTTTTATAACCATATTCAAGGAAAGAGATAATTACGGCGTATTGTAATCACGTAATAATACCAAAGAATGCAGCGCACCGAGCATTTTTAGAGTTATGAGGTATCACATTTCGAAGCTCATTTTTCTCGGTACACATTAAAAGTTCAGTATATTCAACAAGAAAGTGACTATGATCGTTTGGTAATCGTAGCACTTTCTATCTAACTGTGTTTGAAACTTTATTTAGATGCATTTTGTGCAGTATACATACAGTATGCCGTATATTATGACTTTGATGGCAGTGATTTCGTATTCTTTGCAGTAATTGCAAAACCTGTGAATATAAAGGCGATAGCCCAATCACGACTTTATTCGCGTTTACGCGCGTCAAAGCGTTGACGCGCTTTGACGTCGATATTTGATTGTGTGTAATTCAAATCCAGCTGTCCCAGTCACGACTTTGCGGCGTCAGCGGCGTCAAGCGACGGCAAAAGTCGACCAACTTTCAACTTTTCGCGCGTTGGCAGGTGTTGAAAATTGCAAAACTGTCAAACTGTCGAAATTAAAACTTTATAAAGAGAAAAATCCATACATGAATTTAAATCAAAGCAACCCTTTTGACGCCCTGGCGCTATGAATGAACCTTCTACGGACGTCAACGCGCATGAAGCCCTTGCCGCGTATAACGCGCCGTCGGCATTGGGCCATCGCCTTAACGAATAACGTAAAACCTATGACGGCGAAAGACGCGGCTGATAAATATGTATATGAGAAAGTTGCTGTCACTCGTTTGTTGATAAGCAGGTCAATCGTTATTTAGCCAACAACAACAAAAAACGAGATAACATGATGTTGCATTTCCCGAACAAGCCAAGCTTGCATTTCCCGAACAAGCCTAACTTTACGCTGTGCACTAAAAGTTCACAAAAAAACGGTTCCCCATGTGCGTTTTCGTTCAAATTTGAATATACAAAGCAAGTAAATGGTTTTAAACCTCGACTTGGGCTAAGAAAATGTTAAAATGATATTGAAGCCTACATAAATTACTTGATGGATTTATGTAAGTGGCCATACTAATATAATTATGTGAGTCTGCGTGATTCGTTGTAATTTTTTATACTTTCTATGAAGTATTATTGCCCGGTTATCACGTTCTACCAATAGCACAAAGGCTTCATTTGTAGTTGGTTCATTAAGGCGATCTCGGTGCTCTGTTGTAGGTTGTCAGTCTGTATTAATGATTATCTTATAATATCATTCATTTCATTCCAATTGTAGTCCTCAAAGAGCTATATTTAAATATCCATTGTTGCCTAAGTAAAAATTGATCGCAAAATAGGCAACCTTAATCACGAAAACCGGACCAAAAATAAAAGGGCTTCATATAGTACAATCAAGATTTACTTAGGCAAACCTAAATATGCTCTTTGAAGTCTACAATTGAAATGATAAAAATGCGTTCATTCGCTTTCCTTCGACTACCGGTTCAAGTTTTCGATCTAATCCGATAGCCGGATACGATTGTCGGCTCAGACAATCGTTGTCGATAGTCGGATCGGAATGACAAAATAGCCTAACATGTCCAAGAAAATACAGACAGACAAAAAGACAGGCATACATATGGTCAAAAATTTCTGCCACTAGTATTTAATGGTTATTTTGCCCTAATAGAACCTACATACGCAGCGCCAGAATTTTTTCTCAATATTAACCCCTTTTTTACCCCACCAACCCCTAACTCGAGATGGGTCCACTTCCCGCACAAATGTCATATTATAAAAAATGCTTTAAATTACTTGAAAAGTTTTTAAAGATACCAAACGGCAGAAGGTTGGGACGACACGATTTTTTAAAGTGCCAGCTCCCCTACTATATCTGAAGAAGAAAAAAAGATTCATCCACAAGTATTATTGGTGGATGCAGCAATGAAGCAAATAATATATCAGTATATAGAATATAATGAAGACTGCCAGTTTTCTATGCAGGAATTGAAAAATGTTCTAACATCAGAATACATTCCAGATGAAAAAACCATTAAAGCACGATTAATATCTAAGTACCAAATTGCGGTAATTTTTAAGGGGTAAACTTTTTAGTTTATGGTATTAGAAATGCAAAAAAAAAACATTCAAATCCATTCATTATAAATGGGTTCCGTCATTTTTCTTTTATAATAACTAATTGCACTGGACTAACAGTCAGAGACTCCAATTATATTTACATACCAGCTGGCACCCGGCGCGCCTATGCTGCACCCATAAGCCAATAGGAGTAATCAGTTGATATGAATTTTAATAGACAGTAGGAGAGTTTGCAAAAAAGGCAATTTTTTGGTATTTTTGATTCCAAATAACAAAATGTGAAACTATTTTGAATTTATAAGTTCTGATCATAAATTCGTTATTTGCTAGCTTAAAAAACCCCAGATATCGATTTTCATTGGAATCGGAACACAATTGGCACATTCGTCGGCCATATTGGCGCGGCCATTTTGAATTTATAAGTTCTGATCATAAATTCGTTATTTGCTAGCTTAAAAAACCCCAGATATCGATTTTCATTGGAATCGGAACACAATTGGCAAATTCGTCGGCCATATTGTCGCGGCCATTTTGAATTTATAAGTTCTGATCAGAAATTCGTTATTTGCAACTTTAAGAACTGTTTGTTTTGCGAGGGCGCGTTTCGCTTCTTTTTTTTCTTTTGTACCAAAAATTTTCTCTGCAATTACCTTTTTTCTATTTTCGTTGGGCGCCATCTACCGGAGCGTATTTGCGCCATGCGGTTTACCGAGATTTAGTCAAAACGCACATTCTGTGAAAGTTTCAGCTCAATCGGCCGTCTAGTTTTTGAGTTTTAGTGTCGCATTACAAACCAACAGACATTCATTTTTATATACTACATATATAGATTATAGATAGATATAATACATTATTATAAGTTTTATTATAAGTTAAATTAATAATATTTTAATACAAAAAAAATATCTTTTTTTCAGAAAGTTACACCAGAAAAAGTTAATGACGAACTCGTATCTCTTATACGATTGCAAATACAAACAAAAAAGTATGAACAAGTCGAAATTGAAAGGTGGTTTTTTGTATATGAAATAATTGCAAATTTATTGTCATTGCCGCTGAGTAGGTAGAAGCTTTTTACATGGCTCACTGATTCCAGTCTTCAAAAAAGTTGTTGAAGTCGATTTTCGGAATGGCCTTCAAAACCTTCTTCGATTGGTATTGTGATTTCGGGAATAGCCAGAACAGGGATCTAAGCAAGGAGAATATGGTGGTTGCGGAACGACATGACTTCTTTTTTTCGTATTTTTAATGCATTAGAAATGAATTTAGGAAGGTTTGAATATTTTCCAATATAAAATAGCAATTTGTGTAAGTGAGTAAACAGTATGTATCAAAAATATATAAACTTCATTAAAAATGCGAACCTGTCAAAAAAATACATTAAAAATGTAAAATTTTTACATTTTTAATATTCTTTGATCTTTTTTTGACAGTTCTGCATTAAACAGCTGATATATTTTTAGAAATTTACTTTTTTTGTGTTTACGAGTACATTCTACGTTTCTTGTGAGCAATTTAACAAGTAAATATTCAAAAAAATTATAAATGAATTGAATCATGTCGATGTTGAAGTCAGATTTAACTAATTTATTTCTGTCTCATTCTCATAAAAATCTAGTTATCTTTTTCTCACATGACTCGATTTAATGCATTAAAAATACGGAAAAAAAAGAAGTGCCAGAGGGGCTTTACAACTAAGCTCCTTTTCGAAAAAATGTAGTGTTTTTGAATCCAAGTGAGATGCGGTCCTTATAGTCTTTCAAAATCGATTTTATCGACCCAAACAATATTTACGATATGTAAACAAGGGATCTAATTGTCAATCGAATTTTCACCAGTGGACGTCGAAGAAGGTGTCTTCTTCAACGCGTTTGGCTTTCTTTGAACAACTTATACCCATCAAAAACACTCACTAGGGACAGTGAATTGTCAAAAAAGCCCTTTTCAATATTTCGGAAGCCAAAATCCCATTTCTGAAGTAAAATTTAATGTAACTTTTTCGCATTCATTTTAAAAATCTTTTAGATGAAAGTAAACAACCAAGTATTCTTCATTAACTACTGAAGGAATATATTGGCTTGAAATTTTAAGCAGATTTATAAATTAGAGTGCTCCATCTTCTTCTTTAGTGGTTCTACATCCGGGGTCCAGTTGCGGCCTCTCGCACCTTCTCTCTTCACCGGTTTCGATTATGATTTGATGTCATCCAGTTTGGCATCAATAAGTTCGGGGCGTGCTAGTCTACAACTACACTGTTGGGTTTCCCCCTCTGTCGAACCGCAGAGAACTTTCCGCGCAGGTTCCTCTTCGCTCATACGAGCTACATGCCCTGCCCACCGAAGTCTACCGAGCTTTATTTCCTTCACGCCACGTGATAGCGCTCGTAGATCTCGTTGTAGAGTCTCTGGAATCATCATTCCTCAAACAATTCTCCGAAGTAATTTTCATTCAAACACGGCTAAGTGTTTGGAGGACCTTTTGCTAAGCTCCCACGTCTAGGATGCATATATGTGAGTACCGGTAAGCCTATTATCTTGTACAGCAGCAGTGTGGATGATATGGTTAGATAGGCTTTGTTGGCTTTTAACAGCCGCGCGCATATTACTGGTTCCATGTTATTACAACGGCTACTACTATTGACCCAAGGTAGGTGAATGGTTATACTACTATAAATGCGCGCACTTCTACCTTCATTGTGGTAGCAATGTTTGGCGTTGTTGCAGACGAATCTCGGATAATTATCTCCAATGACTGGTTGAAAAGGAGGCAGGCCAGACCGACCCTTGTCAGAGACCATTATAGATGTTGATTGGTCAGGACAGTGTTCCGGATATTATCACTTGGCTGCTTGGTGTCAGCTTATTCGGCGATGCCGAATTCTGTCATACCTTTGTAGAGTTATATAGGCGGCTTTAAAGTCTCTGAAAAGGTGTTGGAGTGAGTTTTGAAACTCTAGACATTTTTTCGTCGCCTGCCACAGGGTGAAAATCAGATCCGTTTTCGATTTCTCTGGGTTGAAGCTCTATGATGTTTCTAGCGTATGGAGCGATTCTGTTTTGTAGGATAGCGGAGAATATCTTATATCCGGTACTCAACAACCTTATACCGTGATAATTGGTACACACTGTGGTATCTCCTTTTTTATGTACCGGGTGCAGGATGCCTTTTACAGTCTTCTGGCATCGATTCCTGCTCCCATACTGGCCCAATTTAACCATGAATCACCTGGCGCAGCCTAGGGCCCCTAAGCTGAAGGCATTAGCTTAACTCTGTTTATTATAGGAACACGGATGTGTAGTGTTTTAGTCCGCGGATTTAATTCATGTCAAGCTTTTAAGACACTATACACTTCACGAATCCTGAAGTAACACCTTTCGTTTAATGTGCCAAATACTCAGATAGTGGCTTGTAAAATAGAATTCGTTGCCTTTTGTTGTACTTTATATCTGCAATCTTCTTCTACTAATAAATAAAACAAGGGTTTTTTGATATAATAAATTTTTCTTCATGGAAGTTATTACGGACGTTTCTGTTGTTTTTACTGCTTGCATAAACTAGAAATATCCTTTGACGATCAAATGTTTGACCCATTTCTTACTTTGAGGAAAAGATTACGCGTACGCTTGAGTTAGGGCGTTCAGATCCTGCGAAACTGCTCTTAAGGTTACAAAAAACCACCTTAAACTTTTTCAATAAAAGATTCTGTAATCTTAATGGTTTATATTTAGTTTAGTGCGGCGAATCGAGTCTTTTTTGTCTATGCTGGTATTCATCGATTTTGTTTTATTTTCAATTTTGATGTGCTTTCTGCTATACCAATTATCGGAGGTAAGAATAAGAAACGAGTTAATTACATTTTTAAAACCGCTTTTTTTTAGACTCAGCCAGAGCAGCTAGTGACACCTAACAATATAATACTGATCCTTTATTTTTTCTGTGTTGCTTTTATGCAGCTGATTTATCACCTTATAGCTAACGAAATATGTTTAGAGGTAAACTTGGAATATTAATAAATTATTACAGATTTTTTAACCGGCTTCAAACAAGGAGAAGGTTATCAATTCGATGCTTAGGTATTTTTGTTTTGGTCCTGTTCACGCATAACTTTGTAACGCAATGACTTTTTACTTTTTTTTTGTTTGAAAGGGTAGTTTCCCACTGTGGTCCTGAGCAATTTTTTTTAATTCTGATAAAGGAGTTTGAACGTAGGCATAAAAAACTGGTACAATTAGTACACCTTGAACGGGTAGAAGTATTTTCAAAAGCAGCGCAATAAATTATTTTAATGTCGCGAAATTGATAGACGCATTTTTTTTTAATTTTTTTTCTGAATGTACAACATGTCGAGAGCATTGTGTCAAAATTTCAAGTAAATCGGAGCAAAACTAACGAAGATACGGCGTTTCAGGTGACCATGCTCGATTTTTATACCTGCCTGGCTGCTGCGCGGCCCGCCTACCGGCAAGCTGCTTCAAGTCCCTTTGTAATCTCCAAATTACTCTCTACTTTTATGGGTCTTTGTAGGTATGCCAACTGACCTTGTATATATTGTATATAAATTAGTTTACAAGAACACTTTCTGCGCAGCGGTTGTGTACTGTGCTGTTCGAGTATAAAACTTTAAATCGATTTTCTCGCAAACTTCATTTTTGAAGTTCGGGAACATTAGAATTCAAAATCTACTAGGAATGTGTTTGTTTATTCCTCGTTCTACCAAATCTATTAAGCCTAGGCCAAATAGATGGTTTAATAGGGAGTGCATGAACGCAATTAAAGCTAAGGAAGCCGCATATAGAGCGTACACCTGTTCCCCAAACGAGTCACTTCGGCGTGAATATATCAAATCGAGAAACTCCTGTAATTCCACCATCAGGAAGATCAAATCAGCACTTGATGAGAAGTTGAGAAGAAAAATCCTCAACACGCGCGTAGGCAGCAAAAACTTCTGGTCCTTGGTAGCCTCCATCAAGAAGAATTTTACCTCTTCCTCAACCCCTCCATTTATTAATGGGAGGGAGGTGATAACAGAAAGCAAACCCAAGGCCGATTTATTAGCATCTCTGTTCGCCTCAAACTCTTCTTTACCTGAAACTGATACGCCACCCCCGGTTCTCGAGCGCAACGCCCATTCAATGGATGGAATTTTTTTCAGAACTCGAGAGGTGTATAAATGTCTCAAAGAACTCGACGTCAATAAATCCACTGGCCCTGACAATATTCCCCCTATGGTACTCAAGAAATGTGCCTCACCTTTGGCTAAACCCCTGCGAAAACTTTTTGCCCTGTCTTACTTCTCCGGAGTGTATCCCGACTCTTGGAAACTAGCTCATGTTCAGCCCATTCCGAAAAAAGGTGAAGCCAGCGACCCTTTAAACTACCGCCCAATAGCAATTACTTCTGTTCTCTCCAAAATCATGGAGACAATAATCAACCGAAAGCTGATGAAATATCTAGAATCTAACCAAATTATACACGACAGGCAGTACGGCTTTAGACCTAAAAGATCTACTGGCGATCTTCTTGTGTGTCTGACTGAGGATCTCAACCAAAGCATCCATCGCTTTGGTGAGTCTGGTCTGGTTGCTCTGGATATTTCCAAGGCTTTCGACAGAGTATGGCATCCCGCTCTGCTGTCTAAACTCCAAGCTATTGGTATCGACTCAGTTCTAAGGAACTGGATTGAGAGCTTCCTTTCTGGCCGTTCCATCAAGGTAGTGTTGGATGGCGTAGAATCTGACCCTCATTCCATCTCGGCCGGCGTCCCCCAAGGCTCGATCCTCTCTCCTGCTCTCTTTCTTATATTCATTAATGACCTGCTCTCAATCCCCTCCAACCCACTTCATAGTTTTGCCGATGACGGTACTTTGCGTTACTCCTACGCCTTTGACAATATAAGACAAGCACGTGCCAGACCTTGTCTCCTAGACCGCGAACTCATGTCCAACTCCATTAACAGGGACATTGAATTCATTCTTGCTTGGGGCCTCAAGAATCGCGTCGAATTCAACGCAACCAAAACAAAGTACTGCCTTTTCTCTACAAAAACCTGTACCGACCGTCCCTCTATCTCAGTGGGCGAAAAGAATGTAATGGCTGACCCATCTCTTACTATCCTAGGCGTAACCTTATCTTCTAATCTGCGATGGAATAATCACATATTCCAAATCGCCAAACAAGCTTACCAATGCCTGGGATTCCTCAAGAGATGCAAGTTTCTCCTTCAGCCATCTGCTCTGGCTACAATCTACAAGTCCTACATTCGGCCCCGCCTTGAATACAACTCGTACATTTGGGCGGGCGCCCCAAAAACCATCTTGGCTTGGCTGGACAAGGTGCAAAACCGCGCCATTAAACTCATTGGCGATAGGACCATTTGCTCCTCTATCGACTCTTTAAGCCACCGTAGGAATGTAGCAGCCCTCAGCAAGTTTTACCGCTATTACTATAGCGACTGCTCCACTGAAGTCAGAAACCTCATGCCTACACGGCAACTTTTTTCCCGCAACACAAGACTAGCCAACTCGGCTCACCCCCACACCCTTCAGCCCCCCTCTTCGCGCACATTACGTTTTAGAAGTTCGTTTATAAATAGAACAACTCGATTGTGGAATTGTCTTCCGCAGTCGATATTTCCGAACTCATATAACACCTCAGAGTTCAAACGCAAGGTCCACCGACATCTACTCACGCACCCTCCAGACCTCTAACCTATCCTTTCTTTCTCTATCCTTCACATCAAGCTTACTACTAGACATTGCACCATGACTTGAACGACATGACGGACTAGTAGTACAAAGGGTGATTCCTGAGCTTGACGTTTTCACATAAAAAAAAAAAAAAAAAAAAAAAACTTGACCGATCCTTTTGAATTTTTAAAAACTATTTCTTCACATCAATCAACAGGTAATCAGGAAGTTTTTTTACCAATTTTTTTTACTTTTTTAATAAGAAATTCACCGAAATTTTTTAGCGAAAATCGCGTTTTTCACTTCCTTAACAAACCATCTTTATCTAATTTTGGATTTAGAGTAAATAAATTTGAAGTACGAGCGATTTCCTTTTGACTCATTAATGCGTTAATCTCTTCCTGAAAATAAGAATTTTGCACAAATTTTATCCAATACCTTTCTGACTGATTAATTTCTTCTGCCGTCAAAAAACTTGTCACCGGTCTGCTCTTTCCCTACAAAAGCGGATAGTCCAAGACGTAACTCTCAATAAACACGTCCAGCTGCTATATGTTGATGGCGGTATAACAAAGGATGCAACATCGCTCTTAAAAACATCAATGTATGAAAACATCGATGTTGCCACGACAAACATCGATGTTAAAAAACATCGGATATAGAAACGATACATCGATGTTTTCCCAATATTTTAATTATTTCATCCATCACACGACTTAAAATGTGGTTAGACATTTTAATGAACATAAAGTAACTAGATTCACATATTCAATTATCTAAGTATGCAACTATAATTATTACGTATCTAAGCAACAAAATATACATACTAATCATTTTTTAACAGTGTTTAACGCAAAACCTTAGCTTAGAGTGTGGGACAGGGTAAATGAGAGTGCTGACAATGCAATAATTTGAATTATTTACAGTGTTTTTGGTAATGTCAACCCCCTTCCTTTACTACATGAAATTTTTATGTTTATTTATTTATTAAATATAAACTTGTTTAGTTGGTTATATTAACCTGACGTATATGTTTATTTTATGTTTTGTTTGTGCGGTATATTTGTTTGAATTTTAAGTTATGATGCTCTATGATTTCTCCTAAATGTATACCGTCTTTTATCGAGATTTGTCCTCTGTGGTGTGCGTAATATTGCTTTCGCGGTAAAATTCTAACATTTTTCTTCTATTTCCAACTGGTGTGATTCTTTCTGAGTTTGGAAGATTGATTAGGGACAGGTAGTAAATTTTTTCCATAATGCGATGTTTAACAGTTTTGCCGTCGATGTATCGGCGATGTATCGTTCATCAAAACATCGATGTTAACATCAACATCTTTTGTATCCCTAGCGTATAACTGGCTCGGAAATCTTAACAATTGATGATGAAGTAGACTGATTTAGCATTGCCAGCAGAGCAACCATTGGCAAGTCTTCTTCTGTTAGATAATCATGTTCAATCTCTTCACGAAGCCAATCTGGTCCATACTTCCACAAAACAGATTCTGTTAAAAACTCAGCGTCTTTTCCTCTTGTCAACAAATCCGCAGGATTACACTTTCCGGGTCAATGTTTCCAAGGTGCAATGCTCGTAAGCCGTTGAATTTCTTCTACCCTATTACACACAAAGGGTTTCCACTGATCCAGTGTAGCGTTATCTGCGAGTCTGTCCGTAAGTATGTGCTTATAAATTCCAACTTGAGAGATCTTCTTGTGTAGTTACATAATCGGGAAGCAATTAACGCAGCCGTTAATTCTAATCTTGGTAGAGTTAGTTCTAAAGAGCTATTTTCTTCCTTGAGAGGCGCTACTCGATTCTTAGAACAAAGGAAGTGTACTTTAGCATTTCCTGTTTGATTTATGCTCTTAACATACGCGACAGCACCATAAGCACGTGAACTGGGGTCATCAAATACGTGAAGTAGCATTGTAGATGGATCTTGGTCACTTAAGACAGATATCGCAGGAACAAATCTGAAAGATTCAATAAATCTTTACAACACTCAGAGAATCTTACTTCTTCTTCTTTATCCAACAATTCATCCCACCATAATTTGCGTTTCCATAAATCCTGGCACAATATCTTTAATTTCACAGTGACTGGGCTAAACATACAAATTGGGTCAAAAATCCTAGAAATAACTTGCAACACACCTCTTTTAGTATAGACAATTTCGTTCCTTATAAATTCTATAACCGGACCCAGATTCACGCTTAAATCATCACTAAAAGTGTTCCATACTACTCCTTGCACCTTCTAAATAACACGGCATTCCTCTCTGTGTACCACAAACAATGCTCGTAATTTTGCGTGGTTACTATTCAAGTTATATAGGCGCATAGATGCGCTCTGCATGATGGTCTTAGCCTCCAAATAGAATCTTTCAGCCTCTGCTTCATTATCAGCGCCAAAAACAAGATCGTCCATATAAAATAGGTTTTGCATTACAAGTTTCAGGATATCGTGATGACAGAAAGATGTCTTCTAATAGTGGCAGTCAAGTGAAAGGGACTGCTAGTACCACCCAAAGTTACTCTTGTAAGTCGGAAAACAGCTAATGATGACATATCCTGCAATGAGTTAATTGAATTGGCATACCAACAAAATATATGAACGTCACGATCATTTTCATTCAGAAGAATCTGCAGAAACGCCTTTTCTATATCTGATACTAATCCGAATCTTGCCGCACGGAAATCCAAATTTACTTGCAACACGTCTGGCAGTATGGTATGGTAAATAGTATATCCTCTTTCCTGTATAAATGTCTTTGACGCGTTCCGCGAATCCCGCTTTTATAAGCTTCGTCATTTCCACATTGTACTCAAGAAACTTTTTAGAATCTCTCGCTAATTTTCTGACTAAATTGTGAAATCTTCTAAGTGCACCGGCACGATTATCATCTAAAACGATATTCGTAATTTTCCAGGGAAGACTCGCTTCATAACGATCCTTGGATCTCGTTATACTGTTCTCAAATAACTCCTTGTCTTTAACGCAGTCCACTTCATTAGGGATTCCTAAAATATCAAGATTCAAGCTCCTGTCATTTTCGTAGCAGCAAATGTACCATCGCCTGCTGGCCCATGAAGGGTCCAACCGAAAATAGATCCCACAGCAGTTAGTTTTGAAGTAATTCTGTGTATTTTATTCGTAACAACTGACCAGTAAGTATCCGCACCTATTAATATACTTAATTCTTTTTCAATTCCATCATTAATTTGTAAGGAGTCAGCCAATTGGTGGTACCCTTCTAACTGAAATTTGTTTTTATTTGGAGCCGCTAAGACTAACTAATTGCTCCTTTAATCCCTCATGGGACATAGGGCGGAAACAGTTGCCCTCCAGCGGACTCTGTTTTGCGCGACAGCTCTCAGCTCTGACCAGGATCTCCCGGTTGTTGCGGCCTCTGCTAATAGGGTTCTCCTCCACGTTGTTCTAGGTATTCCGACTCGACGGGTTCCTTGCGGATTCCAGTCGAGGGCCTGTTTGGCTAGATTCTCGTTTTCGCGTCGCAAGGTGTGGCCAATCCAATTCCATTTCCTTCGCCTGATTTGGTCGTCTATCCTTTCTTGGCCGGCACGGCGCCATAGTTCTTCATTTGAAATTCTATCTTGCCAGCGGATTTTCAGGATACGACGTAGGCATCTGTTGATGAAAACTTGTAGGCGCCCTGTGATGAATTGGGTGACTTTCCATGTTTCGCAACCGTACAAAAGAACTGCCTTAACGTTGGAGTTGAACAGCCGCAATTTGGTGTTAATTGAGATCTCCGTCGATCTCCATACGTGAAACAGGCATGCATATGCGCTTCTTGCTTTATTTATTCTGGAACTGACGTCTTCTTCTGTACCGCCGTTTTCGGTAATAATACTACCGAGGTAACAGAATTTATCTACCAGTTCCACGTCACGGTTATTTAGCGCTCTTGGTTCAAGGGTGTTTGCATTTATCCGCATTTCCTTGGTTTTAGTCGGATTTAACCTTAAGCCTGCTGAACTACTTTCTGTTGCCAAATTGTTTAACATGTTTCTGAGGTCCTGGTGTCTGTGGGCCAGCAAACAGATATCATCCGCGTAGTCGAGGTCCTTATGGCGGTCTAACAATCCCCATTGTATGCCACCTGTTCTAGTACCTAGAGCGCTGACAAGGATGTCGTTTATTACTATAAGAAATAGTAATGGCGAAAGTAGGCATCCTTGCCGTACTCCTGAGCTCACTTCAAAGCTGTCGGAGAGTTTTCCATTGTGAAGAACTCTGCATTTCGAATTGTTGTATAGAGCTTTTATCAATTCTATTATTTTATTCGGCAGTCCACGTTGCCGAAGAGCTCGCCATATAAAGCTCCTATTAACCGAGTCGAACGCTTTCTCATAGTCTACGAAAGCAAGGTAAAGGGGGGATCGGAATTCAGTAGACTGCTCCACTATGATTCTCAAGGTGTTAATGTGGTCTATGCAGGAGCGGCCTTTTCTGAATCCAGCCTGCTGTCTTCTAAGCGTTCGATCTACTGCCTCTCTTATCCTTGATAGTAATATGTGGGACAAGATTTTGCCCACAGTAGATAATAGACAGATGCCTCTCCAGTTGTCACATATTGTTAGGTCCCCCTTTTTTGGTATTTTGACTATGATACCTTCCGTCCAATCCTCCCGAAAGGTACAGGTGTTCCATGCTATTTCCAGGATTGGCTGTAGCGCATCTGCTATGAGGCTTGAGTCGGCTTTCAACAATTCTGGCGGGATGCCATCTTTTCCAGCTGCTTTACCATTGGCCATTGCATGAATTGCGGTTACTATTTCAGTCTTGGATGGGGCACGAGTGGTGATTCTTATTGGCTGTGCATTGTTGCTGTTGTTTTCCTGAGGTTCCTGTGTAAATGAACCATTCAGGGCGGCGAAGAAGTAATCTCTCCATCTTTGGAGTTGCTCCTCGTCGCTGCACAGCAGCCTTCCATCCGCACTCTTTACGGCATGCTTTTTAGTAGAGTGCTTTCCCGAGAGCTGTTTAGTGATTTGGTACAGCACCTTACTGTTGCCTGTGTTTGCCGCGTTTTCCCCTTTCTCTGCGAGCTCATTTATCTGCCGCCTTTTATCACGCCGGACACTTCTCTTTACCTCCCGGTGCAATTGGGAGTATTCCCGTTCAAGTTGTTGTCGTTTTTCCGGGTCGCTTGTAGAGTTCACGTTATTTTTGAGGGCCCTTCTGCGTTCAATTTTTTGCCAGGTTGTGTCCGAGATCCAGTGTTGCTGGTTTCTTTGGACATAACCGATGCTTGTTTCCGCTGCTGTTATTATAGCGCCCATGATCCGATTCGTGTCCTGTTTCGAAAAGCAAAGGTCGTCGTCGTGTTGTCCGTCCGGTTCCGAGGCAATGTTTGCCGATTCGTAGCAATTGTGTGTTTTATGGGAGCGGGTTGCTAACCCTCAGCCCAACCGACTTAAAACTCTGTTTTGTGGCGCAGAGAACTCGCCATTCGACCGTCTCCCGTTAGCTCCTTCCGAAGAAGTACCCCAGGGGGCACCGCGGGGAGGTGGGATTAGGACTTGCTAACAGAGCTGCTAGGTGTTCGTCTGCAGTGACTCTTCTCGGGTTTTGGCAGAAGTGACAAATCGGGTGCCACCACCTTCCGAGGTCTTTGTTAGCCATTCGCCCCCCAGCCGCTAAGACATCAGTACATATTTGTGGAGCCACCAAGGCATCGAGAATGATAAAAGAATTATTAAATTGGCTCTGCAACGTTAATCGTACCTGCTTATATCTCGTTCCAGTAGACTGTCCGTCACTACCAAATGTCAATAGACTTAACCTTTGTGTTCCACTGATAATCCTAATTTTTTCCCTACAGTCGCAGTGACGTA
Source organism: Thereva nobilitata (assembly GCA_963855945.1). NCBI lineage: Eukaryota > Metazoa > Arthropoda > Insecta > Diptera > Therevidae > Thereva > Thereva nobilitata. Next base: position 90,590,044 of record OY979694.1, read on the forward strand.
AGAAAAATGACTCCCACTGTCAATAATTGTGCGAACTATTATCCGCTTGAGAGATCCAATATCAGAAGCGATTACTGGTGCTGTTTGAAGGAAAATGGTGTTGCACCTGAGGTTTATTTTGCGCGCATAAATTAAGAGCTTGCGCTATCTCCGAAACATTTCCACTTTTACTAGGAGCATGAGATGCTTGAACTTTTATTAACGCAGCTTGAGGTTTACACTGAGCTTTAAAGCTTGGATCACACAAAACAGAAGGATGTTTCCCTTTGAATTTGACACACTTCACACCTGTAACCCTGCAAAACTTTGACATATGCCCCTGTTTTAAACAACGAAAACATCGTCCATCGTTTCTTAAAATCTCCTTACGTTGATCTAATGTCATATCATTGGAATTACACGCCATCGCTGTATGCTTCGAGCACTTACAGAAAATGCAAATGCAGAAAATTTCTTTTGCTGTCACAGTCATAGCCGCTGCTGTAGAAACTGTAGATAACCGGTTACTGGAATGCGATTGCTTTTGTGTGTCGACCACTCACATATAATAATGGACTGCTCATCAGCCACAACCTTCTAAAATACAAGCCATGACATAACCTTCTATATAGAAAGCCATGAACACCAGTTGTGTATGTGTTAGTTGGTGGTCCGGGTGCCATATCGTTTCCTATCAAATTATATGGAAAAGTGGATGTGAGAATTTTTTTTTTGTTTCTTTAGTGAAATAATTATATAAAAAGAAAGTTATTAACTCAATATGCATGAAAACCATTAAATCAAAACGTTGTCATAGAAGTGATACCTAAAAATTATGAATTTTAGTGCGATGTTAGTGTCACATTGAATGACTAAGTGTGTTAATTGTAAAGGGGGCCACCTTGTTTACGTTTGCGGTGGTTTTGTCGTGTTTCATTAGGAAAAAAAAGTTAAGTTTTTCATGTTGTGCGGTGTTAATTATTAAAAATATAAGTGCAGCAAAATGTGAAAGAAAGTGCTAAAGTTATTGTTTTGAATGCCATTTAAATTGGGGCATATTCAGTGCATTTATAAAGGTTTTATCTTGGATATGAAGCCATTGTAGATTTTGCCAATTACTGCTATATCCACAGTCTAGAATGTTTTTATATCCAAGGTTAGATATTTATACATAAATGTACTAAATAAGCCCCAATTTAAGTGTCAATCAAAACAATAACTTTAGCACCTTCTTTCACATTTTTCTGCACTTATATTTTTAATAATAACACCATAATGAAGATATTAATCACTTTAAAATCACTGGTAATCCGATTACCACCGCACAACATGAAAAACTCAACAATTTTCCTAATGAAACACGACAAAACCACCGCGAATGTAAACAAAGTGGCCACCTTTACAATTAACACACTTAATCACTCAATGTTTTTTAATTTTTTTAATCAAATCACATGTGGTTTACATGAATATAATAAGTAGTTTCTTTTTTTGTACTAAGGCCCACTGTAATACACTAAAAAAAACACCAATATCGCACTAAAATTCATAATTTTTAGATATCACTTCTATGACAACGTTTTAATTTAATTGTTTTCATGCATATTGAGTTAATAACTTTCTTTTTATATAATTATTTCACTAAAGAAACAAAAAAAAACAATTCTCAGATCCACTTTTCCATACAATTTGACAGGAAACGAATATGGCACCTGGACCACCGAATTGCTTACTTGTATGTGTGAGCATGGCATGTTCATGGCTTTCTATATAGAAGGTTATGGCCATGAAGAAGACAGCCACACGCACACATTGAAACATTTTGCTAGGCCGTGTGTTTGCCGGTTTCCATTTTCATTTGCTGTCAAATTGGTTGGGAGCTGAAGTAAATGATTGAATTTTTGTAGTGTTTTTTTAATAAACATAAAGAAATTTATAAATATAAATTAAAATTTAAATTTGGAAATATGTTTTGCGCGATTTTCTTTAATTTCAGGTAAAAATTGCCTTCATTTTTTTACGTTATTTGATTGACTTTCAGACCCTTCACTGTGAACTTTTTTAAAAACAAAAATTTCTGGACATTACATTCTACGATCATGTCATAATATAAATATTCTGTTTTTGGCAGTGCAGCAATTAAAGTAAATTGTTGAATATCTTGTTCAAAGGTGCACGATCTTTCTACCTATAAGAAAAGTATTGGAAGTATTTGTCCCGTCCGCCAAAGTTGAGTACTGAAAATTGTGAATATAAATGCAGTTTCAACAAATAAAAAGTATTTTTACTTCGATTTAAAACAAATTTATTGCAAGTTGAACATAAATTGATTTATTTAAAAAAGTTATAATTAAAAAGTATATATTTCGTAGCGTGTAGTGTTGACCGGTGCATAAACCAAGGAATACTCTGTGGAGGTATAAGAAAAGCAACTATCCAAAACTCACTAGTTTAATTTAACATTATAAAACTAATTCAAATAAAAACAATAATCGTTTTATATAATATAAAATATATGCTAAAAAATATATAAAAGTTCACATAGCCAAAAATTTTTTCTAAATAAATAAAAAATGACTTTCACAGCCTGTTATTGAAAATTTAAAAGCTTTCGATTTTCTTTATTATTATTCCAATTGTCGCATATTTGAATTTCACGCAAATTTTTAGTTAAATTATTCAGGAGAATATTAGCTAAACGGAAACAAATTTCAATATATATATCTTTTGATTTAAGACCGCACTGGCATTCGATCTCTAAATTAACATCAAAGTTTCCACCGTAGACACTTTGAAGTGTAAGGCAACATAATATATTTTTATGATTGCTTACTTACTTCGTTTTATATGATCGATTTTTAGAATGTACTGGAGAATACTGCTCATATGGAACAGTAAAAACTTTACTTCTGGAGTTGGGATTGTCAAACCTCCTCGTTGCAAGGAGTTGAAATAATCGTCTTCAGAAGCAGATCCCTTCTCCTTAATGAGCAAAGATTTACAAGATGTGCATGTCAACCGTTTGGCAATTGCATGAGACACATAACCAGCTGCATATAAATTGGAAGACTTATCAACAACTGTATCTTCCAGGTAATTAGAATGAAATATAGAATCAAAAATAGAAATATCGACCGGTTCGTACAATGAACGTCTCTTGAGCAAGCCTGGTAAAATTTTTTTGGTTATGTAAGAAAACGTTATGAACTCGAATTTTTTTCTCTGATTCAACGATTTCCGCGTAATAAACTCTATAAGTGCATCCGGACAAAGAGCGATACAAACCGAAACGGCGTTCCAAATCATCGGTTTGTAATTTACCGGGTAAAACATATTTCATATTTAAAGTATCGAGGGAATATTAGTAAATGGATTATAGTATCAGTAGTCATGATAGCAGCTTCAAAAGTGTCCTTGCTTAAAATGCCGTGATTGCCATTATCCGCCGAGCTCTTCCAGTTTTGTAACCAAGATATAAAACTATTAAGAAATTCAAATCTGCAATCGGATATGTTATCAAACGGTTTGGACCAATCGTTACGTTTAATTACACCAAGTCTAAGACTTTTAACGTTGACTGTATCCCACCAATTTCTAATAAGTTCACAAAATTCTGCGGTTTGGAACATGTCATCGTTTGATTTTAACGCGGCAATAGTAGTGCGATGAAAAATGTTATCGACTAATTGGACATTTTGCCTTTCTAAACTATTGGGATATACTGTTTTGAAATTTAATTTATAGGCTTTTTTAATCATTAAGTTTGACTCTTCATTATAGAGTTTTCTAATATGATCAAAAAAAGCACTTTTGATTTCGCCTGTATTGAAATCAGGATAAATAAAACATTTTCCGCGATTCTGCAAATTAATCCAATTATTGCGAAAGTTTTTAAATAAATGAACGGTATCGTATTGCAGAAAAATATCTTCACCGGGAAAATTCGGATTGGGGAAAAAGTTTGTACGATTTTCGCGTAATTTATTGAACATTACCGGGTTTACACGATTATTGTCCGATATAACAACTAAGACACGAAATCCTAATTGTTGCACAAATTTAATAATATCGATAGTTAAAGAACACGCTTCGTCCCCAGTAAGGCCGACAACTGGAATAAGACGAATAATCTCTTTAAAAGAGCTGTAGACCGATTTGATCATAAATGCCAGTACAGTCTTAGCTGCTGAACTTGGATTATTTTGTGCCATTCCTAATAAATTATTGGCCTTGTACTCTACACCGCGTTTCCCTAAATATATCTCGTCAAGCAAAAGCGCGACGTACTTTTCCCGGTTATTTAAATTTTCTGCTATATGGTTAAAATAGCGCTCGTCATTACTGGGGTTCTTATAATCAGAAGACAAATGCATCTTAGAAGAAATAGATTGCAAGTGTCTTTTGCATGGTAGTATTAAAAATTTTCTTAATAGCTCATACGCGGATGAGGACTGAATGTATATTACGAAAGCCATAATTACAGAAGAGGGACTATATCTAGGCTGTTTTAATAAAATTAATTCTACTTGGTTGCACAAAAGATCTATTTTGCTCTGATGTTGGAATTCTTCACACTCATTAGCTTTTTTTAAAAAGTAACAAGCTTTTTGAAGATAGTATTCTCGGCTGGGAGTAAAAGGCTTGGCGCTGTGAAGGTAATGCGATAATAAATTAACGATTTGCGACCAAAGCACCAGTTTTAAATTATTTGGTAAAATCCAAGCTAAATCTTTCGCTGGAATTTCTAAGTTTTTAACAAATATTTTAATTATTAAATCGTGTTTGACAATAATTTGAACCGAGAATTGACAACCGGCTTCCTTATTCGATTCCAACAAAAAAAATATAATTTGAGTCTCCTCTTTAAATACGTACCATTTTTCAAATTTTAATTCTCGTGTAAAATTTTCTTTAAAATCTTCGAATGATTTAATGCAATCTGCAATTAAAGCTTTATTGGACATTTTCTCAACGCGCAAATTTATTTTTTCTCTTCGTAGAGAAGGATCTTTCCGAGTTGAACACTCAGGAACAGGGTGATATGATGGTTGGTTTGGGAAAATAGACGGAATCGCGGTTTTTTTAATCGTTTAGTTGACAGGGTCCATCCAGTGTTTGGATAAAATCGTTCGCGTGAAAATGTGAACCACATACCACAGAATATTTTGTTGGCTCCCAGTCTTTTCGGTGGATAGCCTTTCTCCATAAGTTTTTAAAATTTTCATCTTTTGGGAAAGCGAATGTCGAAACGAGAGGAGCTGTTTTCAAAAAACTATCGTAATTAGATGTGCAACCAACAACAAAGCAGCGACGAGGCATTTTAACTACTTTTTTTATAAGCTATATTAATAATCCGACGAAAGCTCTTAAATTTTTAAAATATTCTATCAAAATAATTAAAATAAAATATAAACATTAATAAAATTTACTAACCTCTATACAACTTTCTTGTGGCGACGTATGCGAATCCGTTTTCTTTTTCACCTTTCCTTTCGTACCTGCTGAAATATTTCTTATTTTCTTATTTCAAGTTAATAGAAACATATTATTTCGCTTACACTGAATAGAAATTTTTAATTGCACGAACCGAGGCAGCCAAAAAGAATTTTCTTGCCAAAATTTATGAACTTAACCTAAAAAACAAACATGTTTAAAAACACTTTTTCACTTTTAATGATCGCAAAATTTTATTATTTTAACCGTCACTCACTTTATTAATAACACACTAACGATATCAGCAACAAAATTTACCCGTAATATTATATTTCATCAATAAATTATTCGCGCCGAAATAATTTTCCTGCTGTCGTCCATTAATTTACTTCGAGAATACTTTGGCAGCCGGTACACCACACCTCCACATACGCAATCGTTGTTCATGGCTTGTATTTTAGAAGGTTGTGCATCAGCCATTATTTCCATACAAACTCATGGCACCAAAAAGTATAGAAAAGTATAGTCCTCTCGCTCATCCATAAGCCCCTTTGTCACCGAACTTAAATTTTGTCCAATTTCGTGTTAAGAGTTCAGTGCATTCACTGACAGAAATAAAATCAGATAGTGCCAAACTTGAAAAAAATAAAATTTGACATTCAAAAACTGCACACTTTTCCATTTTCTTAAATATTTTTACTTTTGACATTCAATAAATCACAAAATGCGATAACTTTTTTATCTTTGTAAATAAAATTCTGGAATGATTTTAAGCGAATTTAAAATAAAACCGCCACAACGGTTGCACGATATTAAGCCCGGTATGCAAGGCTCAAGAAATTTCTTTGTCTATCTAAAAACTATGTAAAAAAATGGTTAAGAAATGGTTCAGAAATATTTTCTGGAGCGATTTCTGCGACCGGTATGCTAGAGTCAAGAAATTCACACCAGAAATATCGTGTTTTTTAGTGACACGCAGATGTCGCTTATAATAAAATTTTAGTTTTCCTCCAGAAATAAGTGTCGATTCATTTATTTCTTGAAGGAATTTTAACTGTTTATGAGTACATGACATGTCAGCTGTTTTTTGAAATTGAAAGGAACTTTCCGCAGTACTAAAAATAACATTTTATTAATTTTTATTATTATTATTTTAAGTGTTTTTTAATTCCTTATTAATTAAAACAATTTCATTAATTCCAAGCACTCATAAAACAATTTATTTAATGTCTGCAATGAAAATAAGCACGGTATACAGAAACAAGGTAATGTAACATAGACAGCTTCGAATATCGTAGAATTTTCGTGCCGAGTGACGTCAGCACTAATGTAGAAACAACAACACAACTCCGATTTTATATGGGAAGAGCGTGCCAAGTGACGTCAGCACTCAAATGACATTTCTCCATTACATTACCTTGTTTCTGTATACTGTGGAAAATAAGTAACTGTCAAAATTTCTGAACTGCTGTCATTTTTTCTTAGGGAAATAAATGCAGAAGTTTTCTTGAGCAAATTCCTTGAGCCTTGCATACCGGGCTTTAAAGTTGCTGTGAAAAATCACCAAAAATTCCGCAGGTAAAAGTTTTGCTTCCTTTTCATTAAATTTTATTAATCTCTACAAGATAAACATTAGTTGACATAGAATTAAATAATACATTAATTTAGGCTGAGGTGCCCATTATTTTTCCTTTTTTCCTCGATAATCCTGGTAAAGTTTATTCTTGCTCTTCGTAAAAATAGGTAATATCTTCAGAAATTGTCTCTTCAAAATTTCCTGATAAGCTTCATAAATTGTCTCTCTTCCAAAATCTCCTGATAATCTTCATAATCTCAGTGCCAATTTATTTATAAAACAAAATCTTTTTCTCTGACATTTTCCAAAAAAAACGATGCTAACTCAAATATTTCAATTCTAACAAGAAAAATTACAAACAAGTAAAACTAGTGACAGTTTTTCAACATCCTCCCACCTTGAGGTAATGTGAACGGTAGTTATTACCTCAAAACTTACATTTATAATCTTCATCCTCACAAAACTAATCTAGAGGGAGGTTTAACTACTCTTCCCCTGCGAGTTCTTATGGGTACTTCTAACTCCACCGTATTCTTCTCAACCGGCCGACGTGTGATATCTCGTGCCCTTGGTTTTGTTTGTTGAGACCCATCCATCTCTAAAGGAAATATTCTTTGTATAGGTCTGAACAAAGAACCCGTTGAAGTCTTCAATTTCACTAATCTGGTAACACCCTCACGTCCAGGAATTATCTCTTCCACTCGGGCTAACGGCCACTCTATACGCTTCACTTTTTCATTTTCTATAAGAACCAAATCGCCCACACCTATATTCTTTGTTGAATTCTTCTTCGCATATAGTCTCAAACATCCCAAATATTCATCCTGAAATCTTTCCTTCAATACCCTCTTCAACTCTTGTCTGTACCTAGCCCGTCTATTTAAATCAGTTGTTTTTTCAATAGCATCTAGATCAGCCACGTCAATGTCCGTGATTTCCTTTAAAAACAAATCTGGTGTCAAAGGTGTCAAATCAGCTGGATCTTCAGAAAGATATGTCAGCGGTCTCGAGTTAATTACTGCTTCACATTCATATAATGTTGCTTGCATCTTATCGAAATCTAGGGATGTTCTGCCTAGAATTCTCCGCAATAATTGCTTCACCAACCCAATCAGACGCTCCCACCATCCTCCCCACCATGCGGCAGTTGGTGGGTTAAACTTCCATCTAATCCTCTTCACTGAGCTATACATTTTTATCTCATTCCAATTCAGACCTGATAAAGCATTTTCCGTACCCACGAAATTGGTTCCGTTATCTGTATAAATAACGCTTGGACGACCCCTTCTACTGATGAATTTTCTTAAACAGGTGATAAAGCGTTCAGTCGACAAGGATGATATCAATTCCAAGTGGACCGCTCTATAAACTGCACAAGTGTACAAGCAAATCCATACTTTCTTATATTCGCTCTTTTCTTTCGTTTTGATGTATAACGGCCCTGCCAAATCTATTCCGACTATTTCAAATATCTTCGCGTCGCGTACTCTATCTATTGGTAATGGCGGAGCTGGCACTTGTATTCGCTTGGTGGAATGCCGCTTACATACAATACATCTATTTAAAACTGAACGGACGGCTCGTCTCCCTCCTAATATCCAAAATCTCTTTCTTAAACGAGCCGTTAACAATTGACACCCAGCATGATTGGAGTCAGTATGTTGCTCCCGTATTAATCTTTCTACTACAGGATGATGATGATCCGGTAGAACAATCGGAAAACAAAAATCTTCATCATAATCCCCATAGGATATTTTTGTTTTCAGTCGTATAAGCCCATCAGTTCCTACACATGGTTGTAAATTAGCCAACTTTGGATCACTGATACCTTTGAAAGAATTCTTCTGAACCAAACGGAGTAACCTTAATTCAGCCTCTATGAATTCTTCCGCTAATAGTTCACCTTGTTGCCGTATGTCTTTGTTTTTACAACAATTTCCTTTGAATCTCATTAACCAGCCAACCATTCGTACTATTTGCCTGTACATATTTAGAAAAATGTCGATAATACCATTCAATGTTTTCATCTCTACATAGCAACGCGGTGGAGGATATTATCTTCTTCTTCTTCTCTTGATTAATTTCTTCCTCATTATAGGATATCTCATGATTTGACCAGCCATGATCTGATTGGCGCAACCAGCTTGGCCCATTCCACCACTGCGATTCTAGAAGCTTTCTTGCACTGCAACCCCTTGAAGGCAAATCAGCTGGATTATACGAGCCGGGGACGTAATGCCATTGCTGCTTTGTACTAAGTTCTTTAATCTCTTTTACTCTATTTCTAACAAACACATCCCATTCTTCTTCTCGTTCTATCCAGGCCAGGACAGTGGTTGAGTCACTCCAAAAAAAAGTTTCTGAAACAGCCATATTTAGATCTTTAATTACTGTTTGATATAAACGTGTGCCCATATTTGCAGCTAGCAGCTCTAATCTAGGGATAGTCATTCGCTTGTTAACTTTATTCCTAGGAGATATCCTCGACTTGGCTTGTATTAATTGTACTTTTGTTTCGACGTATGTTTGAAGCCTTAAGAATATTGCCGTGGCATAGGCATGTTGACTGGCATCATTAAACACATGAATAGTACATTCAATAGGATCATCCACACCCTTCAACCATCTCGGAATGTTTAATTGTCTTAAATAGGTTAGTTCCTGTTGCCATCTTATGAATTGCTCGGCATCATTTTCAGCGATACATTGATCCCAACCTAGTTTCTGCAACCAGACCTTTTGCAATAATAGTTTAGGTAATAATAATACTGGGCACGTAACCCCAATTGGATCAAAAATTTTATGCGCTGCTGATAACATAGACCTTTTCGTAATCTCTGTCAAGTCAAACTTAAAACTATCTAAATTTACACTTAATGTATCCGCTTCTCGATTCCATGACATACCTAAAACATTCGACGGCGGGCATGTATTATTTTCCGTCTTAGTCTTTAGAACAGTGTACTCCCATCCTCTTAAGTCAAAACACGCTTCGTTCATTATTGCAGAAGCTTCAGCCACAAAACTATTTAATTCTTCTTCCTTGTCCAGGCAGGCCACACAGTTGTCTACATAAAAACTGCTACACATTTTCTTCAACACATCAAGGGAGAATTCCTTTTCCCCGTCTTCACATTTCCTCATCATACCTTTTAAATGATATTGAATAACTGCTCCCAACAGGAAAGGACTACAGGATACACCAAATACCACTCTTTTATGTCTATATACCCTTAAATTATTTTTCTCATCATACCATAAGAAACGTAAGAAATCTCTATCTTGTTTAAATATACTGATTTGCAGGAACGCTTTTCTAATGTCGGAAATCACCCCTATCTTACCTAATCGAAATCTTGTTAAAATAGATGGTATCATCTCTATTAAATTAGGCCCTTTTTCTAAACAGCCATTTAAACTTGGACAATTCCTCATCTTAGCCGAAGCGTCGAACACTGGGCGTATCTTCGTAGTGCTATTTAGCTTAATTACATGCCTATGGGGCAAATAATGCACTGTCTCTTTAAGATCATCTGCTGGAATCTCCTCGATGATGCCTTCTTTTATCCATTCTTTAAAGACGGCATTCATTATAGTAACCACTGGTTTTCAATCTTTTGACAGTCACATCCAACCTCTTTAATGCCAAAGCGTAATTGTTAGGTAATGGTGGATGATTTTCAACCCAAGGGAGACGCACTACATATCTTCCATCATCATTGACGGTAACAGTTCTTAAAAAATATTCTTGCGCCTGTAATTGCAACTCATCTTTTTTCTTCCTTGCTATAGGATCCATAATGCCCAAAACATCTAATGACCATAAATCCGTTATATCTGTAACCTTTACCGTTGATGTTATTGCAATCATGCCAAGGCTCTTTTTATAATTTTCCGGAACTCGACCTATTAACGTCCAACCCAATCTTGTTTCAACAGCTAACAAATCCTGGAGAATTTCATATTGTTTACCTGTAATTAATTTACTAATTGTATCTGCACCAAACAATATCTCTATTGCTTTATCTTCAAAATCATTTAGTTCTATATTATATTGCTTCAATGCTTGCAACCATTTCCCAGGTACAAGGGGATCAATTTTTCCGCAAATTGTAGACTGGTCTAACATTTCAAATTGACACCGATAAGTTCCTTGCAAATCTGATAATTGTATTTTATACACATCATGTTCGACTACACCTGTATTCAACCCGGCAAATAGTTCATGTTTTATTCTTTCTTGTCTCACAGGTTCATAATTCATATCAACGGCTGCCTCTTTTAATATGTATGATCTCTGGGAACCTGTATCTATTATTGCTCTCGCAATTCTCTCTGAGTTCCTACCTACTAATTTAACTAGGAAAGTTTGCAATATTATCTGCCCGGAGTTATCTATATTGGCTATTACATTATCTTGATAATCTTGTAAATTATTTGGTTTTCTTGGCAATCCATCTTTTCGATTATTTTGTTCGAATTTCTCACAGATCAATACACTATGTTTTCGACCACATGCCGTACATCGATATTTGCTTCGACAGGTTGATGCACGATGACCTCTTAATAAACAACAATAACAACTTACTCTCTTATCTAAAATATTTTTCCTCTCCATTGTTGTCATTTCCTTTGCAACTGTACATTGTGAGCTATAATGTTTTCCATCGCAGAATACACAGGTGTTTCCTTTCGTCGTCGTTACTAATCCTGCAGCTGTGGTAACGTTTTTTGTATATATATTGACTGCATCTCTACTGTTACGTTCCTTCTTTCTGTCATCTACTTTCATGTCAAAACCTGCCAGAGCTAATTTAATTTTCTGTTCATTTTCAATTTCTGTACGAAGAAATTTCATTAATTGGTTTAACCGGTGTTTTGGAATGTCTGTTCTAGGTGCTCCAACGTTCTCATTCCTACTATTGTCCTCTTGGTAGAATTCGTCTACTATATAAAGAGGACTTCTTTGCCAGGCTCTTAGCGTATCCTCAGGTAAACATGATTCTACTAATGGCATTAGCATTGATGCACATTTGTCAGTTGTTACCTCTAGCGTTTCTAACGCTCTCAATTTGCATTCTAATTTGTCGTATAAAGACACCAGGGCTCCTTTTTTGGACGGTGTTGTATTTTTCAAGACTAATCCCAATAGATCGCGAACGTACACTTCAACCAGTAAGTCCTCTCGACCAAATCTATTTTTCAGGCACATTATTGCTTTTTCATAATTATTACTAGTGGCTGGAAAACTTTCCACTAATTCTCTCGCTCTGGAACCAGCTATAGTGGCTTGAATTAAATACTGGAATTTGTCTGCCTTGTCGATTGAGTTGTCTTGGTCTATCTTTTCAAATTGCGACCAGAAAGGCAACCAATCTCTAACTTCACCCTCAAACTTCTTTAGTTCCAACAAGGGCAGCTTAAACTGTCGTCGATGTTCTTGAGATGGACTACTAGTGAGTGTTGCCTGGCTTATACCTTCAGATGACTTTTCTTTTAGTATCACTTCGCATCGTGCTCGTATGGTGTTGAATTTTAATTCATAACTATCGCACGTATCAATCTCGGCCTCTAGCATCACATTAGAATCGTCAGCTTCATCATCAATAAGACCTTGCTGCACAAGGGCATTCAATCTTTGTAACTCATCTCTCTTCTGAGTTATTAACACTAATAAGCCCTTTATTTCTTCTAAATTTCTGTCTTCTTGTATGATCAACTCCTCTAGAGAATTCCATTTCTTTGTGAAAGTAGCCCTTAGAGCACTTCGGGCTTTTACGTCTCCTCTCGTATCACTGGGCATTTTTTTTCTTTTTTTTAAACGACCTGCGGTCCTGTCACGGTCGCCACAATGTGAAAAATCACCAAAAATTCCGCAGGTAAAAGTTTTTCCTTCCTTTTCATTAAATTTTATTAATCTCTACAAGATAAACATTAGTTGACATAGAATTAAATAATACATTAATTTAGGCTGAGGTGCCCATTATTTTTCCTTTTTTCCTCGATAATCCTGGTAAAGTTTATTCTTGCTCTTCGTAAAAATAGGTAATATCTTCAGAAATTGTCTCTTCAAAATTTCCTGATAAGCTTCATAAATTGTCTCTCTTCCAAAATCTCCTGATAATCTTCATAATCTCAGTGCCAATTTATTTATAAAACAAAATCTTTTTCTCTGACATTTTCCAAAAAAAACGATGCTAACTCAAATATTTCAATTCTAACAAGAAAAATTACAAACAAGTAAAACTAGTGACAGTTTTTCAACAGTTGCCATACCTGATTTCATTTTTTCCTTTGAACTAATGTCAGAATATTTACAAAAAATAGATGGGTAGAGTGATTTTTTTATTTCTGTCTCTTTTCACCATAAGCCCCGGAATCACTGACATATAGATGGAACAGGGGTAGAGAACCTCGCATGGTTTAACATAAATATTTGTAATTAATAAAAAAAGGCATTTTAAAAGGAAAATAACATCAAAATTGCATTTGCTATTTTTTTTAACAAAAATTTATGTTGTTACCATCGTCCAAAAACGAATATAAAAAATTTTAATTTACAAAAGTAACTGATGTGTTTACATGTCAGTGAAAAAGGTTTGCACATATGCAACGAATTGGTGCCATGAAAATTTCCTGATGAGCAGTCCATTCTATATTTCAGTGGTGTCGATTGATGCCTTTTCAAGGACCTACTTCTCTCTTGATAAACTTTAAAATATTTGACACTGAATTGTCGCCTTCAAGTGCAAGTGTGGAAGTTGACGTTATTTCCGAAGCGGTTTCTGTATGCATGTTTACTTCTGTTCCATCTCCCTGCGATTTATTAAACTTTTCTCCACCAGTGGATTGCTGTCGATGGTATTCAATCCTCAAATCATTCGGTAGACATTTTAATGGGATCGTTTTCAACATTATGTAGTAGGTACTTGCTAGTTGCTACACACAAAGGTGTAAGAGATCGTACGCATGTCATCACGGTCAAGGCCGTGTAGGCCATGGCGGGGCCCTTGGGCAGACAAGAATTTGGGGCCCTTTTGGAAAGTAAAGAAAGTGAATGTTTATATCCTAAAGCCTGAACTACATTGAAAAGCAGTGCAGTGCAGCACTGCGCCGTATGTTGCAGTGGTTTATTAGAGAACGTGTGGTAAAACACATTGGATAAGCAGTGTTTTGTCATTGACTGTTTCCTAAAGAAAATAATAATTAATAGAAAGCTTTTGAAAACTTAAGTAGTCCTTATTTCTCACTAATTTTTCAATTTTTCGTCATCCATTTTGACAGCAATGGCAATGACAATTTCTTATGAAGTTTTTTAGCAATTGGCAAGCAGTGCCAAGCAGTTTTTTAGAAATTTGCCTAAGACAAGGCAGTGCAGTGCAAGGCAGTGAAGTTAATGTGAGTTGCCACATTCAGTTACAAGAAGTCTAAATTTCACGGCGCAGTGCTGCACTGCACTGCTTTTTAATGTAGTTCAGGCTTAAGCCTTAATAATATAAAAAAATATGAGTGTTGTTTAAGACCACACTTTAGAAGTAAACCTTTTTTACCCAACAACTGCCGCAATTATTAAAATATTAACCAGCTAGCAGTATGCAATTGATATAGTGGAGGTCTGTCGGATATACACATAGTACGCTTTCAGAAAAGTAGTTCCAACGGCAGATGCAGGATGTATAGTGACAAGCCTACCGAGGGACTTGAAACAAGGGCAATTTCAAAATATCAATATTTATGAATTCCTATTAACATTAAAACCTAAAAACGAAGTTTTATGATAACTGAAATATTTTCGATTGAAACTGGTCTAAAAATCGCGTAAAAACTGCATCAAGGAGGTTCCATAATCGTGGTACTTTTGTCAATATTGGGTCTGTTTAGACGCTTCGCTCTTAGGAACGTTCCTCGTGAACTTTGTGGATGTGTACCTCTCATTGTCCACACTTTCCCCTTCATCCACAAAGGTCGGACCTAGTATCTAATGAAAAAATAATATTGAAATCGCCACTCAAACTCATGGGGATTTCGTTGAAGTTTTGACCTCCGGAGGGACAGACCTATTTCAGTTGGGAGTTTTTCTACCTAAACCAAATGTTAGGGTCAGGGACTGGAATATCGATATCAAGGCAGTGAAAAAAGTGGTGTAGAGGTAACCGCTATTCATTAGCGATAGTGAATCAAGTGTTATAAATGAATTCCGACTCTCGATAGCCAAATGGAAAAGAGAATACGAAAATAATTCCGCCATACCAGAGACGGTAGCTCCTCTCATTGAAGAATGCAACCAAGATTTGTACCCTAACATTATCTTACAATTACTGGCAGCGTAGCTACCGCAGAGAGATCGTTTTCTACTCTTCGCAGAGTAAAATCTTGGTTCCGTGCCTCAATGGTACAGGAAAGATTATCCGGGCCAGCTTTCTTAAATTAATATACACAAAGATGTGAACCTGGATATCGATGAAATTGTCAACTTGAATTTGTAATTTAAGTAAGCACCTAAATAAAATTATTTAATGTAAAATGTATACTAGCGTTTAATTTTAAAAGGACATCAAAGGTGTAAAAATTTCATCAAAATCGGTTCAGTAGCTTAGAGTCTAAATGTGACATTGTGATGTGCAAACAAACACACATTTACTTTTGTAATTTTCGTGAGCGAACAAACTAACATTTTTCAAGTAAATTAATTTACCTAATATAGTGTTTGCCCCACGGCTTTGCCCACGCGGAACTATAAACTGTACAAAATCTTGGTCAGGGCGTCATATATTTTGTAAATATTGCCATCTCCTCTCCATTTTCGGGTACCTTTTTGAGGACTGAATTCGCGCCTGCCGTCTGGTCTTTTGTTCATTCAAATATACATATCGATACCCTCATTCTAATACCACGTATGACCATTTTTAGAGAAATTTTTTTTGTGAAAGATTATTATGTAATTTGCAATTCAAGTAAATTAATTTACCTAATATAATGTTTGCCCCACGGCTTTGCCCACGCGGAACTATAAACTGTACAAAATCTTGGTCAGGGCGTCATATATTTTGTAAATATTGCCATCTCCTCTCCATTTTCGGGTACCTTTTTGAGGACTGAATTCGCGCCTGCCGTCTGGTCTTTTGTTCATTCAAATATACATATCGATACCCTCATTCTAATACCACGTATGACCATTTTTAGAGAAATTTTTTTTGTGAAAGATTATTATGTAATTTGCAATTCAAGTAAATTAATTTACCTAATATAGTGTTTGCCCCACGGCTTTGCCCACGCGGAACTATAAACTGTACAAAATCTTGGTCAGGGCGTCATATATTTTGTAAATATTGCCATCTCCTCTCCATTTTCGGGTACCTTTTTGAGGACTGAATTCGCGCCTGCCGTCTGGTCTTTTGTTCATTCAAATATACATATCGATACCCTCATTCTAATACCACGTATGACCATTTTTAGAGAAATTTTTTTTGTGAAAGATTATTATGTAATTTGCAATTCTCTACACAGCAGTTGCAAAACCATGAAAGAAAAGCCACAACAAAACAAAATTCTACGGTCCTACTATAAAATATAATAGTTGTGTTTATTGAGCTGCTCTAGGTTGAGCTAGGTTGAGATATCTCAGGAAAAGGTGTTTCATGAGCAATTCGCTTGCTCTAGATTGCCTGAAGATGCTCTGATTTGTGTTTCATGAGCCTGCTCTAAGTTGAGCTAGAGCACGGTTTTCTGCTCTACCTTTTTTGGTAGAGAAACTTCGGGCAAGCAATCAGCTGTTTGTCAACTGTCACAAAACCGGCAACAGTTAATCGAAAACTGTTAAAAATAAATTACAGTTACACGCCAGACCTCAATAAGAGTTTAAATTTAATATTTTAAATAGATTAAAAACTAAAATTAAAATTTCCACTTTAAAAACTGACAGATTGAACTTCTGACAAGTCACTTTGAGAATTACTGCCCGAAAAGTGTTTCATGAGATTTCTTGCTCTGAATTGCTCCAACTTGCCTGATTGTTTTTTGACAGCTGCTCTACTGTGAGCTGCTCTGCTTTTTTTCGGTCTCAATAAACACAGCTATCAACGGTAAGTACTGCAGAAGAAATAAAAAGCAGTTTTTTGCTTCTCCTAAAAAATTTGGGATTTTTCTCGTATATGGTATTAGAATGAGGGTATCGATATGTTATTAATTAAATAAGTATGCTGCTGATTTGAATTGGTTACGATTACAATAATGGTTTCTTTCGGGATTTCTGTTTAGCAAAATCTTCTATTGTATTCTATTTTTTGAAGAATATCACTTTCTATGCACATAATTGAGAAATTAGTTAGTTGTTCTTGTAAGGTTGTTGTTCGTAATTCGTTTTTTACTGTCTTTAGCTGTAAAAATGAGCGCTCTCCACTGCAATTAGAAACCATTAAACAAAGTAGCGACTTCAATATTTGGAAAAGTTTCTTCTAATTTAATATATTCTTTTCGACATAATGAAATGATCTATAAACGAACACGTCAAAATTTCTATTATCTTTCATAATTTCTATTAAACAAAACTAAATCACGCCACTTATGGTCCGTCTTGAAGTTTAACACTTAGTGTGCAAGCTGGCTTTGAAATCGGAGTGGTTTGTATAGGTGATCGCTAGATGGTGTATATTCTGGCTCGGGATAATTCGAATTAGGGCTTAAACCGAAATTTTTCGGCTTCAGCCAAAGTTATAAGAATGTGAGAATCTTCGATATTAAATATCCATTTATAGGTGAATTCGAAATTTTGGCGTAATCTTCAGTTAAATCGATTTAATTTTGCTGTTATAAACTTGGCAATTGACTGCAGTTCTTAGGCGTGTTTCTTTTTCCTAGTGTAGCTACACCGGTGTACTTTGGAGTAGTTCCAACTACCCCAGCTCATATATTGGAGTATATGATTAGAGTAGTTCGATTTTTTTGCAAAAGATGGCACCTTCAAAATTTTAAGGTTTTTTATACCTGTGACACACTATGATGGTAACTTTCATTATGATGGTCAAGGAAATGATGGGGTGACACATTACACTTTACTTTCATTTGTATCCTACATATCAAGTGAGGATATAAACCTGTGTGTTTTTTGCTTTAATTTTAAGCTGTTTTAATTTGGAAAATTTAAACAAATATTTTTTAAAGTAGTAAAGAAAATATCCTTGCAAATTGTTGCTTAACTAACGTGAAATCAAATTATTTTATTTTAAAATGTAGTTTCCAATTTTCCAACAGATGTCACTTAACCGAAATTATAGTCCAGATGAAGGAAAATACTTTTATTTTGGACTTTCATTTTTTTTGGGGTTTTGCCACGATAATGAAAGTTACTTTCATTATGATGGTATATGTGTCACAGGTATAATTCACCTTTTCGGTTTTTTGAAGTCGTAATTTAATGACACCATTAATAAAACCGAAATTATTCTAAACGAATAGAAGAAGTTTATATAAATTAAATATGTCCAATGAAATGGTGTTAAAAAAATATGGAAACTCCCATTTATATGCAATTGATTATTATTTTGAGGTTATAAACTACACTGAAATAAAAAAATGCGTTTCATTTTCCATCTACTCTAGAGTACACTGGAGTAGCTACACCAGGAAAAAGAAATACGCCTTTTTGTTCAACCCGACAAAAAGTTTAGACTGTGGCGAAATGCGAAATTACATATTTCCTACATGGCAATGCTACGTTCTGTGTCAAAAGCCTAGTACTAAGTTCGGCGCTAAACTAAATTTTAGCGCGTCTCCAAACTTGTACCCTTTTTTAGCAAGATAAAATTTGACAATGTAGAATTGTAGAGAAAGCTCATATTAACGTTTTTTTTTGGGTTAAATTTCAAAGTCTTCTTCGAAATAAAACTCCTCAAAATCCACTGGAAATATAAAATTATTAAAACGTGTTTCAAAATATTTTAAACACATAGAATTATTTATTATTTTTACTATTTTTTCATGCACAAACTTTTATTTTAGTTTTATTTCCGCACTTGAAACTTCTACAATCCTAAATTAACTTATTTTTCTGTTTTTTTATATCACTGGTTTTGTTCAACAAAATGTAGCGTGAAATAAGGTGCCTGCACGATAAAAATGCAGCTAAAAATGTGGAGACTAACATTGCTGCCATCTGTTTTAAAGAAATAGAAACGTGGATTTATCGAGCATTTTAGCGGCGAACTTAGTACTGCATGCGCTAAAGGTGTTGCTAAAATTTAGCTTGATAAATTTTCGCGCTAAGTTTTGTATGGAAATTTCATTTAGCGGCGAACTTAGTACTAGGCTAAACTTAGCAATGTAATTGGCTTAGTGCTGCCAGAAAGTCGATTTACTCAAAAGCTTTTTTTCGGGCTATATTTAAGTAAAATTGAATAAAATTGTGTATAGTAAACGAATATATCGGCCTTTCGGGGCCCCGTGAGAATGGGGACCCTGGGCACGCGCTCCGAGTGCCCTTATCGTAAAGACGGTATTGATCACGGTGTTGTATAGATTTCGGAGCTTTGTTACGTCTGACCTTTTTAGTAGAGGAGCGTTAGGAAAAAAAAGTGCATTATGACGGAACCCCTCAAAACTACTCCGATTTTGATTTTTTTTAGAATGTCGGTAATTAAAAATATTTCAACCTCTACAATTCAAAAATTGACG
Organism: Thereva nobilitata; assembly: GCA_963855945.1. NCBI lineage: Eukaryota > Metazoa > Arthropoda > Insecta > Diptera > Therevidae > Thereva > Thereva nobilitata. The sequence continues at coordinate 90,609,701 of OY979694.1, forward strand.
CTCTTATTGGTAAATTTGTCAAAATTATAAAATATCAAAATTTTTATGAATCAAATTTTTTTCTTAATATTCTTGCCAAAAAATTTTTAAAATTTATGTATTGTATTAATCAGTCTTTTAGAATCAAGATAATGAGTTGGGTGTTAAGAAATTTTTAAACTTCCACCCCCATTGGATTGGTGACAAATAATTACCTAGACCTAGCCACAAATTCACTTGTTAATATACTTTTCTGGGATGTTCCATCGCTGTATACACGGTAAATTGGCCAATTGTGTACTTACTATTGCACTGTGAAACAGCATTTTTCACATTAGGGTTTTGATTGCAGAATCGTCTTTACCGAATTTTTTGGGAACAATCCCCGTAGGTCGCTTGTCATAATCAGTTTTTTTTTTTAAAGTTATTAACAAATGAAAATTTAATTTTTTGTTGGTTCAATTCAGTATTTTTTGATATGGTAGTGATTATAGCGATGAAATGGGGGAAAAATTCCACCAAATTCTAAAACCGATCGAAGGAAATTACAGCGGAAAAAGGTTATCAATATGCTGGGCGAATTCTGTTGGTCCATATGTCGGGACGACGAACCGGAATCGAAACGAAGAAAGTTGTTGTAAATCATTTTATAATATTAAGTTTCTTTGCATTGATCCTAAATGCTGAAAATAAATAGCCAATCCAAATTAAATAGAAGTATGACTAATTGAACTCAATTAATAACGAAATTGTTGTTTTTTGTATTATAGTCGCATTTAAATTCTCTTTCCAACCATATGAAAAAATACTGAATTGAACCAAAAAAAAATTAAATTTTCATTTGTTAATAACTTTTAAAAAAAACTGATTATGACAAACGACCTACGGGGATTGTTCCCAAAAAATTCGGTAAAGACGATTCTGCAATCAAAACCCTAATGCGAAAAAAAAGTTTTCAATTTGTCGTACAGTGTTGTATTCGTGAAAAATTTATACCGAAAAAGATTTAAATCAACTTCAGATTTAGGAGCATTGTACATAAAAAGAATAGATTTAATATCAGCTTCATAAATAACTTCTGAGTCTTCATTTGGTATCTTATATAATTCCGCAGCATACACAAGATTTTTTTGTTCCTCAAATTTTTGAGCGAATTTTATTTTTCCTTTATTCAAAATGAAGATGTTGCATCACAACTGGTGAATGCATGTAAAATAGCACCTGGTTTTTATATCTTTGCATTTTGTTGAGACGAATAGACTTTTTGTGGCGTTTTGCCTTTAGGTGGTTTCAAAAAAATAATTGTTTTATTATCTGGAGTTAAAGCAATTAATATGACCATCATATCAATATCCTCAGCTACCACAACAACATCGATTGCTCTAGTAACGATTAATCTATCAGCATCGCTATCTGCTTGCTTAGTTTTTATTTTATTAATTGTTAAATGAGGTATTAACATAGAAATAAATCTGGCTTTGTAATTTGCATTCGCAACTCGTGGGGCGCTAGCGAAAGTTGCGGTGTTAATAAAATAAGAATATAGGCTAAGAGTTCCACGTTGTTTTACATTTCGAAAGGTAGGTTGTTTCCATATACTGGCTGGAGCAATAAAAACTTTACATTCAAAATTATTTTTTAATTTTTAGGTTATTTTAAAATAAAAGCGTATTTTTTAGTTTTTTTAAACTATATTTTTTTTAGGACTTTTGAGTACCTTATACGAGGTGTTTATATATCTTTTAGCACGTCGTAAATGGTTATTTTTTACTAATGTTCGACAGATGGCATAAATAGTCCAATTAGGATTTTTCCCAAAGAAAGACTTCACCTGTAATTAAGCCAACCCAACTGGCAGATTATGGAAATTGCGTAGTTATTATATTATATTTGTTTAATATTCATTAATATAATGAAACACAATGGTAAATTAAAAATATTTCATAAAAATAACAATTTATTTTAGGAAAATGCTTTATCAACATCTTTCTACTTATCAACTTGGTACAATTTTCCACGGATCGCGCAGAAAACTGGCTTAATGCTGATGGTGCAAGGAAGCAAGCCGATGGAGATGAAAGCTCTATACATAACCATGAGTTTGCCAACATATTTAAATGTAAACAAAAATATTACGAAAGCTTTTTTACAAAATATTTCTGTTTTTAATTTAGATTTTGCGAGCTTCTTATGGATATTTCGCAATGATGAAAAATTTGAATCACAAATAAGAAAAGTCCGATGAAAATATCGGTGATGTTTTTTTCATTAGTATTCATTTAATGTTTAAAACCCGTAACCACAATAATTACTGTAGTTTAAAAAATATAAATATATTCTAATCCATTTGTGTGAATTTTCTTAAAACTATAGAATATTAAATTAAATAATGTTAATTTTATAATAGAGCAATTGCGTATATTAATTTGAATTTTTAACAACGCTAAAAGACATTGTTATATTGTTATAAGGATTTTCCTGGCTCATCAAAGCCTGATTTGATTCAGCCCCTGATTTTTTTCTACAATTCCCCATCGAACTCACCTTATGCGCAAACCACTCTGCTCATCTCAACAAGAGTAGCAGGTAATTAAGTCCATGGAATGAGTGTTCCACAATGTGGTTCTCAAGCATAAAAATGGAGTGCTGAATAAAGGAATTGCGGCGTTCTTGGGTGTTGAGAGATCCTTTGACAATAGGTGCTTCAAAACTATCTTTAGGGGTTTAAGTAGGCAAGGTCTAACCATAGCGTTTTGTGACGGGATCGAATCTACATTAATAAATCGCAAACTAATGGTTACTCATCTGGATGGATCTCCGCGAGACACTATAGTAAACACATGAAGGAAGGACTCCTACATTCCTGTAGTGCCTGGGAATCGTACATGGTAATAGGCGAAACAGACGGTTCCATTCCATATCATGGCGTATACACGCCAATCCAAATACTTAGGGGTGACGCTAGATGCCAAAATCTGGCAGCACCACAAAGATAATCTGACTAGCAGGATGCGCAGATCTCTTTGAGCTATCAACCCAAGGCTATTAATTAGATATAGACCACCATCATAAAGCCCATTTACAAGAACTTCATGCGGTATCATAGAAGTAAGCTTAGTAGTTTCATAATTAAGCTTAGGAAGATTTAGGGGATGGAAAAATTGTCTATCACCGGGACTGTTTGCATCTCATTGTGGGAATCTCCACGAGTATTTCTTACGTGTTGTAAAACCGGTTTTTTAGGCGAGAGGAACAAAACAGAAAGATAGAAGTGTTGTAACATTTTCCACCCAAAATTTTTTCCGTGAAAACTAACACATGCACCATTTTATAAAAGGGAAAAAGAAGAAGAAAGAAAGCATTACACACACACTTTCATATCTCCTTGTAAAGACGAGAAGGTTGCTTATGGTGATTTCCTTGCAGTGTAGACAGAGAGCAATGGGTGAAACTTCAAACGTGCCCTGCTTGAGGTGAATAATCTGAATTAAGTACCCTGATTCATAGGTTGGAAAAGTTAATCCTAAATTTAACTTCGTTAATCGTTATTCAGTTACTCAAAAAGTTAACTTCGTTAAACGTTAATGCGTTAGCTTGTTGAAAATGTAGCGGAAGTTAAAGTTAATCGTTACGTTAACTATCGAATATTTTTGAAGTAAAACTTCTTTAGGCGCGCCTTAGCCTAAAAAATTTCCATGAGAGTGATTCTTAGATTTTTCAGGTACGCTGGGAAAGGTGAAGGACGGGACGGGGTACAAGAGGCGAAGAAACTCGAGGCTGTGTGTGCAACAGTTCGCATAAGCTCTGCCTTACTGCATATTTTTTCTGGCATGTTTGCTACGTTATCGCCCAGACTTTGCTTTATCTCATTATACGGATACAAATTCACCATTAGAGGTGAATTATTTCAGAATTTTGTTGTGACTGGGTGCTTAGAATACCAAAGGGGTGTGGTCAATTAAATACGTGAGGTGTTTTTGTTTTAAATTGTCACCCACCACCCCTTGGGTGTGATGTGCTAGACCCCCTTTCACTCCATCCTTCCTACCGAAATTTACCCTATAAGTCTAGATATTTTAAAATTACAAATTTTTGTAACTTACAACAAATCGACGAATCGTTTATGCGTTATGAAAAAAATTCCCTATATAAGTTTTTTGGGTCGCTGATTAGGAAAATCAGGGTCCCGCAGTCCTAAAATATGGACGTCACCCTTACAAATGCAAAAACACCCCTTCATTTCAATAATCCAATCCAATGAAATACATCTTTTTCAATATTTATTTGCGAAGGTGGTTGATTTATACGAAATCAAGCCAAATTTTATGATAAGGGATAATACTAAAGGGTTAAAACCACCCCTACATCCACTGAACATAAACAATTTTATAAAAATTGTTTTTCCCACTTTATGCTTCAAATTCAATTGAATGCGTATTGTCAGGCAAAAATAACTTATTTTCAACCCTTAAGGGGTTAAAACTACCCCTACATTATTGCAAAAAAATTTTGCTTGAAATTTGGTTAAATAGGTATTATCAGTCAAAAATAGTAGCAGAGTAAAAGTACCCTTAGATTAAAGTTGAATTTAAAAATATAGTTTAAAAAACTAAAAAATTCGCTTTTATTTTAAAATGAACTAAAAAGTAAAAACTAATTTTGAATGTAAAGTTTTTATTGCTCTAGCCAGTATATGGAAACTACCTACCTTTCGAAATGTAAAAACGTGGGCGCTAAGAATATAGGTAAAGAGTCCCACGCTTTTTTACATTTCGAGAGGTATGTTGTTTCCATATACTGGCTAGAGCAATAAAAACTTTACATTCAAAATTAGTTTTTACTTTTTAGTTCATTTTAAAATAAAAGCGAATTTTTTAGTTTTTTAAACTATATTTTTTATTTTCTACTTTTTAGCCTATTATACGTCTTCCGCCATTTTGTAATGACAGCCATATTAGAATTAAAATGACGTCACACAGCTTACTGTACTATACTCGTCATACACTTTCATTTAATACTCATACTGAGGGCGTTGTAAAGAAAAAGATAAACCGCCATTTCGTGTTGGCCGAAATTTTGAATTTGGAATGACGCCACAAAATTCATCATAGTATTCTAATTGTCACACCCTTTCATTTGATACCCATACCGAGTTGGTTGTACAGAAAAAGGTAATCTGCCATTTTGTGTTGACCGCCATTTTGAATTTACAATGACACCACATAACTAATAGTATTTTACTTGTCATACCCTTTCATTTGGTACCCATATCGAGTGGGGTTTGAAGAAAAACGGTAATCCGCCATTTTGTGTTGGCCGCCATTTTGAATGACGCCACAAAGCTAATTGTATTGCACTTGTCATACCCTTTCATTTGATAGCCATATTGGAGAACCCAATTGCAAAATTCACTCGGCATCTTGGCACCGCCATCTTGATTTTCTTACAAGATTGTCCGATTGCATTGTCACGCGAACTATACATATGTGCAAAATTTGAAGTTGATCGGTTATATGGAAGTGGGTCAAAATCAAGTTGCAAGATTTGTTTACATACTAGATAAAACATATCGGTGAAGCTAATATAAAGCGAATAAAAAGGTATTCCGCCATATTGTGTTGGCCGCCATTTTGAATTTGGAATGATGCCACAGAGCTAAAAGTATTCTACTTGTCATTTGCTTTCATTTCATACCCAGATCGAGTGCGTTGTAAGTAAAGAAAAAGGTAGTCGGCCATTTTGTGTTGGCCGCCATTTCGAATTTTGAATAACACCACGTACCTAATTGTATTCTACTTGGCATACCCTTTCATTTGATACCCATGTCGGGAGTAGGGGAGCAGAATTGCAATTGTACTTGCGGCTTGGTGCTTGCTACCCTGAATGTGTTTCAGGCCTCAGAATGAGCGCTCATGGAAACAGGAATTGAATCGAGTTTCTAGACGGAAAAAGGCTTTCTGTAAAGTCAACGAAAACTAGCCTGACTCATGCGAAGCGAACACAGTGAATAGTGCATGCACCGACATGACATGACACTCATCGCGACAGCTAAGAAACGTTTAACGGACTTATGTTAACGACAGCTGAATTTAACGGAAGTTAATAAGACCGTTAATGGTTTTTGAAAGTAACTTAAAAGTTAATTCGTTAAATAAAATGTTAACTTCGTTAATTAACGATTAACGGTTTGCTGCGAATACTGCTGTTTTATAAGGTTCGCTTAGTCCTGCTTGGAATGCGTTTAATCCTGTCTTGTCATTCAGTGCTGTTATGATGCTCTTGCACCCTTCTCCTCGCTCTGTTATTTGTGCATTATTTAGTTTGAGATTAAGTCTTCAATCTTGATTACGAATGTTTGCACTGTTGCCTTGCCTTGTTCGTGTCAGGTCATTTTGTATTTTTAGCGGGTTTATTTTGGTTCGGAAATGCATTTCTATTAGTTTACTCCTATTCTTACTCGAACCTTTTCTCTTATCTTTGTTGTACTAAGTTGACTAACTTTCTTTTTTCTTCGTCATCTTTCAGTGTATCTGATATGATGTCTATTATGTTTAAGAAGTTATTCAATTCTTTTTCATCTCCTATGAATAAAGATATGAGTTTTAGAGCTTTAAACCTCGAAAAATAACGACATATTCCACACGGCACGAAAACTTCAAAACAGAATCTGGTCGCATCGGTCTTTACTCGTCGGGGTTACGTTTATGTACAGCTGGAGAAAAATAAGCAGCCACGATTATTCAAATCAGCTCTTGATTTAAGCGAAGCCATCAATGCAGCTTCAACTCCATGCTCACACTAGAGAATTTGGGGCAATCCGCTCTTATTTGTGGAGTAGCGTTTGCATGCTTTCATTTAGTTTTAGGTTTGTTTATATGCAGCTGGAGAGAAATAAAGAGTCCTAAATATTTACTTCTGCTCTTGTGTACAATGAGACGGTCAGCTCACCATCAACTCCTGGATCTCCCTGAAGAATTTGGAGCCCATTTTCACGTATGAATTTTAGCATTTAAAAATGAATTTATTTTTTGTCATTACGCTCTATTATATATTAAGATCTTATAAGGTTTTCCTGTACTGTTCGGATAACGGACTGGGATTGGGATGCACGTTGATATCTTTGTTTCTTCTCTTTGTTACTGAGATATGTAAAACCACAAGTTTCAGCTACCTTACTTCAAATATAATTATATAAATTCATGTAACTTTAATTACAGTATTATAGGTGTATAAAAACTTGGATTTATATAAATCTTGATGCTATGTAATATATATGAGTACTATCCGCTGCCGCTCGGCTTTGAAGACTGACTTCTCTCTCCACTTCTGGTTTCTAGTTGGAAAAAAGAAACGGATTCTTCTTCTGGGTTGTCGTGAAGTTGATGTCAATTTATTTGGGCAATTTGCAACATGATGTTTTGGGTGGTACTTCCTCTCGGCAATTTCTGCGATTTTGAACATTTTGCCCCACCTTGAAACTATGTTTCGAAATGTAGACTCGATCTTGATGTGGCATACTGCTGCTGCTATAACTGACGTCCTTCTTGGTTTGCTCCGACATAGATCCATGATGATGGATAGGGGATATGAAACAAAGGAAAATTCGATCAGCAGTAAGGTGTTGCATGTTAATATAATTTGTATAAGAGGACGTACACAACACATAAGCTGTTAAAGGTCATACAATTTAATTCCAAGTGCTTATAACTAGATAAATTGTTATTTTTACTTAATTCATTTAATTGGTGGATTCCGTAGGCAACAAACAGACCTTCGTAATTGGACGTTTGCATTCGCCATTTTGTGTTCTTATGGTTACCACCCGTATTATGTTATCATCTCCGGGGTGTACTTCTTTGATTCTACCAAGTGCCCATTGATTGGAGGGAAGATTTTCTGATTTTATTAAGACAAGATCTCCGACCTTTACGTTCGGCGAGGCCTTGAGCCATTTGGGCCGCTGCTGAAGCCTGGATAGGTATTCGGAGCTCCACGACCGCCAGAACTCCTGCTTAAGTCGTTGCAGTAAATTCCATCTATTCAGGGTGTTGAGCCTATATTGGGTGAGATCCTCCTCCGGAGGCGCCAACAGCGCGTCGCCTATTAAAAAATGGCCAGGGGTAAGAGTTCTTGTATCAGTGATATTGTCTGTAAGTGGACACGGCGGGCGTGAATTAAGACACGCTTCTATCTGCGAGAGGAGAGTTGTCATTTCCTCATAGGTAAGGGGAACATTTCCGACAATGCGCTTCAAATGAAATTTCACCGACTTAACCCCGGCTTCCCATAAGCCGCCAAAATGGGGGGATGCGGGGGGTATGAAGTGCCAACGTATGCCCTGAGCACTTATGGTGAGCGCAGTCTGACGACTGGCCTCTTGGATAGCGATTTTGAGATCTTTGTCAAGCTGGTTGTGAGCTCCAACAAAGGTAGTTCCGCAGTCTGAGTAGACATCTCGACACAGGCCGCGACGAGCCACGAATCGATTGAAAGCAGCGAGAAACGCCTTTGTTGTAAGGTCACTCACGAGTTCTAAGTGGATTGCCTTCGTGCAGAGGCACACAAAAACTACTATATAACCCTTGTGAGTCCGACATCCACGAGTGTGCGATAAACGCAGGTGAATCGGACCAGCATAATCAACCCCAGCGTGCGTAAACGGGCGACTTACTTTGACCCGGGCGGATGGTAACGAGCCCATTAGCTGCTCTTGTACCTTACAGGCATTTTTGAAGCAGGGGATACACTGATTTAAGAGTTTCTTGATGGTCTTACGAGCGTTGATGATCCAGACGGTTTTACGTAGTTGGGACATAGTGAGTGTGAATCCTCCGTGTAAGCATAAAATGTGGGCATTTCTTATGAATAAGTGGGTAAGATGACTATCCGGATGTAGAATAACGGGATGTCGTTCACTGTAAGGTAGATCTGAGTGAGCCAATCGACCTCCTACCCGTAAAAGTCCTGAACTGTCCAGAAAGGGAGCCAGGCTCACCAGTTTGCTTGATTTGTTCAAAGATTTTCCTTTTGTCAAACACGCTATGTCTTCTGAGAAGAATCGGTTTTGTTCATGCTTTATCCAGAAGGATTTAGCTTCATTATATTGAGACGGAATGATAATTGGGTTTTGGAGACCCGAGCCCTGCCTTCGACACCTCTTTATGAATTCTTTGCACAAGGCGGTTATTCGAAAAAGATGGTTGAGCGACGAATGTCGATGAAGAGTTCGTATTAATTCCGTTTCTGAGTCTTGCGACAGGAAAGCCTTAATGGGTTTGAGTTCTAATAACATGGGATCTGAATCCTTCACCTTGGCAATGATCGGCCAATGCTCATCAGATTTTGAAAGCCAATGAGGACCGTGCCACCACAATTTCTCTTGTAAATGTTTAGCGGACGTGATGCCTCTGGAGGCATAGTCAGCTGGGTTGTCCACCGATGGGACATGATTCCATGGAACGGGGCCTAAGTTGGAGAGAATTTCCGATACTCTATTACTCACGAACGTCTTGAGAGTATTTGGGTGCCGCTGGAGCCAGGATAAGACGATAGTTGAATCCGTCCAGGCGTAGCAGCTCATTTTTTGATGCTCAAGGGACGGTAGAAATTTCTTCATCAAACGTGAAAGTAGCATGGCGCCGCACAGCTCTAGTCTAGGGAGGGTGATCGACTTCACCGGGGCTACTTTCGTCTTTGCACTGATAATATTGACCTGTACACTTCCGTTTATTTCTGACCGGATGTAAAGCACTGCACTGTACGCACGCTCCGACGCGTCGCAAAATCCGTGGACCTGTATGGACCTTCCTGGGCTGACTCCCACGAAACGTGGAATAGACACTTCCTTTAGGTGAACTAGTAGATCTAGGAATTCTAACCATCTCGTTGAGATCTCCTCGGGGACTGGTTCGTCCCAGTCTAGACCTCTTTGCCATAAGTTTTGTAACAGGATTTTGGATGTAATGATTACTAGCGACAACAGTCCTAAAGGGTCGTAGATTCTAGCGACTGTGGAGAGGATTGTCCTCTTTGTGAATGGTGTTTCGATCGATATGGGTTGCACAACATACTTGAAACAGTCGTCGCCTGGTAACCAATATAAACCCAACGTTTTTACGACGTGGTCCTTGTTAAGGAGTACTGACACGGAAGAGGTGCGCTGGGTTTCTCGTATATCTCCCAAGACTTCGGTGTGGTTTGACGCCCATTTTCGTAGTTCAAACCTTCCACGTTTTAACAGTATATCGATCTGTCTTCGGGCTTCAACTGCTTCTGATAATGTATTTCCTCCTGAAAAGAGGTCATCGACGTAGAAGTCGCGCATCAAAACTCCAGCCCCTATGGGGAGGTCGTGCCCTTCATCCTTTGCCAATTGATGGAGCACGCGAATAGCGAGAAATGGTGCGCTTGAAACGCCAAAGGTGACGGTAGTGAGGCGGTAATCTTCAGGGGAATTCATGGAGTTGTTACTCCAGACTACTCTCTGGCAGTCACTGTCGGAAGAGTCGACAAGAATCTGCCGATACATCCTCGCAATGTCGGCAGTGAACACGAACTTGTGTTGCCGCCATTCAAACAACAGTAGAGCAATGTCACGCTGCAAGGCTGGGCCGGCAAGTAGCCGGTCATTTAAAGAGTACCCATTTGATGATTTTGCACTTGCATCAAAGACAACCCTAGTCTTTGTTGTCAAGCTTTCGGCTTTCTGTACAGCATGGTGGGGTAAGTAGAATATGTTATTACTGGGTTGAGATATTTTTTGTCCTGCAATCTTTTCCATATGACCGTCTTCAATATACTCCTCCATGCATTCTTGATACTCTTTGCATAGTAAGGGATTTCTAGTGAAACGATTTTGCAAGGAATGAAATCTTTTAATGGCGCTCTCCCGCGAAGTCCCAAACTTGACCTCCGTTTCAAGCATGGGTTTGAATGGGAGTTTCACAATATATCTGCCTTCGGAATTGCGAGAATAGGTTTCTGTAAAAAGTTTCTCGCAGAGAACATCTTCCTCTGATGTCTTCCTGGGACTGTCAACCTCCTCTATTTCCCAAAAACGCCGCAACATATCACACTCGTTCTGGACTTGAGTGCACAGACTGACCACAACACCGGCCAACGACTGGCGACTCGATGTAGAGTCGGGATCGTCAGAATTATATTCTCCAAACAATATCCACCCGAAGGAGGTTTTTTGAGCGACAGGAGATCCGGATATGCTGTGCGTTAGACCCTCTTGCAATATTTTTCCGTAGACCTCTGCCCCAAGGATGAGGTCAATTTTCCCGGGGCGATCACAAGTGGGATCTGCTAGAATTAAGTTCTTTAAATGACTCCACTGTGAGAGCGGTATCTTCCTTGGAGGTAGGAGGTCGGTAAGGGAGTTGACGATGACCGCTGTGATTTGTAGTTGTGGAGTTCTTTGGAAGTGAGGTCGAATTGTTAAGTTGGCTATTCTTTGGGATTGCGCTGTGAGGGTATTCCCGACCCCGAACACCTGCACTGAAGCGGGGCGAGGAATTAAACGCAGTGTTTGCGCTACACTAGTAGTCATGAACGTGGCTTGTGACCCAGGATCGACGACAGCGCGTAGTATACGGGTTTCACCTTTGTTCCCCAGTGTCCTCACCAAGACTGTAGCCAGCAAAACGTCCTTGTTTTCACGCGCGAGGAAGGATGTTACCTTTGACGGGGTAGAAACGTGTAGTTCCGCCTCGGGTTCTACGAGCTTCTTATCTTGGTCGGAATTACTAGTTGTTCGAGTGTCTTGCATATGAAGAAGGGTGTTGTGTCGTTGCCTACATACAGTACACGTGCTTTCGCTTTGGCAATTCCCGCTCAAGTGGGTCGACGCTAAGCAGTTGCGGCATAAAGATTTGGAGGAGACAAGTCTGCTTCTCTCTTCGACGTTCATTTTTCTGAACTTGAAGCAGTTTCGCAAAGAATGAGAGTTTCGTTTACAGAGGGGACACACTGTTCGGGTAGCATGAAAGGCATAAGATTTAAGCCCGGTCCTTTTGGGTGCAATGCGTGATTCGGTCTTCAGCAAGTTGGCGGGCTGAATGGCTTCCAGCGTTCTAAATCTTGCCTCTAAGAATTCCTGGAGCATCGAATATTCGAGGAGGGACGTTGACATCCCCTGCATCTGTTCCCACAATTGCCGGGTCTCACGCGGGAGCCTTTCGAGGATTAGGTAGTTAATGATGGGATCCCAGTTTTCAGTTTTGACCTTTAATGTTTTGAGAGTTGCAAGGCATGTTTTGGTGCGGTGAATCATCTGGCGAATGGCACGGGGATTTTCTACCTGAACAGAAGGTTGTGAAAGAAGGGCTCTCAACGTGTTATTTACCAGAACTCTCGGGTTTTGATATCTTGTGCATAGAAGATCCCAGGCGATAGAATAGTTGTCCTCGGTGATGCTCAGATGGCGTATCACCTTCTCGGCTTCATCTACCAGGCTTGTCTTTAGGTAATGCATTTTTTGGACGAGAGGTACTCGTGTATTCGAATGGACAACTGAATTAAACATGTCATGGAAGGCTATCCATGAGGAGTAATCACCTCCAAATTTTGGGATCGTTATATGTGGTAGCTTAATATCACGATGTATATCGGTATTTTGGTCTGAAGTGATCGGGAATGAAATATCATTTACTTGGGCGTGGCTAGACGCTCCAGCCATTTGGGAAGGAGATGCCGTCAATTCATTTATAAGATCATTAAGATTTCCCTTATGCTCGAAATAATCCTCACTAAATTTATCCTGCACCACGCCCTCGAAGTACGGATCGGATTTCTCTTCCATGGAGCTGGTCATTTTAATGAATCTATCGTTTTCTGTAAATTGTTGATATAAATCATCAAGGACTTCAAGGCGACCTTGCAAGTGGCCCAACTTCTTAAGCCTGTCCTTTGGGGACTTTCTGAGGTTCGAACCGAATTGGGTTAAGTCATCCAGCAGCGCCGTCTGTTCCTTTATTTTTTCAGCCACCGTTGACATTTTACTAATGGGGAATTGAACTTAACCGTGAGATGAAAAGGTATTTTCGAATTAGAATCGCACAAATGTCAAAAATAAAAAAAAAACCCGATACCCTATACTTATGTTTGCCTTCTTTCGTTCACCAAGAAATTAGGAACTTCGAATTTAACTGCAAACAAATTTAATTGTAACTCAGAATGAAGAAGGTTGAAATTGAGCTTTTATTTAACTCATAAATGAAAGACAAAAACTGATTTTCGATTAAAATCATATAAGGTGTCATAAAAGGCGTAAACTATTTACTCTTTGCCTTCCTTTGTCCACCAAAGAAAATTAAGAACTTCAGATTTAAACTGCAAACAAATTTAATTGTAACTCAGAATGAAGAAAGTTGAAGTTGAACCTTCATTTAACTCATAAATGAAAGACAAAAATTGATTTTCGATTAAAAATCACACAAGGTGTCATAAAAGGCGTAAACTATTTACTCTTTGCCTTCCTTTGTCCACCAAAGAAAATTAAGAACTTCAGATTTAAACTGCAAACAAATTTAATTGTAACTCAGAATGAAGAAAGTTGAAGTTGAACCTTCATTTAACTCATAAATGAAAGACAAAAATTGATTTTCGATTAAAAAATCACACAAGGTGTCATAAAAGGCGTAAACTATTTACTCTTTGCCTTCCTTTGTCCACCAAAGAAAATTAAGAACTTCAGATTTAACTGCAAACAAATTTAATTGTAACTCAGAATGAAGAAGGTTGAAGTTGAGCTTTTATTTAACTCATAAATGAAAGACAAAAACTGATTTTCGATTAAAATCATATAAGGTGTCATAAAAGGCGTAAACTATTTACTCTTTGCCTTCCTTTGTCCACCAAAGAAAATTAAGAACTTCAGATTTAAACTGCAAACAAATTTAATTGTAACTCAGAATGAAGAAAGTTGAAGTTGAACCTTCATTTAACTCATAAATGAAAGACAAAAATTGATTTTCGATTAAAAATCACACAAGGTGTCATAAAAGGCGTAAACTATTTACTCTTTGCCTTCCTTTGTCCACCAAAGAAAATTAAGAACTTCAGATTTAACTGCAAACAAATTTAATTGTAACTCAGAATGAAGAAGGTTGAAGTTGAGCTTTTATTTAACTCATAAATGAAAGACAAAAACTGATTTTCGATTAAAATCATATAAGGTGTCATAAAAGGCGTAAACTATTTACTCCTTGCCTTCCTTTGTCCACCAAAGAAAATTAAGAACTTCAGATTTAAACTGCAAACAAATTTAATTGTAACTCAGAATGAAGAAAGTTGAAGTTGAACCTTCATTTAACTCATAAATGAAAGACAAAAATTGATTTTCGATTAAAAAATCACACAAGGTGTCATAAAAGGCGTAAACTATTTACTCCTTGCCTTCCTTTGTCCACCAAAGAAAATTAAGAACTTCAGATTTAAACTGCAAACAAATTTAATTGTAACTCAGAATGAAGAAAGTTGAAGTTCAGCCTTTATTTACTTCATAAATGAAGGCCAAAACTAATTTCGATTAAAAAACTCAATTATCACAATACAAACTGTCGAAGAGAACCGAACACATACTCAGGCTCCAGTTATATTGCGATATTACACTCTTAGGAAAAGTATAGAACAACAAAAAAAAACAAAGGATAATGAAATTAAATACTTGCACTTGATGTAATTTTATTACGGAACTTCAATGAGGCACTGAATAAAACAAAGAATGTGAACCGTACTATATTTCACCGTTGTACCGGGACTGATGCAAGAAATAAAGAATACGATGAGATTTTATTCCGCGTGCTGCCTTCTGAATTCACTTAAAAATTTTAATTTTCCAATATTATAATAATAATCATGTTTTAACAAGCACTTGGAGCATCCTTATTTGACCTCTAACACCTTTATTTTATATAAATGTTGAAACGTGTATATTACAAAGAGATAAAAAAAAATATCATGCAACTCCTTACGTACCTTTAAAACCGGAATCCGGCTCGAAGGACCATTTTTATGTTCGGATAACGGACTGGGATTGGGATGCACGTTGATATCTTTGTTTCTTCTCTTTGTTACTGAGATATGTAAAACCACAAGTTTCAGCTACCTTACTTCAAATATAATTATATAAATTCATGTAACTTTAATTACAGTATTATAGGTGTATAAAAACTTGGATTTATATAAATCTTGATGCTATGTAATATATATGAGTACTATCCGCTGCCGCTCGGCTTTGAAGACTGACTTCTCTCTCCACTTCTGGTTTCTAGTTGGAAAAAAGAAACGGATTCTTCTTCTGGGTTGTCGTGAAGTTGATGTCAATTTATTTGGGCAATTTGCAACATGATGTTTTGGGTGGTACTTCCTCTCGGCAATTTCTGCGATTTTGAACATGTACTGTGTTGTCCCTGTCGATGTTCTTTCTTTGTCTGCTTCTTCTTTTCCTCTCTTCTATCTCTTATTTCTTTTAATTCTCTTCCTCTGCTTTTTAAAAAATTTTCCTTACGTTTGCTTTTGAGCTCTTAGTTGTGCGTTTTGCTGATATTATTTATGAATCCTAGTTTTCCTAATCGAGTGTGCAATGAGGGAATGCTACTTAATATCCTTTGCTCCTCTTCCTCAGGACTGAACATATGCACTCTGAATGCAAGAAGTTTAAGAAATAAAATGGACGAGTTGAGGTATATGTTTGACCGTACTAAAATACATGCTCTTCTCGTAAGTGAAACTTGGCTGAAACCTGAAATCCCCTCCTCCTTTGTCTCTTTCCCTGGGTTTTCGATACATCGCAATGATCGTGTTGGTCGCATTGGTGGCGGTGTTGCTATGTATGTTTCCTCTTCGCTTTCCTCCAGAGTAGTTGGCATGTCGCGTGGCTCTCCTTTTGAATTTATTGCTGTTGAACTAAAATCTACATATGACAAATGCGTTGTCATCAATGTATATTGTCCTCCTAATGTGTTTAATCCCGACATCGCTGTTGAATTCTACAACCTTGCTTCAAGTCTCTCTCGCCTTTATGACAATATAATTGTTGCTGGTGATTTTAATGTCGACCTGCTCAGGGCCAATCCACGTGCGAACGCACTTAGATATTTCCTTGAATCTTTGGACTTACACATTCTAAATCAACTCCCTACATTTCTGAACTGTCAAAATCCTTCATTACTTGATCTTCTATCTGTTACTTCCACTGCCTCAGTGTTAAAGTTCAATCAAATATCCCCTCCGAGCTTTCTTGATCACGATATATTGTTCCTCTCCGTTCGTTTTACCTTTCTCCCTTCATCCTCGGCCTCTTCATTTTCATATCGTGACTACAGTAACATCAATTTAGATCAGCTTTCTGAATGCGCCTCTTCTTTGCCTTGGGGTGATATCTACAACACTACTTGTGTTGACACTAAGGTCGATCTCTTGATATCCTTTATTCAATCTACTTTTGATCAGTGTGTCCCCGTAGTCACAAGAAGATGCAGCCCGTCTACACCTTGTCCTTGGTTTTCTCGTGAAGTGCGCGACCTGATAAGACAGCGCGAGTTCATGTACAGACGTTATCGTAGGACTAGGATCCCCAGTTTCCTTAATGAATACAAGAAGCTTCGCAACCTCATCAACTATAAGGTTAAATCCGCTAAACGTGAGTATTATTCCCGCAAGCTTGATCCTACTTTAAACTCAAAACAACTTTGGTCTAATCTTCGTTCGCTAGGCATTCATTCTTCTGTGCCTATCCCTTTTAATGTTGATGTAAACCTTCTCAACATGTCTTTTATCCAACATCCTCCTGATCCTACCTCCTCTGCCCTTTCTAATGTTCTCCCATTAGATGCTCTTAGTTCTGATGGCTTTAGTTTCCGTTGCGTCGACTCAGTTGAAGTCCTAGAAATATTGCTATCTATTTCCTCTAACAGTGTTGGGTATGATGGAATTTGTCCCCGTTTTCTCAAGCTTCTCTCTCCCCTAATCGTGGTAACTATCACGCATATTTTCAATTTCTGCCTGACAACTTCCCAAGTTCCCATGCTCTGGAAAAAAGCCCTAGTGATTCCTTTACCTAAAAAATCCTCTCCCACTGATATGTCTGATTTTCGTCCTATCAGTATTCTTCCTTTCCTTGCCAAAGCTTTTGAGAAAATTCTTTTTATCCAAGTTCTGCGATATCTCGAATCTAATAGCTTCCTTTCTAAATTCCAATCTGGCTTCCGTAAATCCAATAGTTGCGAAACTGCTGTACTAAAGGTAACGACTGATCTGCGTGCTGCACTCGACCACGGTGACACTGCGATTTTAGTTCTTCTTGATTTCTCTAAGGCATTCGATTCTGTGGTTCACTCGCTTCTGCTATCCAAACTTAGCCAACTCTACCACTTTTCGTCTTCTGCTACTCGACTTTTTTCTTCTCTTCTTTCTAATAGGCTCCAATGTGTTCGCCACAACAGCGTTGTATCATCCTTCCTTCCTGTGCCCTTGGGAGTGCCTCAAGGTTCAATTCTTGGTCCTCTACTTTTCTCTCTGTATGTTAATGATCTTCCCTCTGTTATCAATCGCTGTTCCTTTCATCTGTATGCTGATGATCTCCAGCTGTATACTTCATGCCCTCCTAATCGGATTTATTCCTGTATTGGAGAACTCAATAACGTCTTATCTCGAATAAATGAATGGAGCTCCTCCAATTTCCTTAAACTAAATCCAAATAAATCCCAAGTACTCCTTCTTAGTCGTTGTCCTTTGTCCATTGACAGTATGCCACCTATTTCTCTTAATAATGTTCTCTTCCTGTTGTCGACTGTGTCAATAATCTTGGCATTGCCATTAATTCCAAACTATCTTGCTGCAAACATGTCTCTCTTATGCTCTCCAAGATCTATGGCACATTACGTAAACTATGGCTGTATGGTAGTCTTCTATCGTCGTCTATTCGGCTAAAGCTTGTCAAATCTCTAATTCTGCCACATTTCCTCTACGGGTCTCTTGTTTACATATCCTTCGATGCGTCTTGCCGCCAGCGCCTCAATATTGCATTTAATGATTGCTTAAGGTTTATTTTTCACTTACGAAGATCAGATCATGTGTCAGCTGTGCGTAATTCATTACTAGGTTGTGACCTCTTTCGTTTTATAGATGTCATGGCATTGGTCCTCTTGCATAAACTTCTTTACACCAAAAGTCCTTCTTACCTCTCCGACTTCCTTTGTCCTTTGCAGTCCTTGAGATCGATTAAATTTCTCATTCCTGCTCACTGTTCCTTAATGGGTAGTCGTTCCTTCTTTGTGCATTCGTTTAGGCTTTGGAATAATCTCCCTAATTCCATTCAAAGAATAAGCACAGTCAAGAGTTTTAGGACGCAAGCATCTCATTTTCTATCTTCCTCTTCCTCTCTTTAGTACTTTCACTTTCTCTGTCTTTTTGCTTCTCTATCTACTTCTTCTCTTTACATGATCCTTATTCGGACACTGTTCCTTTTCTTTCTTTTTTCTTTTTTTTTTCTTCTTCTTTTTTCTTCTTCTTAGTTTAGTAAGATTAGTCTAGTTTATATATTAAAATTTACCAATGAATTATTGTACTTGTCGTGACGTGTCTTGTGTACTTCCGAACTTTATGAATAAATAAATAAATAAATAAATAAATAAATGTGTCTAAAGTTGCCATTTTTTTGATATGTTTTGTGTTATTTGCAATGCTTTGTTCTTCTTCAGTTTGTTCTCTCTGCATTTATCTTAATTGGTGTTCAATGATTCCATTTATCTCATTTTGCAGTGCTTTAAACTTTGCTATTTGCTTACTAATGTTTTTCTTTGTCGCGACCTCAATTATTTTTCTTAATTTATCTACTTCAATTTTAGTTTTCTTTAAATTTTTCTTTCTTTTTAACAATTCTTCATTTATTTATTGGGCTTCTCTTTCTGACATTATTTTATGTTGATATGTTGTTTACAGTTGCTCATTCTATCTGTAATTTAAGTTTTATTCCTTAAGAAATCTTAATATATAAAAACTACGTGTCACAATGTTTGTACACGCTATTCTCCGAAACCGCCCAACAAATTTAAATTAAAATTTGGAAATGTGTAGGGTTGGTTCCAGATTGAATGATAGGATAATTTTGGTCCAAATAAGTGATGCTGTTGTCGAAATATAGAGAATTTCAATGCTTCACTGATTATATTTAAGTTGGCGGGGCAAAAAAATATTTAATTTTAATTGTCATGTACATATAAAAAACCGTTAGCTTTAAAAAAGCACTCCGATTTTTACGAGTGACAACGTATGAATTAGTGTTGAGTGTACTGAGTGTACAGTGTGTACACTATGTACAGAGTGTACAGTGTACTGTGTACTGTGTACTATATACTATGTACTATGGACTGTATACTATAACTACCGGAGCCCGCAAAAATACACCAGTTAAGAAACATATAATTTATATACAAAATAAAAATATTTGTGAACATTGGGAAACCTGTAAAATATTAGCATCCATTGTTCTTTATATACTTCCACCGAAAAATGCGTAAAAGCATTTAATTGGTGCGAATAAATAAAGTGTTAATAAGAAAATACATATTAAATGTCGAGTTTTTGCATTATTCCTCAGATTGCGGTACATCTTGAAAATGGCCAAAGTGTATATTTCACTGAAGAAAATGCTCTCCATCGAGCTTTCCAGCCACCAAAAACTACACTTTCTGAATTTTTCACACTGTGCTAAAAACCTGATATTTTCGGACAATTCGCAACAACATTGTTATATACCGATGTTCCTCGCTATTATACATGAAACACATCAGGTAAAAAACGTAGACAAGGAAAACCACATCCAATTATCCCACGCGTATTGAAAGCAGAGACATTGGGACGACTTTACACAGTACATCCAAAGCTTTTTCTTTTTGCGTTTGTTGTTGCTGAATGTTCCAGGACCAACGTCTTTCGAATTTTTACAAACAGTCAATGGTCAAATATTCACTACATTTCAAGATTCATGTCGCGAGTTGCAATTGCTGGAAGACGACAATCTTTGGGATCTGACAGTTACTGATCCATCATTTGCATCCAAGCCGAATAACATTCGTCAACTGTTCGCAAATATATTGACGACATGATACCCAACAGAACCATCGGTTTTGTGGGAAAAATACAAGAACATAGAAAAATACAAGGACATACTTCGCTGAATTAGACAAACAAACCAATATCCAAACTCTCGAACTTTTATAGGAATAATTGGTTTTTCGTTAATGGTTATAAATATTTGTTGAAGAGTTCAATTTTGAAGATTTGGATTAATTATAAATATCTTAAGGTTGGGTGCAGCGAGTCGGAGAGGCATCATCTTTGTTTATTTACGCGCCGGAAAACAAAACCAAAAATATAGTTTACCAGCTAGTTTTGTAAAAGAATACATACATAGGTAATTTTGGTCACACTTAATATGAAAGCATTTTGAATCTAATGTCTCCAAATTTTACAGAAATAAGTATTGGTTCTTTCCTTAGTTATTGCGAATATAGTTTGATCTTCAATATTTGCATTAATTTCACATGTTTTGACGAACACAATTTCGCAATATAAGAGAAAATAAAAGTTGGTTTTTTGGCATTGCCTTTTCCAACTATAAAATATTTGTTTCATTTTTCGATTTTGTTTTATTGTTCTCGAAAAATTTTGTTATTGCAGCCTTCTAGATTTAAATTAAAAAAAGCTATAGAAAATGGCCCTCGAATTTCGAGTGCTGCATGCTGCTATTTGCATTAATTTTAAATCTTTTAACGTTCATGGTTTTAACAGAATACACAAGCAATTTTGGTCATAGTTCAAATAAAAGTATTTTGAATCTAATGACTCCAACTTTTATAGGAATAGTTGGTCTTTCGTTAATGGTTAAGAAGAGTTGAATTTTGAACGTTTGGATTGATTTTAAATGTTTAAACGTTTGGTACAACGAGGGGCGAGGCACACCGGGTCCCAGCTATCCAAAATACAGAAAATAAGCGGTTCATTGAGACACTTCATCTGTGTATGAAAATTCATAAATGCCTTTTCAAACTCTCCTACTGCATATTAAAATTCATATCACCTGATTACTACTATTGGCTTATGGGAGCAGCATAGGCGCGCCGGGTCCCAACTAGTATTCTATAATTTTCTCTGCCTGATTTTATTGTCTCTCATACTATTTTCAGTTATTTATTATTATTTTTATATGATATATTTGTTTTTATAACCATGTTCATAAGCTGTTTTCATTATAATCTTGAAACATTACAACATGCGATTCGCGGTCTTCCTTCTTTCTACGATCGGTTTTACAATGATGTGGTATCTTCTTGGTCCGGGTTTGCAGGGGTTTGATCTTCCTTCCTTCTAGGTTCGGGTTAATCACAGTTGTGATCCTCTTTCTTGGTCCGTGTTGGCAGGGTCGCCATGTAATGTTTCAGGATTATAATGAAATCAATTTATTAACGCTTGTTTAATTTTATTGCTGTAGAATTGATGACTTTCACTCTGAGCGCGATCGAGCAACGGGCTCCTTAAAGGGTGTTCTACACCATCAGTTCAGTTGTTCGTTCAGTCTCAGTTTCACTTCAACTGTCAGTTCAGTTAATTGTGTGCTATGTTGCTAAACGATCAGTTCCATATCAGTTCAGTTATTAGTTTTTTGTTTAGTTGTCATTTTTGAAACTTGGTCATCGCAGAGTTTTCGTTGTGATTCTGGATGAAGATTGCCTTATTGCTGCAGTGCTATGCTTTTCACGAAAATTATAGAGGTATAATGCTATTAAATACAGCTTACAAAGTATTGTCTAACATAATATATGAGAGAATTAAAAGTAACGCCGAAACAATAATTGGGGAATATCAATGCGGGTTTAGAGTAAACAAATCAATAATTGACCAGATCTTCATGTTACGGCAAAACATGGAAAAATGCGTTGAATATGACATGGATCTACATATTCTAGAAATTGATTTTAAACAAGCATTTGATTTTAAAAAAATGCTGGGGGAATTAGGACTATCGGCAAAACTAAACAGATTTATCATTATGACACTAAAAGAGACGCAAGGCAAATTAATATTCCAGGATAAGATATCCAGGTCATTCCCTATACGAACAGGTGTCAAACAAAGAGATGTATTGTCCATGGTTATATTCAACCTGATGCTACACTTTAGTTTTTAGTTTTTAAAAAGCATTTATTTACCTTATCAATTATCCTACTATAAATTTAACTAAACGCTTAAAGTTAATTATTCTAACCTATTCTAATCTATCTAACTTACTGGCCCTTAGTGGGCACTCTAAATTAATCTATATCTTAATTTACCTTATGCCTTTCGGCTAAAACTTGTATATTCCATTTTTATTATTTTTATATTATATATTATTTATAATCCTAAGAAAATTTTAAGAAACAAAAACTTAGGTTCTATATGAATTTATTTTGAATAAAACTTAGCATATCTTATCCTATTCTACTAACTAACTTAATTCTATGGAACCTATCTGGGCGGAGGGCAGCAGAGGTATAGTTCTCCGGTGACCCCGTCCAGGCGACGAGCTTCCATAGACTCGAGATATCAAAAACATCGAGAGTTCATGGAAACCCGCACTGTCGACTCCCCTAATAAACAGCACAGGTCTTAATTTTTTTTAATACTAAAAGAGACAATCTGGACAGGAGACAGCGGAGGTGTTACTGCCTCAGCTGGCCCCCTTCCATGCGCCGGGCTTCCATGGATCCGAGTTTAAGTGAACAACAGGAATTCATGGAAGTCCGCACCGTTAACCTAACTTATTTAACCTATATCTATTGGTATCGTAAAAACTAGAACTAGATCCTATCTAAGTCTAAGCTAATCTTTAAAAACTAACATACATTAAAAGAAATATCTTATAACCTAATTGATAGGGCAAATACCCGATTATGGGGGATCCTCCAGCCACCAGTACAAATTACTGGAATTGGAGGCATCTTTTTTATCTCTTTCTGAGATTCGCGTGCTGAACACGATAACATCGATAACACGAATTCGCTTATCACATGCAGTGCGATACATGTGATATAGGAGGGGCAACCCCGAGTCATCCTGGACCAATTTTTTGGCATCTAGGTAAATAAATGCTTCTGGAGGGATTAATCCGCGCTCACAAGCTGTTTTGTGGTATTCAGAGTTCGGATAGAACGCTCCCCGAATAAAGAGGTGATGAGGAAACAAGCTTTTTTGATTCCTATAAATTTTATTTTATGACTGAACTCTTACAACGACTGAATTCAAGTGAAAATTGGGTGATATCTAACAGGGATGTTGCGGATGCAGATTTTTTGACATCCGCGGATGCGGATGCGGATGCGGATTTTTGAAGGCTCACATCCGCGGATGCGGATACGGATCTTAAATTTTTTTTTAATAAACTAAATAGAGAAGAAGAAACTAAAGAAATAAAATGAAAAAGATAGTAATCTTTAATATTTTTATTAAAAAATTAATTATTTAGTATTTAAAGTTAAAAATTGGTGCATTATATTTAATAAAAAGTAATATCGCCGCCTTTTCAGGTTCAAGTCTGTTTCGGAGAGGTTCATAAATTAAACCCGCGCTACTGAACAACTGTTCACTAGGAACACTGGCTGGTGGTGGCGATAAAAATCTACGTGCTATTGATGACAATATTTTTAATTCTTCGCGATGAACTCTCCACCATTTAAGTGGATTTTCATTTATCATGAGTCTTTTTTTATTGCGGTAAGATATCAATTCCTTCTTAAGAACAGCTTCAGCGCTACTATTTTCTAGTGTATCTTCAGTCTCATCTTCACTTGACGAGTCCAGCATCATGGCAAGATCATTTTTTAAGCATGTCCTTTTAACCGTACTGGACGTCCCTGGTAGTTCCGTTTCCGAGGAATCTCTAATTCTCATTCTTTTGGCCCCTTCGAAATTAAGAGAACCTGGAACGTCAACCTTAGGGTTTCTCAGCTTTAAGATATTTTCTTTAATCTTCTCCTCGGTCACTGGTGTGAAAAACTTGTGCTTATAGCGAGGGTCTAAGTAGGTGGCGATGACATGTAAATCGTTCTCTTCCAACAAAGTAGAAAACTTTGCTGAAAGTTCGGTTTTCAGACTTGTGACGGCCAGTCGAATTGAATCAAAATCGTGTGTTCTTGTTAAAAAGTCATCAAGTTTTTTTCCAAGCATTTGGATTATTGGAATTACAGATGAAATAAGGGCATGAGAGTTGCTTAGTTCCCGCGTGGCTTCGTCGAAAGGTTTCAATAGCTCAACACAACATTCAATGATTTTCCACTCTTCTGGGAAAATAGGGTCAATCGCACTGTCATTGATATATAGACTTAAGGCATCCTTTACCTTTAAAAACCGCTCAAACATGTAAAATGTCGAATGTCTCACATTTCAATACAATTGATGATCTATCAAAGTTTTCTGCTATTCCATGACAAGTCAGGCTAAGCAAAGAGGCATTTGAGCTTGGATCCGTCCAAATGTCAGAAGTAAACGACATGTAATCAAATTTTTCGATCAATTCTTTAACTTTTTCAGCAACTTTGCCATGTAGTTCCTTGCACACAAAATCAGTAAAAAAACTGCGCCCTCTAAAATTATATCTTGGTGCTAATTCTTGTATCAGTCTGCGAAAACCAAGCCCCTCCACAAAGTTAAAAGGTAAATTTTGAAGTGCGAGCATTTCTCCAATGAGTTTGTCAATTTTTTTCGAATTGAAATTGTTAGTGTCCCACTTCTTTTCCTTTAGAACTACTTCTTCTAACGAGAGCTGTTTCTTTGCCTCTTGCAGAGAAAGTAAACTCTTCTGGGTGCATCGATTGTAGATGATTTTTCAAAGACGAAGTGGTTCGGCCCTTGCGAGAGTAGGTTTTATGACATATTTTACAATGAGCCTTATCCTGGTCATTTTCATCTGGTTTAAAATAAGTCCAAATCTCACTTTGAGTCGGTGGTGACATTGTAAATTCACTTGTCCAATAAACTATTAACTGTAGAAAACTCGCACACACACAATACTCACAATTACATTCAAAAACTGAAAAGTTCTTACGATAAGCGCAACGAAACACGTTATGATTGATTTATGAGAAACTAATGATAAACAGTAACAAACGCGTCGAATCTTGTCGCCGAAATCTTCGCTCCTATTGGTCAATCAGCTCGTGCCCATGGCACGCGCCACTCGCCGGCCTCATTCAATTTCTTTCTTGTCGCGACATCCGCATGAACATCCGCATTGATCATTGCGGATGCGGATGCAGATGCAGATGTCGAAATCGATGCGGAAGCTCCGCAATTGCGGATGCGGATGCGAATATCCGCAACATCCCTGATATCTAATGGCAAAGCAATTCAAATTTTACATAGTTCTTAACTGTAATGGAATTCCAATAATTCAAGAAAATAAACTCTCAGAAAGGAGAGTGTGAAAGAGAGCAAGTGATTCATGTATTAATCTATGTATATATGTATATAAAAATGAATGTGTGTATGTATGATCGCTATAGGCTCCTACACCGTGCAACCGATCTTAATGACATTTTAACCATGTGCTATTTACATTCAAACTTAGAACATAGGTTATTTTATTACTTTCTAAAGCCACTCCTAGATGGCGCTGTCATGGAGAGCTTCGTTGAAAATCATCGCAGAACTTTGAATTTTTGCATGAAGTTGGGTGGAGGTCTCCTATGATACACCTGCCGCAGAAATATGGTTGAATTTGCAAATTTTATTCCGATTCCAATGAAAGTGGGTATCTAGGGGTTTTTAAGGTCTAGGGGTTTTTAATAACGAATTTGTGGTCAAAACTTATAAATGGCCGACGAATTTGAATAAGCGGTTCATTGAGACACTTCATATGTGTATGAAAATTCATATCTCGAAAAATGCCATGTCAATGGATGGTTTTTATTGTCTCGATCAAAATGTCACATCCCTAATGGTTTCACATTTTGTTATTTGGAGTTGAAAATACCAAAAAATTGCCTTTTTCAAACTCTCCTACTGTATATTAAAATTCATATCACCTGATTACTACTATTGGCTTTTGGGAGCAGCATAGGCGCACCGGGTCCCAGCTGGTACAATATAAAACAATACAAAGATGTTTGATTAATTACTGTGACATACAAATTTAAGATCACCACAACGATCGTGAATATTATTATTAATTTCTTATGCACAAAATTATGTATGACGGAATATCCCGCCGCGTTTGAAATGATCTGATAGTTTCAACCACCTAATTGCCTTCTGGTAGTAACGCCACTTTCTGGACCGCTCTCTGGATTAACCCTTGTGGGGTTTTAATTTCTACCACTCGAACGTTGCCATCTGGACCTGCTATAATTTGGACTATATGACCAAGCTTCCACTTGTAGGATGGAAGATCATCTTGAGAATTAAGACCATTATATACCTGGTTTAACGTCAACCTCTTTAGAATTCCACTTCATACGATGCTGCAACTGATGGATATATTCCTTTGTCCACCTGGCCCAAAAATGCTGATGGAGAGCGGAGACCCGCTGCCACCTGTGAAGATAGTTAATTTTTTCAAGAGGATAAGGAGGTTCTAAGATGCTTTCTAACGCGGCTTGGGTTAAGAAATGAGCGGGTGTTCAAGCACGGAAATCGTTAGGATCTGAGGACAAAGGTGTTATGGGTCTGGAATTTAGGATTCCTTCGATTTGTACCATAACTGTGGTTAGTTCCTCGAATGTTAGCAATGCTCCTCGTAAGGTTCGAAACAGATGTGCCTTAGCCGACTTTATGGCCGCCTCGCAGAGACCTCCAAAATGTGGTGCTCGAAGCGGAATATGATGAAATTCAATCGAATTGTTAGAACACCACAAAACTATTTCCCTCTGCGTAGCTTGCTGGAAGAATGCCTGCCGTAGTTTAGCTAATCTAATAATAAAATAATAAAACAGACGAAAACTGCAACGTAGGATTTGTATGGTGGCTTTCCTCGAATACGATAGGTGGTCGAAAATGGGCCGCCGAAATCCACTCGACAATGAGTAAATGGTAAAGAGATGTTCACACGTCCTGCTGGTAGTGCGCCCATAAGCTGCTGGGTTAATTTTGAGCGATAACGTTGACAATGAAGGCATCTTCTGACGACCTTTCTGGCATAATCACGGGCATTTATGACCCAGAATTTTTCTCGAAGGAGGGATACAAGTGCTTGAGGGCCGGCGTGGAAAGTTTTGAGGTGGAGATGTCTGATGTAGGTTTCAATGAAGGGATTCTTCTGAGGAAGTAATAGAGGAACTCTCTGTTCTATTGGTATTTTGGCTAGCTTTAGTCGGCCTCCCACTCTTAATAATTTAAGTTTGGTGATAGGGCATTGTTCGACGAAAGGATTCAAACTCCGCAACACACTTTTAGGAGATAGGTTCTTCCTCTTCTCTAACGCGTAAATCTCTTCTGAAAAGGAGTGTTGTTGAATTGCCCACACTATGTGTATTGAAGCGTTCTCGATTTCTGATGCTGTTATAATGTTATTGTTACGAATTTGCCAACGATCTTTAGTTTGACGGAGTAGTTTGATGAAGCGAAGTACATATGCAAAGCGACGACAAATTTGGATGTAGTTACTGCAGGAGTATATGATATCCAGGAAGGACTCTGCAATTGAACAAACTAGCACCGATTTTTGAATTTTCCGTTCAGATAATGTCTCTAGGTTAGTATAACGATGTTTTGTATGAGGCCATTCTTCCTTTGGTAATTTTAGGAACTCCGGTCCACAGAACCAATATGACTTAATAAGTGCTTCGGTTGTCAAGCCTCTCGAGACGATGTCGGCTGGATTGGCCTTGGGGTTTACAAGTCTCCAAGGGATGGTTTTAGTAAGGCATTGAATCTGAGCAACACGGTTCGAAACATAGGTTTTCCAATAGGATGAATGGCAAGAGAGCCAATCTAATACTATCTCGGAGTCTGTCCATAAGACTTCTTCATCAATTGTTTTTGGAACATTCTCTCGGATTTTGAGAATAATTTTGCCAGAAGTAGTGCTGCACACAACTCTAAGCAGGGTAATGATCGGCTCACTCGGATGGGAGCTACTTTAGATTTAGCCGCCAACAACTGCACACTTGTGGTTCCCAAGTCGTCTACGGATAGAGCGTAAATACAGCAACCAAACGATGTGGTTTGAGGTTGAGGGCGATGTGGTTTATCTTACCTGAGCAAAATACCAACCGCGGAATCCGAACTTTATTGAGTTCAAGCAATTGAGCTCTGAAATTGGACCAGCGACTTGCGAGGTCTTGGGGAATGGACTCATCCCAATGTAGTTCCAGAAGCCATAATTCTTGTATAAACATTTTGGCACGCACAACGATAGGATTGATAAGGCCTAATGGGTCACCTCAGATAAGATTGATCTTTTTGTAATTTTAGACGGTGAAATATTAACCGGCCGATAGCTAAAATGAAATTCATCTGCGATTGGTTCCCATATCATACCGAGGGTCTTAATAACATCCTTGTCATTAATATTTAGAGTCTTACTTCTTTCGTTCTCCGGAATTTCGGAACAAAGTTGCGTATTGTTTGAATACCATTTTCGAGGGTGAAACTGGCCAGATTTTGTAATAGCGTCTACTTGATGCCGAATTTTATATAAATCTTCGCAAGTATCGGCTCCTTTTAGGAGGTCATCCATATAGAAATCTCTTTCCACTAAGTGCGAAGCTTCTGGGAGCCTTTCTCGGTGCTCCTGGGCTAACTGTAACAAACATCTAGTCGCCAGGTAGGGCGCTGATAAGTAGCGGTTTTTAAACGAAAAATGCGAAGTTCATCTGTGGGATTTTCTCTCCACAGAATTAATTGAAAATTACGATCGTCAGGGTACACTAACACCTGTCTAAACATGGCTGTTATATCTGCAGTAAGCCTAAACTTGTGACAACGAAATCTATTTAGAATAGAGAATAAATCATTTTGAACCGTTGGTCCTACCATGAGCCGGTCGTTAAGAGCAGTGTTGGTGGCATCCCGGCAGGATGCGTCGAAAACAACACGAAGTTTTGTAGTAGAGCTATCGGGGCGTATTACCAGCGAGCAATAATAACAAGAGTGATTAGCTGGGCCTCAAGGACAAGTAAAAGAGTTAAACATATGAAAGAAGAGATTAGAAATAACATTAAGCAAAAAGTCAAAAAAAATATTAAGAAATGCGCGACGGGTATACATTTTATGCAAAAAACACAAGAGTATGAAAGAAACAGAAGATGTTCCTTGATTCCGCTATTGGAATGTTTACATTTTGAATGTTTACAAATTTAAGAAACACTGGAACAGAGCACGTGTAAATGGCTCTCCGACTTTAGTATATATGCGTGAAAATTCGTGTTGCTGTACACATTGCGGACCGATGAATTCACTTGTATTGTCGGTTAAAAAGGGAGCGAATCTTGCAATTTTTCCCGTGTTGGGTTAATTTTGTCTTAACCTCAAAAAAAGTTTAAGTCTGTGTACATTAAATAAAGTGAGATATAAGGTTTTTAAAAACGTCGTTATTAAGACCATTTATATCAGTGAATTAACGTGCTAATAATATTAATTCGTGATAATTATAATAACAATTTATAAAAGTGATTTAAAATTAAAATAATTGTTATAATAAGTGAGACATAAAGTTTTTAAAAACGTCTTTGTTAAGACGATTTATATCAGTGTATGAACGTGTTAATTATAATAATTCGCGATAATTATAATAGCATTTTATAAAATTGAATTAAAATTAAAATAATTGTGATAATTATAATAATAAAATAAAAACTAGGACTTTTTTGCATTTTTGTTTATAAATGTTTTGTTTATAATGCTATCGGAAATCAAGGTATGGTATACTCTTCCATGAGTTTTTAGTGTTGAGATATTGAATACAAATAATTGGGAGATTATACAGGGTGTATACCCTTAAGTTTACAAAGCGGCCGGCTGTGGATAGGTTTTGGATAGACGAACAAAAAAATCGACCGGTGGGGGGGGGGGGTGGGGCGAAATCGTAACGGTTTTGCAGCTAGGGCATTTTGAAGTGTTTTTGGTAGAGTTTTACACATCATCCTGTATTCTTGTAACCCTACGAGCTATTTTCATGAATAAGGTATCAGTGTACGTAGAATACCCCCTATCTAAAACTGTAAAATTTAAGGTTTTACCCTATCAACTACCAGAGCAATAAGTCATCAAAGTCAAAATTTCGGGTTTTTAAACTAAAATTTCAACTAAAACCACCTTTTTCTCCATAAAATACCTAATTAACTAATTTTTTTTTTCAAAATTGGAAAGCTTGGATAATTTTTATGCTAGGGCCTTTACTTTTGAAGTTATTAGCAAGTTTCTTGTAAAAATTGGCCTTATTTGGTGCTTATTTGGTAATTTTTGGCAAAGCTTAGGCGAAAAAGTACCTACTAAAAATAGCCAATTTTAGCATTTAAATTGCTTATAACTCCAAAAATAAAAGCCGTAGGATAAAAATTGTCCAGACATTATCGATAGGAAATTATCCAAGCTTTCCAATTTTGAAAAAAAATATTAGTTAACTAGGTATTTTACGGACAAAAAGATGGTTTTAGTTGAAATTTTAGTTAAAAAAAACAAAATTTTGACTTTGATGCCTCATTGCTCTTTAAGTTGATAGGGTAGAATCTTGACTTTTACAGTTTAAGATAGGTGGGAGTATTCTATGTGCACTAATACCTTATTCATGAAAATATCTCATAAGGTTACAAAAATACAGGGTGATATGTAAAACTCTAAAAAAAATACTTCAAACGCCCTAGCTGCTAAACCGTTACGATGGTGGCCGGCTGTTGATAGGTTTTGGGTGGAAGAAAAGTGAAGATATCCGCAATTGAAGAAAAATCGTATATGCACTACCTATTCACACTGACGATCGTAAACAGTGATACCAAATCAAAATTGGATCGTAAGTACAAATCGTAAATAATTTCAACCAAATCGTGTTCAATGATTAGGCCCCAGGTAATTCTAATGAATTCAAAAATTCTGTGTGATAATTTACCACATCTTCTTCATTGATAACGATATCTACAGACTTATACGAAACCAAATTACCGGGTATTTTGAACTATATAGCACTGTATAGTATTCATTAACATCGTGATCAATCCAGTTTCGTCTCCTGGAATTACATTATTTCCAATATTCAACAATTGCTTGTAAAATCCACTTCCAGAGACATCATTTTGCAGTTTAACACGCACATTTGTAGAAAGTTTAAATGTTTTAACTGATTTCCATAAAAATTGTGATTTCAAACAGGCATTAATTTCATCAGCAGGAGTAGACCGAGGAATAACCGGCAATGTTTGTCTAAAGTCACCTGCTAACAAAATTAAAGCATCACCAAATAACTGAGGATTTTCTCGAAGATCTTTTATAGTTCTTATTGTACATTATCCCACACGATAAAACTACATTGTTTCAAAAGTCTGCAATAGCGAAGAAGCAAGTGCCAATGCAACTACTACCACCACTACCACCTATAATTGATTCATACGCTACTTTTTGCTGAGCATTCCATTTCGAAACATTTAGCGGAACAAAACCAATCAATTCATTGCGATCATATTGCTATTCATGTTGCAATTCCTGGTTCAATATATCATGCATTGGTTCATTAGGCGATGACATACCTAATTGTCCTAAGGCTTTGTTTGCTACCATCAAACACATATCCTCAATCATGACCATTGCTTTGTTATAAATTTCGGTTGTAAATTCCAATACTGCTTTAGAACTGATGCGACGTACTCGATATAAAATATCTTCTGTCATATAGGGATATCGACAACAGT
The DNA here is from genome assembly GCA_963855945.1 of Thereva nobilitata. NCBI lineage: Eukaryota > Metazoa > Arthropoda > Insecta > Diptera > Therevidae > Thereva > Thereva nobilitata. The sequence continues at coordinate 90,641,563 of OY979694.1, forward strand.
TTCTTTTTGGTTTGGATCCTTAGGCAAGGCGCGCACTGAGGTGATGAGAAATTGGCGTGGCGGTGGTGTGGCTAGTGAAATATTTTAATCACACGGAATCAATTGAGGCAGCGCGCATCGAGTTGGAGTGGTGTTTTGCAAGTGGACTGGAACCCATTTGGTTGCCACTAGTCTCCGACAAGTTTAATTTTGAAGTGGCATGTCATTTCACGGCCAACTTGGGTTTTATTTTTTTTTTGGGGAAAACACGTATACGAGGCCATAGGTCGCAATTTTTCTAGTAATTTACAAAATGTGGCCTTGTTCATTCTACAAACAAGTTTAAACTTATTTTCTTCCAGGTGTAAATCACCTTTATAAACATTATAAATGTCGTATTTTGGATTTTCTTGCCACAGTGGATGGACCCAATGAACTTTTTCCTTTATTGTTTTTTTTATTGTTAAGGTTAATAATTTGCACACATGCAACAGCATCTTCATCGTCCGACGACCACATTTTGATTGAAAATATCATGTGGTAAATCGATGTAGCGAAGTGGTACCTACCACTTCGGTGCGCATTAAACCACTTCGATGCTATTCCTCTGGCATACCTCTTGCAACTTAATCACCAGGCCAAAGCCACTTCACCGCCACCCCACTTCAGTGCGCGCCTTGGCTTACGCTACTGCATAATGTGTTGAATGGGATGCTCATTCTCTATGCATGATTTCCTATTGGCCAGTGCCGACGAATTGGCTGCACGTTACCACCGCAATATTCCCTCTTCTAGAGTTGTCTTCTCTCTCTAGTTGGCACGCCTTCAAAATTCCCAGGATTTCTGCTTGCAAGACACTGGATCCATGCGGGAGCCGTAATTTTTTGCCTATAGGGTAGAAATTCCTGAAATCGATCACCAAAAATTGAAAATATTCAAACCAATTTGAAAACTAGTTTATTTGAAAGATTGGTTTGAATTGTGTAAATTCAGCAAATATCATGAAAAAATATTAATAATTAACAAAGTTATAAATATTTGAAATTTTGTGTAATTTTTTTTCAAAATTCAATATCTCCGAGCGTAATTGACCGATTTTGAAAAAATTTAGTGCGATTGAAAGAGAATGAAATGAATTTTTCTAATGCTTGGTAAAAAACGAAAAAAAGTTATTTTTTTATAATTTTTACATAAAAAGTTAAATTAAAAATTAAAAAAAGTGAGAAAGGCAATAAGTGATAGTGATCTTATAAAAAACATTTTGAAAAAAAAATTACACAAAATTTCAAATATTTATAACTTTGTTAATTATTAATATTTTTTCATGATATTTGCTGAATTTACACAATTCAAACCAATCTTTCAAATGAACTAGTTTTCAAATTGGTTTGAATATTTTCAATTTTTGGTGATCGATTTCAGGAATTTCTACCCTATATTGAATGATTTAGAGAAGACCACGGCGCCGGCGCCTACTCCACAGTTCATGTTTGAACCATGTTTGTAGATAACTGTGTCCATATCTGCCAAGTCTCCGCTTTGCCACTTCCGTCTTGTTGCTATTTTTACTTTGAACTAGTTGCTCAACTTCAAGTTGTGGGTAATGTAGCTCAACTTCAAGTTGTGGGTAATGTAGCCCGTGATGGTTGGCATCAACCTTGTGTTAATCATACCAAGTATGTTGCTACATCCGTATGACTTTTCTTGCCAATACCCATTTTCTTTAAGTCTGAAATTGCTACAAGAGGGTAGGTATTTAGTATGGAGATCAAGTAGGAAAAGGCAGAGGGTAGTATAAGGCACGTCCGTTGGAGTTGTTCGTAATGCTCCTTTGGTGCATATGCATGCCATTCCCTGGACCCTGCCTATATTGGTACAGTTGTACGCCTTCTTTGAAATTCGGTATGGTAGAACCGTCACTTTGACAATTTTAGATAGATGCGAGTATTCTGCGGACACTGATACCTTATTCATGAAAATAGGTTATAGGGTTACAAAAATACATGGTGATAAGTAAAACTGTAGCAAAATATTTCCCACTCATACGATTTGTTGTTCGTCCAACCAAAACTTTTCAACAGCCGGCCGCTTTGTAAACTTAGCGGGTACACCATGTATGTTATAATTAAAATAATATTGTAAAAACAGAAATAGGAAATTTGGTCTTCAAACTGTTGAATTAACTTTGAAAGTTGATTTGTAAGACTTGCCATATTTCTTTAAATTAAAGATTGTATACTATTTACCCTTTTGTATAGTGGCAATAATAAATAGAAAACATGCCACACCACAGGTATCAGTGCGTGTTTGAAAACTGCATTTGGGATAAAAAGCAGCCATTATTCACATTTCCAAAAGACGAAAATGGGTAAATTAGCTTATTATGTATATGTTATTTACATTAGCAATAATTATTACCAACAGCGCATTGCTCTGGCTGCAAATAATAGGAAAAACATATTTGCACAACGAGGTGAAAAGGCGAAGCGGTATGAAGATTTGTGGAACACATTTCGCTAGCAACATGTTCGCCAAAGGCGGACGTCGTCTTCTACCTGGGGCAATTCCAAATTGCCAACCAAAGAATATCTGCTCTGATGTGGAACTGTTTTGGTATTTCATTTCTAATGTCAATGTAATATTGCTTCTCTATAGATTAGGACAAGGACTAAGTTTCTCTTTCTTTTCTTTCTCTTTTCACGTTTTATTATTTCAACATTTCCATTACCTATCCATACCACACCTATTTTCTCTGTCTTTTCTTTATTTTATTTCAACATTTCCTATCTCTTCCTTGTTATTTGTTCCTTGAAATTTTTGTTGCGTATAATATAGGAAATGAATTTGACAGATCAAGGACACAGGGAAGCAACAACAGTAAAGGAGGAAAGCATTTGCGCAGAAGGAGACTTGGAAGAAGATAAACCAGTCATCTCTTCACATCTGGATAGTGGAAGCTTAAAAAAAACAGAGGAGACAATCGCAGAATCACAATGCGATACTACTAAAATTAAAGTGCTTTCAGTAATAAATTTACCGAATATAAATGAAGCAAAGAACATAGCATTTAAAAGAAAACCAGAATGGGAAGACAATGAGGAAAATATTCCCAAACCAAAGAAGAACAAAGTCATTGCCACCACCCAAACTGAGCGTTCATTATCACTATGTACGCCCAGAAAAAGTAAATTAAAAGAACAAATAAAAGAGGTTCAGAAGCAACTTGAAGAAAAAAATAAAATTATAAGCACACTACAAAAGAAAGGAACAAGGGAAAGGTTTGTGCGTGAGGCAAATGATTTGCTACCAAAAGACTTAGCAAATCTTGTTGAATGCCAAATTAAAAACTCGATGAGAAAAAAGAAAGGTCAATATTATGAACATGACCTTAAGCAGTTTGCATTAAGCTTATACTTTTTAGCTCCCACTGCTTATAATTTTTTGGCCAAAACAATTATATTACCAGCTGCATCTACATTAAGGAGCTATGTAAAAAGCTGGCCTTCAGGACCAGGATTAAACGATGCTTACTTCAAAGCATTACAACTGAAAGTAGAAACACTTCCAGAAATTGCAAAATATTGCATAGTTGCGTTTGATGAAATGGCAATTAAAGAAAACCTATTTTACGAAAGAAAGAAATGTGAAATTATGGGCTTGGAAGATGACGGCATAACAAAAAATAACTTGGTAGCCAAAAATGCTTTTGTTTTGATGGCCAGAGGCATAACACATAATTATAAACATTTCTTGGGCTATATTTTCGTTAACACGACATGTCGTAGTGCTCAAGCAAGAGACTTAATAGTAGAAACAATAAATAAATTGCAACAAGTTGGGCTTCATCCGCAGGCTATAGTATGCGACCAAGGATCAAACTTTATTGGAGTCGCAAAATTATTAAACATTACCACAGCAAAAACATCATTTGAAGTAAATCAGGAGGATATATTATTCTTTTTTGATCCGCCACATTTAATAAAAAGCCTCAGAAACAATATACTTAACAAAAAATTTTTGTTTGAAGAGTATAAAACTGCAAAGTGGCAAGATATAATACAATTTGCGGAATGGGACAGAAAACACACTTTTAGGTTAGCTCCCAAACTAAGCCCAGAACATATTAATCCGAATTCATTTCAAAAAATGAAAGTAAAATTAGCTACTCAGGTGATTAAACTGTGAACCCGATAAAACTCTAAAAACAAACTGTGAACCCGATAAAACTCTACACTTACCACCTGTAAGTAGACAGTTAATAGAGTTTCCCGAGGCAACACAATCAAATACGGCCCCCAGTTTAATTATAAGGACCGATTTCAGTGATATGGATATCGGAGAAGAAAATGCTATGTTCTATTTTGCCGATTGGCTCTCAAAAAAGCACAAAGAAAATCATAAATGCGAGGTCATCGAATTACCACAAGATAAAGTGGACAGTGCATTCACAGTGTTTAAAACTTATGAAAATGGAAATTTAGTTACGCCCACCAAACGATTTATGGATGAACTAAAAAACACAGACAAGAAGTTTGCAGAACATTTTGAGCTTCTTATAGCCTTATGACACTGGCTTTTTCGTAGGCTGAAAATGCTGTCTTGGCTAGGCTGAAAATGACGAAATCTTTTATACTGTGTGACAGAGATAGCATGTGAGAGTAAGAACGATTGTCTGATTATTATAACAGATAATTGTGAGTGAATACAGAAGGAATCCCCCAATTCGCAACCCCTTCACGTTTTAATAAGAAAAATATGTCTTCTCCGCCTTGAAATTACTATTGCGACATTCAAAAATTACCGTAAACACCTCAAAATTTTTTTGGAGCGATTTTACTCCGGAGCCCCAAATCTAAACATTTACCACTTCACTTCAAATATATCTATTGTCACTTCAATTATATATATTGTCACTTCAATTATATTTATTTCCACTTCTTATATATTTATAATCACTTCAATTTATTGTTATTCACTCACTGTTATAAAAAGTCGAGAGATGCAGCAAACTGTTATAAAAAGCATAGAAAAAAGAACATGAATCTCATTCTTTTCCTATGCTTTTTATAACAGTTTTCTAGACTTTTTATAACACTTAAAATCCAGCCAAGAAAAGTTTGAGTATACTCCTCTCACTCTTACACATGGGAAAATCTCCTTTGAATTTTTTCTTTCACGTTTCAGCCTAGCCAAGGCAGCAATTTCAGCCTACGATAAAGCCAGTGTCATAAGGCTATTATAGAAAGCACTAATATTGAAAATAAATTATACGATATATTAGAAAAAAAAATTCAATTTTAAGTGTTGCCAAGCATCAAATAAGGAATACCTCTTACGATTGTATATTAGAGCTAGGATCTATTATACAATCAAATTCTTTAACAAGGATATAAGAAAAAGTAATCACAGATGCAAAGTACTTACACTGAGTCATTTGTAAGAAACCTAGCAGAGGCATATGAAGTCTGAAGATTACTATTACACCAGTTAATGCTAAGTACAGGTGAACTCTCAACATAGTTGGGATAACTTCATCGTGCTTAGTTGAAAACTGTTGGTAAATACAAGAGGACATCAAATTAGAACGAAGAAATGTGATAAGTTTATCCATAACACTGTTTATCAATAATACTTGCACTGAGTCATTTGTAAGAGATTAATGACCTATAAAAAAAAAGTAATATATATGAAACAGAACCAGGGGCATATGAAGTCTGACCGACGATTACCATTAGATCAGTTGGTAAATACTAGAGCACATCAAGTTAGGATCCAAGAAATGTAATATGTAAGTTTAGCAATAACACTGTGTAATCCGTTTTATTCAATTCCTTTTGACAATTTTAGATAAAACTGTAAAACTGCCGTAACCAGAACATCAACTTGGCGGATGTTGTGAAACATGCTACAAGTAATTTATAAAGGTTAATCTTTTTTCTACAACTTATTGCACATTTACTAATTTTAGCCATTTACTAATTTTAGACCTGAGAAAATAAAAATAAAAAAGATAGTGAAATAGAAGAATATAAATATAGTGGATAAAATAAAAAGTGGTTAAATAATAAAAGTGGACATAAGCTAAAAAACTATTTTAAAGATGGATATCGTCGCATTTTATGCCAAAAAACACAGCACTAAGTAGCCCTCATGGTTCATTATTTAATTAGATGATGGAGAAGTGCTCTTTTTTTGGTATATTTCTTTTCAGACCTCTCCAGTAAGTGTAGGCCTTGTCGTGGTTGGAGAGCTTAAAAGTATTTGCTAATTGTAAATAATATTATTGAATTGAAAGGGAAAAGGATATTACAAACACATGAAATCAAAATTTTGGTTGGAGAGCTTAAAAGTATTTGCTAATTGTAAATAATATTATTGAATTGAAAGGGAAAAGGATATTACAAACACATGAAATCAAAATTTTTTCAGAATTGATGATAATAAGCTAGCTTCAAAGACTTGCACTTGCACCCTTTTTCCTTTCAACTCACTCAATTATATTATATTATATTATAATTATAATATAATTTTATATTATATCATAATTTTGAAATTAAATGCTTAACTAACATACACTTATTATCTTACCGGAATAAGTTAACACAAAAGTCAAATTCAAAAGCATTTATTCCGAATTACTACATGAAAATGTTATTAATTACTACCTCTATATCATTCTACAACGATCTGGATCAACTTCTACTTTCCTTACTGCCTTAATTAATCAGTTCATAGCTGTAGATTGAACTGCTGAACTTTCAATTTCAGCTCCACTAAAGTTCTTTGTAAGTGTAGCTAGCTCTTTTGTACATATCTAGCATTCGTTTTGTGCCAATATTTTAAATTTGATGACGCTTCAAATCCGGTAGCACGTAAGTTGTTTCAATCGATCTCCTCATACAAAAATTCAAGTGTTTCAAAAATTTTTGTATGAAGGAGTCGATTGAAACAATTTACGTGCTTCCACCCCAGTACTAAATGCCTAGAAAATACAATATATGTAATTTGCTACTAATGCCATTCAAGATTATTAATTACTACCTCTATATCATTCTCCAACGATCTGGATCAACTTCTACTTTACTTGCTGCCTTAATTAATCGGTTCATAGCTGTAGATTGAGCTGCACGTACCAAACCTTTAATTTTACCTTCACTAAAGTTCTTTGTAAGTGTAGCTAGCTCTTTTGTATCTATCTCAGGAGCCAAATTTTTATAATCCCGCATTCGTTTTGTGTGAATATTTACAATTTGATGACGACGACGAAATCACGACAATCCTTGTAGAGGCTAGCGACACATAAATGTCACTTTTCACTGAACAAATGGTCACTTTTCACTGTACGAATAAAGATTTGATAACCGAACTGCAACACTATTTGCAAATAAAAACGTAAATATTCGCTTTCCGCGACTTTAATGCCATTCAACCGAGAACTGTCAAAATATTTCCAATGCGCATTCCAGTCACTTCCCGCACATTTTTTATCTTTCTTTCAGACACATTGCGTGTAGTGTGAAAGTAATTTTGCCTCTGTTTATCATAAGTAGTAGAGATATACCGATTCTAAGCCGGCTTAGAACCGGCATAGGATTTTGGGGTGTCTGAAAGCTCGTCGTCTACGTGTACGAGGTGTTTTAGGTTTGTGTCTTGGATAAGGTGGACCCGGAGTGACAGGTGGTAATGGCGGAAAGCTCTTCCTCCACGTGCACAGGGTATTTTAGGTTTGTGTCTTGGATAAGGCTACCCAGACCCGGCATAGGACTTGGTGCTGGTGCAGGGTCCCCATGGGATTTGAGTGGGGTGATGGGTGAAACTCTTCGTGTTTGCCTTGGATGGAGATGATGCAGGAGTGCCGGTGGTTGCGAAAGGTTTTCGTCTACGTGTGGGGTTGTTTTGTGTCTTTGCTAAAAAGTGATGCGAGGTGTGAGCGCCATCTGTGTGAAGCTAGTTGAACTTCGGTGCCACGGCTTTGGGTCTTGGTTGGATGGAGATGATGCAGGAGTGCCGGTGGTTGCGAAAGGTTTTCGTCTACGTTTGAGGCTGTTTTGGGTCTTTGATAAAAAGTGATGCGAGGTGTGAGCGCCACCTGTGTGAAGCTAGTTGAACTTGGGTGCCGCGAAGGTGCGTTGGCCATTAGTGATAAGATGGCACCTGTCGCGAGATATTGTCAATGCTGCAAGTGTTGTGAAATTAAAAAAGTCAAAGTTGTGAAATTAAAAAAGTCAAAGCTGCGCTGCTCGGGCTTTGAACCCGGGTGATCGGCAGCTTAAGAGACCTGCGGGTATTGTTATTTAATTTGTGTATACAAGCGCTGAGCCAGCGATCGAGCGATCTAAAAAAAAATAGAATTTTCTTATTTTTTGATCATGCTGCGTGTGCGTGTGAATGGAAATAGCGATATGTTTTATGATGCGTGTGAAAATTAGGATATTAAATAGAACAAATATTATTTTTTATTTTTGTAAAATCGTATAATTATTATTTATTACGCCACAATGGGTTGAAGAGGCGCTTTTTATTGTTTCGGATATGATGTGCATTTTATATATTTGTTTTAGAACCGTAAAAATTATGGTTTCCGCTTCCATTTTCAGCGTAAAAATTATTATTATAGTTAACAGGGGGGGCATCAATCTGTATGAACTTAAATATATATGTTTTCCCATGCTGTCCAGTATTAATTACGTGGAAATTTTTTTTATTGTTGATGTCCTGTAAGGCTGCATCTGATAGTGAGTTGTACCTGGCTGGTAGCAAAATCTGATATTCTTCTAAGTCCAGGCGAATTCGAACGCCATACACCGTTTCAAGCCTGCTGGCAGATTTGATTTTGTATGGAGTTCCAAACTGCATATCAGACATCCTTAAGTAAGGCGAATATTCCAGACTTTTAAGTTCTGCTGCTGTATCCATGTCTTCTTGCTGCTGCTGCTGATGCTCTTGATCTCCAGGTTGTTGGGGTTGAACTGCTGTCGATCTTCTTCACAATCCTCATTATATATATCTCAATTTAGAAACATGATTGAACTTGTCCATGAATCCCCGCAGTGATGTGGAGCTTGGTCATGAATACCCTTGTCCCAAACCCTGATAAAAACGCGAGTTATGACTCATTCGATACTCTCCACGATCTTGAAAAAAAATGTTCTCTCGAGACATCATCATCATCATCATGAATATATAGCATCCCAAACCCTGATCAAAGCGCGAGTTATGACTCATTCGATACTCTCCACGATCTTGAAAAAAAAATTTCCTCTCCCAAATTCCCTTGCCATCGTTCTAACTGCAAAGAAGCAACGGCCACCGCGACGAAGTGTGAAACAAAGTAGGTCAGCGGAAATTTTCCAAATTCCCCAATTCCCTTGTCATCGTTCTAACTGCAAAGAAGCAACGGCCACCGCGACGATGTGTGAAACAAAGTAGGTCAGCGGAAATTTTCCAAATTACCCAATTCCCTTGCCATCGTTCTACCTGCAACGAAGCTGCGGCCACCGCGACAAAGTGCGAGATTGGGGAAATTGGGAAAGACCTAGAAAAGAATGATGGCATGCAAAATTGACTTGTGACTTGGGGAATTTAGGTGGGGATAGAGTAGAGTGAAAGTTTTTGAATATAAATAGGGAACCTTAGAATTAAGACTTTACTTTACAATTTAACCCGGAAAACATAAGACCGAGAAGGCACTACCTGCAGCAACATTGTAAAGTGAAGTGTGAATTACTGCTACTACTACTATTAAAATCGCAACGAGCATCTAGCGAAGTGAAACGTTAAGGGAAAGTCTTTTTTATAGTGAATACAGCGTACATTACATGTTGTAACTTTTTATCCAACATTACATTACATTACATTACATTACATTTCGAAAGGTTTTTTTACATATACTGGCTAGAGCCATAAAAACTTTACTTTCAAAATAATTTTTTCTTTTTAGTTCATTTTAAAATAAAAGCGTATTTTTTAGTTTTTTAAAATATATTTTTGTGATTAATCACTACTACTACTATTAAAATGGATACATGCAGCATTATGAGTGGGCTAAAAAAGCAAGCGGCAGAGTGCTTAAGGGATGGAGACACTGTGCAAAGTGTAATTATTGTCAAGGCGTGTGGTATATTCATTAAAAAAATTAAAGCAGCATGCAGGGTCGAACAGCGCACTGGGATCAAACAACATTACCAAAATTGCATTGCTCAACTAAGAGGGCTGCAGGTGTTGCTGAAAGCTGATGGCAACCACCATGGAGCAGGTGTGCAGGAAGGAGGAAGAAGTGAAAAAAGAAGTGCACGTGTACGCTGGGTTGAATTAAATAATGCATTTGCTGTCAGGATTCGGACTGGTACAATTGTTAACATCAAACACATTGATCCTGCACGATTTTTGGCAGATGCATGTGCTTTATTCACAGCACGGATAAGAAATTCGCTAAATAAGCATCATTTTGTGAAAGCTTCAACTACCCTGAGCTGTGAATTTATCAAGCCCGGTGTTAATGACAGTGAAAATATTACCGACATTAAATATTTACACACCAAAACTGGCGCTATTGCGAGCACCGATGATTTGAAAGTGTGGTTTTTGAAAAACGTGCAGGAGGACCTATTAACCCAGCTTGAAGAGTTTCAGGAAAAAGATAGTGGTTGGGCTTTACATGCGATAGTGAACTTAATGGTGCACATTAACAAATTCGAACCATTAAGGGGATCATCCTATATAAAATTGCCGCAAAGCATCGCAGCCAAGCATGCATGCATAAATGTAAAGAATAGCGATAATGCATGTTTTGCATGGGCAGTGGTCTCAGCTTTGTATCCAGTGGACTTTCGGGATCATGCTTATAGAACAACAAAGTATCCACACTACAGCAATGTACTGAACTTGAGTGGCATCACCTTTCCGGTTACGCTGAATCAAATAAAAACTTTTGAAATAAACAATGGATTATCGATTAATGTTTTCATACTGGAAAAGGAGAAGACAAATGCATACACGACTCTTCCAGCTTACTTAACGAAGAAGAAATTAGATAAACATATTAATTTGCTAATGATAAAATCAAATTATGACTGCAGTGAGGATGATGACAATGATGATGATGATGGTGTTAGTGCTGGTGATAGTGATATTGATATTGTTTATCATTTCTGTTGGATCAAAAACTTATCGCGTTTGGTGAGCGGGCAGACATCTAAATGGGGTCACAAAAAATATATCTGCGATAGATGTTTATTTTATTTTACTACTGAGGAAAAACTCGCAGCGCACGTGCCCGAGTGTGAAAAGGTGAATGACTGTAAAGTTGCTTTTCACAAGGAGCAATATATAAGATTTAAAAACTATAATTACAAGAACCCAGTGCCATTTACAGTATATGCAGATTTGGAGTCGATATTGCTACCTATTACCGATGGTGACAGTGATGGTGATAAGACGAGGAAAATTCAAGAACATGAAGTTCATAGCATCAGATTATATTTTCACTGCTACTACGATGACTCATTATCATTTTACCGATCAAATCGCGGAAAAACATGTCTTCAGTGGTTTACATTACAACTGCAGGAAATCGCAACTATAGCTGAGCAGAAAATAAAGGATATAAAACCACTAGCACCGTTATCAGCACAGGAAAAAAACTTTCAATTAAATCATCCATACTGTCATATATGCGAGGGACTATTGCTCCGTGATGAAATCATAGTGAGAGACCACTGCCATCTCACGGGCAAATACCGTGGACCTGCACACAACAGATGCAACCTCAATTATAATGATTGCCGCAACATCCCAGTCATTTTCCACAATTTATCAGGATATGATGCACATTTCATAATCAAGGATGTAGCATTAACGATACCAGGAAAAGTGGATCTTTTGCCGTTGAACAAAGAGCGGTACATTTCATTTACGAAACACATTGAAAATAGCACCATCAAGCTGAGATTCATCGATTCCTATAGATTTATGGATGAATCTTTGGATAAATTAGCAGGATTGATGCCGAAGGAAAAATTAAAAATAACAAAAGTTCAGTGGCAAGACTTGGATGATGAAAGCTGGGTAGAAATTCCTGAAATCGATCACCAAAAATTGAAAATATTCAAACCAATTTGAAAACTAGTTCATTTGAAAGATTGGTTTGAATTGTGTAAATTCAGCAAATATCATGAAAAAATATTAATAATTAACAAAGTTATAAATATTTGAAATTTTGTGTAATTTTTTTTTCAAAATTCAATATCTCCGAGCGTAATTGACCGATTTTGAAAAAAATTAGTGCGATTGAAAGAGAATGAAATGAATTTTTCTAATGCTTGGTAAAAAACGAAAAAAAGTTATTTTTTTATAATTTTTACATAAAAAGTTAAATTAAAAATTAAAAAAAGTGAGAAAGGCAATAAGTGATAGTGATCTTATATAAAACATCTGAAAGAGCATTTAATAAAGCTTCCATAGCCGTTGAGAAATTTTCAGGCACGCTATTAGTTCCTTCCTTTAGTGCTTTCTCTGAGTGAGCGGCTGCACAAAAAAGATATAGAGCGGAATGCGAAAAGGAAGGAATTCTCGCCTTCCAAAAAAGGCTACCGTCATGCTTCTTGGTAGAGCCCGATCCAAAAGAGATGAGGTTTCTCAAAAATCACATTTTCCATGCGCAGAGAGAATAACAACAGAAAAGTGAGAATAACAACAGATTTCGAAGGGGAAATGGGAAAATACATAAGCGCATGTCTTATCCCGACGTGCGCAATGTTTATTTGTGTGCAATTTTCATTTCCCCACATGCGCGAAGAAAACCTCAACTGATTTGGATCAGGCTATATGATCCCATTTCCCGCTGGGCACGTGCTTTCAGCTGAAGTGAATTTGTATGGTGTCATTTTTGAATTATTTATCGAATATTATGTTTTTCGTAAGTATAAACATTTAATAAAAACACATGCTGCAAAGAGGTTTGAAAACGCACATCGCATTGTAAACACTCGGAAATTTCATTCGTTCATACCGCACAATTTGAAATCGATGATCTGTAGAGAATTTTCTAGAGCTAAAAATTTCGAGACGGCAGTTATGTCAGCATAATTCAATATTTTCGATACATTGTGTATATTGTATTGTAATAATAATTATAATAATAATAATACGTGATGTCATATGTTGTTATTTTTTTAATTGTTACTTTTCACCAAACAAGTAAGAGTTTGTACGCGCTGAGGTTCAGGCAACCCGCGGAGGCGCCACTGGCGCGCCGAGCGCGTGTACTATTATAAACAAATGGCTGTAATTTGAAAACTAATAGCGTGCCTGACAATTTCTCAACGGCTATGGAAGCTTTATTAAATGCTCTTTCAGATGTTTTTTATAAGATCACTATCACTTATTGCCTTTCTCACTTTTTTTAATTTTTAATTTAACTTTTTATGTAAAAATTATAAAAAATAACTTTTTTTCGTTTTTTACCAAGCATTAGAAAAATTCATTTCATTCTCTTTCAATCGCACTAAATTTTTTCAAAATCGGTCAATTACGCTCGGAGATATTGAATTTTGAAAAAAAAATTACACAAAATTTCAAATATTTATAACTTTGTTAATTATTAATATTTTTTCATGATATTTGCTGAATTTACACAATTCAAACCAATCTTTCAAATGAACTAGTTTTCAAATTGGTTTGAATATTTTCAACTTTTGGTGATCGATTTCAGGAATTTCTACCCAGCTTCAACCTTCTCACGCGCAAAGGAGTTTTTCCATATGACTACATCGATGGATGGGATAAATTGGAGTGCAATAGTTTACCCGGCATGGAGCATTTTTATAACAAAATGATTGATGAACCGATAACAGAAAAAGATTATGAACATGAGCAAAAAGTGTGGGAAAAATTTAACATTAAAAGCCTGGGAGAGTATTCAGATTTGTATTTAAAAACAGATGTTCTTCTGCTGGCAGATATTTTTACAAATTTTAGAGCTGTGGCACTCGAGACTTACAAACTTGACCCGGCACACGTCTTCACACTACCTGGATATACATGGGCTGCGATGCTGTACTACACGAAAGTGAGCTTAGAAAGGATAATGGATGTTGATATTCTCTTATTTATTGAAAAATCTTGCCGAGGTGGAATCAGTCAATGCTGCTGCAGATATAGTGAAGCCAACAATAAATATATGGATGTATTTAAACCGGATGAAGAAATAAAATATCTGATGTACTACGATGTGAATAATTTATATGGGTGGGCCATGTCGCAGCATCTTCCAACCGGAAATTTTCAATGGATTGATAATGTTGATGTTATGAATGTTGATGATAATTCGCCGATCGGCTACATGTTGGAGGTAGATCTTGAATACCCGAAGGAGCTGCATAATTTGCATAAAGATATTCCATTTTGCCCCACTCATTCAACACCGCCAGGATCAAAACAAGGTAAACTGTTAACCACTTTATACACCAAAGAAAAATATGTCATACATTACCGCAACCTGAAACAATGTTTATCTCATGGATTAATACTCAAGAAAATTCATCGCATTCTGCAGTTCAATCAATCACCATGGCTTAAACCATACGTAGACTTAAATACAAATAAAAGACAACAAGCCAAAAATGCCTATGAGAAGAACCAATATAAGAAAACGGTTAATGCTGTTTTTGGGAAAACTATGGAAAATGTGCGAAAATATTCAAACATAAAACTATGCACAAAGTGGGAGGGGCGGCATGGTGCTAGAAACCTCATTGCAGCACCGAATTTCCATAGTCGCACAATATTCAATGAAAATTTAGTAGCAGTTGAATTAAGAAAACTGGTTGTTAAATTCGACAAACCATTATACATCGGCATGGCAATTCTCGATATTTCTAAAATAGCACTATACGAATTCCATTATGATTTTATGCTAAAAGAGTTGGATGCTGATAAATGCAAAATAATGTACATGGATACGGATTCATTAGTACATGAAATAAAAAATGCTGATGTATACAATATAATGAAAAGAAACATTGATAAGTTTGATACTAGTGATTATCCTATGAACAACCAGTATAATATACCGCAAGCAAATAAAAAAGTTCCTGGATTGATGAAAGACGAATTAAATGGTAGAATAATGACATTGTTTGTAGGTTTAAGGTCAAAAATGTACGCCCTTAAAATAGACGATGTTGATGAGGTGAAAAAAGCAAAAGGAGTGAAGAAGAACGTTGTAACGAAAACTTTGCACATTAGCGATTACATTGAATGTTTGAAAAACTCAAAAAGCAAGTTAGCTGAGCAAAAAAGCATTCGTTCATATGGCCATAAAGTGTTCACTTTAAACCAAACAAAGATCGCTTTAAATCCACAGGATGATAAACGCCACATTATGGACAACGGGATCGACACACTGCCATGGGGACATTTTTCAGCGCAGCAGCAGCAGCAGCAAGGAGACTTGGGTGTAGAATAAAACACACACGTGCAAAAATGCAAATATACATAGTATGAATAAAGGAATATATATAATGTTTTATAAAAAATTTGTTTTATTTAAAAAATCCATTATTACAAAAACATTTTTCAGAGCACATCAGCCTTCTTGGTGTATTATGCAAGAAAAGCCATTTGTTGTTGTTGTTGTTGTTGATTTCAAGCAATTTTCCTGACTTCGTTGGTTAGAGGTGTATATTCCACAATTCGATCGTGCAGCAATAAACAGTATGCTGTTGTGTTGGCGGGGACGTTTTCCGACGTTTTAAATTCCAGCCTTATATCCACAGGACCTGTTTTGATGGTTTCGTTTTGTCGGGAGCAATCAATGACCGAGATCGGAGCATCACGCATAAACTCTTCCCTTGAGAGTAGCGACTGGAACTGACGTCCATAGTATGAGGTTTGGAATTTTATATACATATCATATAGGAGAGCATATTTATCAGCATCAAATTTCAGGTTCAAATCATCATATGGGTATGATTCCGAATTCAAGTGCACTTTAACATCTGTCAGCTTGCAGTGGTCAAACTTGCTGGCATCCTTCGTTTTATCATTTTTACGATTTGTTTGTAGAGCTAGTATGACATATCGGGGTTTTTCCAACTGTGATGATGTTTTGACAGACCACGTATGATGAGTCGCTGCTGGTAGGGTGGGGTACTCGTATATGTCCCAGCTCCTGAATGGTATTTGTATTTCACGGCCGCTTTCAATGATCTTATATAAACCAATTTTCTCATGGTCGGCAACATTAACATGGGGGATGCGCCACTGAAGTTTCGATATTGAAATGTTTACATCATCTTTTGGCGATATGACTGCATCTTCATCCATCCTGCTTCGTATTAATATGAGTTCATGTTTAGCGTTGGCGATAATTTTCTTGTAATCTTCAGCAAAGCCCAGCAACGTTTTTAGAGGGATGCAGAAATTGAAGAATCCATCGGCAGATCTAATTGATTCATTTGGCGACCAGCTAGCGTTGTATAACATGCGGCTCTCATTTGGGTTTAATGATATGTAATTTTTTAGTGTTGTTGCTATTCCAAGATTTCGAGTTCTATCAATTTCAACGCCGTTGATCTCATAGCGAATTTCCTCAAAGAGAAACGCTACAGCATTATTTACTAGCCGTGCAGTGTCTGATATTGTTCCATCAGGTTTAGTTACTGTTCCCTCAATGTATATGAAACTTTCAGCTGGCAGGATATACAGGTCTTGGTTTTGCACTGGAATGCGGGTTTCGTCGCTATTTTTGAATGATGATGTGAACGATGAGTAGGTGTGGTAGTCAATTTTTGTTATGCTATTATCATGGCTCGTGCCTTCAGTAATGTCCAAGATGTTGTTCATGGCTTCAAATTTAGTCCTATTGATTTTAGAAATTGTATATTATCAGCTCTCAGTTGACGTCTTGTTCGCTTCAAGGTCGTCGGTTGAATAATGTTTTCCCTGAAGTTCATCCTGTATATATGCTTATTGCTCCCGTTGTCGTCGTAGATTATCATTCTCAGGCTTTAAATGTAGTCTGACAGTTATCGTTTCACCTCGAAAATTTATTAAATCTCCGTCCTGATCAACGAGCTTTAGTGTGAGTGAACCTACACGTTTGACGTTCACAGGTAAATAGATTACATTCGCGGGAACCTCTACTATTTTATAGCCTGGTCCCACAGCTGGAGCAAATTCATGCAGCATATGCACATGTTTATTGTTGATGTATGAGCCTGATATGATGTTACATTCAATGCGTATAGTATTAACTTTTATAATATTGACTGGTAGATCTGATGTGTGCAGTATATTTGCTTCCAATACACGTTTTCCAAATCCCAACAGCGGTGCGATAGATCGCTCTTTATCAAAATGTATAACTTCAGAGGCTTTTATTTCACTCTTCAAGGTATTATTGTTTGCTCTTATTAACACTGCTGCCTTGCTGCTGCTACCGCTCTTATTTAAACTTTGCTGCACTGAAGCTGCTATGTCATCAATCTCGTATGATCCAACAGGTATTTCGATACATGCATCCCCCACATGCATTAAATTGTTGCTCTCGTCAATATTCGGTATAGAATTGTATGTTTGAAAATCAATTAATCCGCAAACGTAGTCTCCAGCTAAGTCCAACGGAGGAAAGTATTCGGCGGTGAGAACCGATGTATTGCCAGTAAGAGAGAGTGTTATCGACATGGCTACTTGTTATGAAATGTCTATGTTTACACTTGAAGGCCTTTATTTATACATTACTATGTAAGAATTCTAAGCACAAGTGGCCGCAAATCACTGAGTTGAAATTTTGATGAGCAGTATAGTTGTATGTGACTGCATCGCCCAAATAATTTACAACTTCCCGCGGTGGTTGCAGGTTTCCAAAACTGTCAAAGTAATTTATGATATTTCCATTCTTCTTGTACGCTACCCAATGCGTTCCAGGTCCAGATGAAACATCTAGATTTATAATTCCGCTCTCATTTGTCCACGGTTTTCTAGGTAATTGATCGCGCATAAATACTCCTCTAAAGTGGGCTATATGCTGTGCATATTTACGCAGATCATTTTCATTGAGTGCTCTTTTGGGTAGCGTCTTTAGTAGTTTTTTGGTTGGTGGTTGAGGAAGAGTCCCAGTCCTTTCCTATATGGCTTTAGAAATAATCCTTGCCCGCGTTTTCCTAGCGCTATAGCTTCCATTGACTCATTGTGACGCTTCGCTTCCTGCAGCTCCTGACGTGCGCTGCTTGCAGCGTTTACAGCTTTAGCTATGCCTGCTGCACCTCCAGATAGCGCTCCAACGGCTGAAAGACCTGCAAAAAGCGGGATGAGGAACGGTAAAACACCTCCTACTTTAGGCACTGGTATCACTCTAGGTGTAGTGTATGATTTTTTCTTTCCCTTGATAACATTCTTTGCTGCACTTAGGGCAATTTTAGTAGCTTCCAACAGGTCTTTTGGTTTTTTAAGCTTTAAAATTTTCCGAGCATTGCGAACGGCTACACGAAATGATGGACGTAACTTCTTCTTCTTCTTTTTCGAGCAGGTAATTTTTGCCTTGGCGCCCATTCCAACTTTGATTTTAGCTTTCATGGCGTTTGTTATTAATAGCGCGTTAGCACGTTCTGCAAAGCTAGCGTCTCTAGATGTAACTCGTTGCCAGGCTTTTTCTTCTAAAATACGGTCAGCTATATGTCGGTCGCTTAAGTCCTTATGATCGCGATATGAAATATCATGCTGCTTGCAGGCTGCATCGAGTGGGTTGATGCCTGGATCACCACGTGCTAGTCTTTTAGCTAACTTTGTTCCTGGACCGCAGTACTGATATCCCGGGAGATGAAGCTCAAATGGTAACTTATTTATAAGTGAGTTTAATAGACCTCTCCCCTCGGTAGGTTTTCGGTGAATAATGCGCTTCTCGCTATGGTCAATCATTTTATAGGTTTACAGCAAGACTGATAAAAATCTATAAAAGTGTTGGTATTTATAGGGGTTGTGTTAGTGTTCAACATGAAGTTTATCAAGCAGCAAGCGTGCCTACCAGTTAGAAATACTGATGTGGAAATTACAAGTGCATTGAAGAAGAAGCATGGAGTGCTGCTGCCAAACAGTATAAGAGGAATTATTGTTGGACCATCGAATTGCGGCAAGACAAATGTTATGCTAAGTTTACTGGAGCATCCTAACGGCCTGCGATTCGAGAATATATACATTTACTCAAAATCGCTAAGTCAGCCGAAATACCAATATTTAGGAGAAGTTGCAGCTCACATATCAGGCTTGGGCTATTATACGTTTTCTAACAACTGTGACGTTATACCGCCAGAGGAAGCAAAGCCAAACTCAATTTTCATCTTTGATGATGTGGCCTGCGATAAACAAAATAATATTAGAGCCTACTTTTGTATGGGACGGCATAACGGCATTGATAGCTTTTACCTCTGTCAGACATATACACATATACCAAAGCATCTTATCCGCGATAATGCAAACTTTCTAATCATATTCAAACAAGATGATTTGAACCTGAAGCATATACACAATGATCATGTAAATAGTGATATGGAATTTGCAAAGTTCAGAAAGGCGTGTGCAAACTGTTGGAAAGACAAATATGGATTCTTAGTAATTGATAAGGACAGCCCCATGAATAAAGGTCGATATCGAAAAGGCTTTGATGCTTTCATGAGTCTATAAAGAAGCCAATCTAATCAGCTGGTCAGGTCTACGAGGTTTGTCTAGCATGTCTAGCTGATTTGTATATAAGTGCTTATTAGCATAGCTGTATATCATTGTAGCTGTAACCACCAGTCTAGCAACATGAATGAAAAGTTGTTGAAAGATATTGTAAAAACACGCAATGCTATACGAAGAAAGTATAAAGCTCTCAAGACTGGTAAAATTGAATCAGAAGCTCAATTAGAGGAAACCTTTAAACCAATAACCGCCACGCTGAAAAAGCTCACAACACCAGCAGCATCAGTGAAACTTGAACCAAAAGAAGAAGAAGAAGAAATTAAACAAGAGAGCAATGAAGAAGCAAACACACAGCCTGCACGTAAATATTTAAAGCTGGAATCACCTAGCACCCTCTTAGGGATTATTCTGATGATGATGATGATGAGGATGAAGAGTTTGTAACCCCCACAAAAGAGCCCGGCCAGATACTAAACAAATATAAACAACTACTTGAAAATGATAGCACGAAAATTGATAAAATTTATGGCGTGTACTATCGCAACGATATGCTAAATATCGGTAACTCGATCTTAAAAGTTGACGGAGAAAATTTTCTTATAGGCGGCAAGCATTATAAGATAACTGAAGGCTTAGCTGAACTACTTTTTATGAAAAAGCCGCAAGGTTACTCAATGTACGATATGGGCAATTATCAAGAAATTGCAAATGATGCATGCATTTACAGACGTGATTTTAAGGAAAACCAGCAAATAAAAGGAACAAATAGCTTCAAATATAAAAACATTATAAAAAAGTTGATTCGCACTCCTCGTACTGGAACGGGAATAATGCAAATTCCGAAGAAAAATGTCGACTACATATATTGGGATGATCCCAATGAGCTAGTTGATAGGCTCCGCATATTGGTAGCATCACAGCAAGCTGGGAATAATAGCCATAGTAATGAAATAGTGTCAATCATTGAGGAGTTGCGGGAAGCTGGCATTATAGTATAAATATTCGCGCATGCATAAACTATTTACATTTCGGAAATGAGCGTTGACAAGTTTGGTCGATCTTCTAAACGGCAAAAATTTGGGGCAGTGGGTGATCGCGGCCCCCCTGGAATTCCTGGAAAAGACGGTGCTGCCGGCCCCAAAGGCGAACAGGGGGCAAAAGGAAACGGTTTTAATTTAACGTTAGATGGCGACTATGATCTTGCCTTGAAAAGAATCAAAAACCTAGGCGATCCAAAAGAAAAGGTTGACGCTGCAACTAAAAACTATGTTGATGATGAAATACAGAAAAGCGTGAGCAAAGCAGTACAAAATCTCACGCTGTATATAAATGGTGAAATTGAAAAAATTGAAAAATTTATATTCTCCAGTATAATTAAAAAACCGCAAGATGGCGTCTATGAGTAAGAGGCAAGTAGTGAATGAGCTCCACAAACCTGCTCGCCGCAATTTTACTAGACGGAGAGTTATCATTAAAGGTCTGGATGATTTGTGGCAGGCTGACTTGGTGGAAATGGATGCATATAAACATGTAAACAAAGGATTCCGCTACTTACTGACTGTAATTGATACATTTTCTAAATATGCCTGGGCTATGCCAATTAAAAGAAAAACCGGTCCAGAAGTTACAGAAGCGATGCAGTCAATATTCAAAGAAGGACGTACACCTAACAATTTGCAGACAGATGATGGCAAGGAATTCTACAACTCACACTTTCAACAGCTAATGAGCAAATATGAAATTAACCACTACTCAACATATACATCGCTTAAGGCATCAATAGTGGAAAGATTCAATCGAACTTTAAAGAGCATGATGTGGAAGGAATTTAGCATGAATGGATCCTACAAATGGTTTTCTATGGTGAAAAAGCTGCTATCACAATACAATGCGAAAAGACATCGAACAATCAAAATGCGCCCTTGTGATGTCAATAGGGCAAATGAGAAGTTGCTTCTAGCTACAGCCTATAATCACATCAAAATTGCCCCTTCATCTGCATATAAAGTAGGAGACCGCGTCCGTATAAGCAAATATAAACATGTATTTGATAAAGGCTACACACCAAACTGGACAACTGAAATCTTCAAAATCTCCAAAGTTCAACTGACTAATCCAGTGACATATCAACTTGAGGACTACCAGGGCAACCCCATTAAAGGAGGGTTCTATGAAAAAGAATTGCAGAAAGCTCAACATCCGGATCTCTACCTTGTTGAAAAAATATTGAAAAAGAGTGGTGTTCAAATTTATGTTAAATGGCTAGGGTTTTCACCAGAACATAATTCTTGGATAAATGCTAATGATGTATTATAAGTTAAATAAAAAAAGGCATTTTTTATAACATACTAGTTGGGATCCGGCGCGCCTATGCTGCTCCCATAAGCCAATAGTAGTAATCAGGTGATATGAATTTTAATATACAGTAGGAGAGTTTGAAAAAAGCAATTTTTTGGTATTTTTGATTCCAAATAAAAAAATGTGAAACTATTAGGGATCTGACATTTTGCTGCACCCAACGTTTAAACATTTAAAATCAACCAAACCTTAAAAATTCAACTCTTCTTAACCATTAAAGAAAAATTTTAATAGTTGGAAAAAGCAATGCCAAAAAACCAACTTTTATTTTCTCTTATATTGCGAAATTGTGTTCGTCAAAACATGTGAAATTAATGCAAATATTGAAAATCAAACTATTCGCAATATCTAAGGAAAGAACCAATCCTTATTTCTGTAAAATTTGGAGACATTAGATTCAATATGCTTTCATATTAAGTGTGACCAAAATTACCTATGTATGTATTCTTTTGCAAAACTTGCTGGTAAACTATGTTTTTGGTTTTGTTTTCCGGCGCGTAAATAAACAAAAATGATACCTTTCCGGCTCGCTGCCACCCAACCTTAAGACATTTAAAATTAATCCAAATCTTCAAAATTCAACTCTTCAACAAATATTTATAACCATTAACGAAAAACCAATTATTCCTATAAAAGTTCGAGAGTTTGGATATTGGTTTGTTTGCCTAATTCTGCGAAGTTTGTCTTCAGTCATGCCGTTCTTTTATTTTCCCCACAAAACCGATGGTTCTGTTGGGTATCATGTCGTCAATATAATTGCGAACAGTTGACGAATGTTATTCGGCGTGGATGCAAATGATGAATCAGTAAGTTTCAGATCCCAATGATTGTCGTCTTCCAGCAATTTCAACTCGCGACATGCATCTTGAAATGTATTGAATATTTGACCATTGACTGTTTGTAAAAATTCGAAAGACGTTGGTACATTCAGCAACAACAAACGCAAAAAGAAACATTCACGTTGTTTTGGATGTACTGTGTAAAGTCGTCCCAATGTCTTTGCTTGCAATACGCGTGCGATAGTTGGATGTCGTTCGCCTTGTCTACGTAGCTTCCATTTTTTACCTGATTTGTTCCATGTATAATAGCCGTCGGTATTTAACAATGTTTTTGCGAATTGTCCGAAAATATCAGGTTTTTGGCACAGTGTGAAAAATTCACTAAGTGTAGTTTTTGGTGTCTTGAAAACTCGTTGGAGAGCATTTTCTTCAGTGAAATATACACGTTGACCGTTTTCAAGATGTACCGCAATCTGAGGCGTAATGCAAAAACTCGACATTTATATATTTCCTTATTAACACTTTATTTAATCGAACAAATTAAAAGCTTTTACGTAATTTTCGGTGGAAGTATATAAAGAACAATGGATGCTGGTATTTTAGAGGTTTCCCAATGTTCAAAAATATTTTTATTTTGTATATAAATTATATGTTTCTTAACTGGTGTGTTTTTGCGTGCTCCGGTAGTTATAGTATACAGTCCATAGTACATAGTATATAGTACACAGTACACAGTACAGTGTAACTGTACACACTCTACATACTGTACACACTGTACACTCAGTACACTCAATACACAAATTCATAAGTTGTCACTCGTAAAAATCAGAGTGCTTTTTTAAAGCTAACGGTTTTTTATATGTACATGACAATTAAAATTAATTATTTTTTCGCCCCGCCAACTTAAATATAATCAGTGAAACATTCAAATTCTCTATATTTCGAGAACAGCTTCACTTATCTGGACCAAAACTATCCTATCTCTCAATCCGGAACCAACACTACACATTCCCAAATTTTTATTTAAATCTGTGGGGCGGTTTCGGAGATTAGCGTGAACAAAGCTTGTGACACGTAGTTTTTATATATTAAGATTTGTTTTATTTTCAAATCTAGTATTACATATTTTCTCACGATGATGTTGGTTCAATATAGGTTCCAGGATTTTACTTGTATTGATGATTCTCTGTTGAAATCTGCATCTATCAAGGGCACATATATGCCATCTTCCCATGCGGCTAGCTCTATAAGCAAAATTCCATACATGCATGATGTGTACTTCTGGCGCTAGTATAAATCGAACCCTTTTCTGCATTCTCTGCAACCGCTTTTGGTGATCCTCACATAAAAATTTACTAGGCGTTGAACTGCCTTTTTGTACCGCTCCACAAAACAGCATCCACATGTATCCGGTCCGCAGGTTGTCTTATCGTTCGACCATGGGCAGTTATTGTAATGTACTCCATGTATTGAATTAACTTTTCCAGCAGTCTCATATTCTTGAACATATCTGTACAGTTTCTCTATTTTATCCTTATGCTCCTCCAGCAGAACGCTTGAGTATTCTTCGAGAAATTTTGGAACGCTCATATTTACTTATCTTTTATCTGCTGATATCGTATGGAAGAAGAAGAAGAAGTATCTTTACTCCCAGATGATGATGATGATGATTGCACCGATTTAATTGATAGAGAATTTAGCTGATATTTTAATTCTTTTACTTTGCTTCCTTTATCACCCTTTTCCTCAAGCAATCTGGTAGAATCCTTATAACCGCTCATCACCGCAACCAGATGAAAACTAACCTTACATTTCAATCTTTAGGTGCTTATATACATAATAATTGAATCAAAGATTTTCCCAAAGCGCATGTCACTGTAATATCCTAATTTTCACACGCATCATTTGACTTTTTTAATTTCGCAACACTTGCAGCATTGACAAATTCTCGCGACAGGTGACGTCTTATCACTAATGGCGGACCGAAGTAGTATACGAGAGAAATTTTTTTTTTCAAGATCGTGGAGAGTATCGAATGAGTCATAACTCGCGCTTTGATCAGGGTTTGGGATGCTATATATTCATGATGATGATGATGATGTCTCGAGAGAACATTTTTTTTCAAGATCGTGGAGAGTATCGAATGAGTCATAACTCGCGTTTTTATCAGGGTTTGGGACAAGGGTATTCATGACCAAGCTCCACATCACTGCGGGGATTCATGGACAAGTTCAATCATGTTTCTAAATTGAGATATATATAATGAGGATTGTGAAGAAGATCGACAGCAGTTCAACCCCAACAACCTGGAGATCAAGAGCATCAGCAGCAGCAGCAAGAAGACATGGATACAGCAGCAGAACTTAAAAGTCTGGAATATTCGCCTTACTTAAGGATGTCTGATATGCAGTTTGGAACTCCATACAAAATCAAATCTGCCAGCAGGCTTGAAACGGTGTATGGCGTTCGAATTCGCCTGGACTTAGAAGAATATCAGATTTTGCTACCAGCCAGGTACAACTCACTATCAGATGCAGCCTTACAGGACATCAACAATAAAAAAAATTTCCACGTAATTAATACTGGACAGCATGGGAAAACATATATATTTAAGTTCATACAGATTGATGCCCCCCCTGTTAACTATAATAATAATTTTTACGCTTAAAATGGAAGCGGAAACCATAATTTTTACGGTTCTAAAACAAATATATAAAATGCACATCATATCCGAAACAATAAAAAGCGCCTCTTCAACCCATTGTGGCGTAATAAATAATAATTATACGATTTTACAAAAATAAAAAATAATATTTGTTCTATTTAATATCCTAATTTTCACACGCATCATAAAACATATCGCTATTTCCATTCACACGCACACGCAGCATGATCAAAAAATAAGAAAATTCTATTTTTTTTTAGATCGCTCGATCGCTGGCTCAGCGCTTGTATACACAAATTAAATAACAATACCCGCAGGTCTCTTAAGCTGCCGATCACCCGGGTTCAAAGCCCGAGCAGCGCAGCTTTGACTTTTTTAATTTCACAACTTTGACTTTTTTAATTTCACAACACTTGCAGCATTGACAATATCTCGCGACAGGTGCCATCTTATCACTAATGGCCAACGCACCTTCGCGGCACCCAAGTTCAACTAGCTTCACACAGGTGGCGCTCACACCTCGCATCACTTTTTATCAAAGACCCAAAACAGCCTCAAACGTAGACGAAAACCTTTCGCAACCACCGGCACTCCTGCATCATCTCCATCCAACCAAGACCCAAAGCCGTGGCACCGAAGTTCAACTAGCTTCACACAGATGGCGCTCACACCTCGCATCACTTTTTAGCAAAGACACAAAACAACCCCACACGTAGACGAAAACCTTTCGCAACCACCGGCACTCCTGCATCATCTCCATCCAAGGCAAACACGAAGAGTTTCACCCATCACCCCACTCAAATCCCATGGGGACCCTGCACCAGCACCAAGTCCTATGCCGGGTCTGGGTAGCCTTATCCAAGACACAAACCTAAAATACCCTGTGCACGTGGAGGAAGAGCTTTCCGCCATTACCACCTGTCACTCCGGGTCCACCTTATCCAAGACACAAACCTAAAACACCTCGTACACGTAGACGACGAGCTTTCAGACACCCCAAAATCCTATGCCGGTTCTAAGCCGGCTTAGAATCGGTATATCTCTACTACTATCATAGATATTACTTCTTTGATATTTTGACTTTTTTGCTCCCATTGAAATTTTTATCAGCTGATTTCAAGGTCCCTGAAACATTTTTAAAAATTTGTTCTAGCTCATCACTCTTATTATTATTGCTCGCTTGTATTACACAACTATGAGGCATAAAGTAATAAGACATAGGCAATTCCTTGAATTTTATTTCCTCCATATGACCTGTCGTCAAGTAATCTAGCAGAAATTGTGAATATTGCAGTTTGAGCTCAGGGTCTCGAGATAATCTCCGTTTAAGAGAATAGAAGCGACGACGAGTAATATCTAACGACGAAGGGAAGTGTAACATTGACGAAGACTTGAACGGAAGCTTAACGACGAAACGAACATCACCTGACCGCTGAGTAGATTCACTAAAGAGTTTCTCACACTGGACCTGTTCCGGATTCCTTTCTTTAATGGGGTTATTCATTACATCTTCTTCTTTCCAGAAATTTTCGACCAATTTATCTAATGCTATACCTTCGGCCTCAACCCCGTCCGAGCTTTCTTGTATTATTGATGACCTACTGATGAGCGTAGAGCAAGCACGTTCAGTGTATCGACCGCCTACTATCCAGCCAAACACTGTTTTTTGTAATGTAGGTAAATTATTTTTCAGTTTAATTTGACCAATACACAACAAATCGAAGAAACTACCTGCGCCAATAAGTAAATCTACTTTCTGCGATTTGAAAAATAGCGGATCCGCTAGGGGTATATTCGGAGGAATCTCCCAATCCTCCGTAACTACGCTTATCGAAGGCTGCAGTCCAGTTATGTGGGCAACGTTAGAGCAGCATAAAGTGATTTGAAAATTGCTGGTTCTAGATTTAATGTGCACTCGAGTGGTCCACCGGACTTCAGAACGTTGGTCCATTATACCGCTAATGGTTTGCTCGGTGCGTTCCTTAGGTAGTTTGAGCAATTGAGCAAGCCGCTCGGTTATGAAATCCATCTGTGAACAACAGTCTAATAACGCCCTTGCTGGTATATACTGACCCATGCTATTTCTGACATCAACTATCGGGGAAGCTAGGAAAACTTGACTCTTTATTTGTTCTTCAGCGACTAATGCTGCCGCTGATGCACTTTCAATGTTGGAGTTAGAAACAGCTGGGGATTGGCAATGATTATTAGTCGCTACTTCTGCAGGAGACGTTGCGCGAGTATGCCGATGGAGCAATGTGTTATGAGGCATAGAGCAGACGTGACATACCGAGGACTTACAATTTTTTACGCTATGGCCCTTGGAAAGGCAGTTGACGCACAAGGCATTAATTTTGACTTGTTTAAATCGAGCTATATCCAGTGACCAGCCTGTTTACAAAATAGGCAATTAATATTAGCCGTTGCTAATGAAGTAGGGTTTGAACTTGGTCTCCTCCCTTTCTCGGACACGGTAAGCCTGTGCAAAGACGACGACAAGTATTAAGATTTCGGGTCAGGTTTAGTATCACTAGCTTCTAGAAATTGACAACGTTTGCCTAATGATCTCGAACAATCTTCCCATGAAGGTAGTTTATCCTGATCTAAGGCCTTCTCCCATTTACTCACGGAATCTGGATCTATGTTGCCACAAACCAAATGGATAATAAGCGCGTTTAAAATATCTTCAGTAGAACCTAAACTATGTAAAGCGCTCAGATGACCATCGGTACTATACACTAAAAGGCCTATCTGAGTCGCCGTGGGTTTAGTGACCTTAGGTAAATTGCACAAACTAATGATATGGTCGCGGAAGGTTAGATATTTATTATCGTATCTGGATTTTAACTGTTCTAAGGCCTTAGAGTAATTGTTCTCGCTGACTTAATATGCTTTCACTGTACGCAGAGCACCCCCCTTTAAACAATTGAGTAAGTGGTTGAATTTCTTAATAGAAGTTAGCGATCTATTTGAATCGACTAATTTCATGAAGGAACCTATGAAGTTAGGGAACTCGGAATACTTTCCCGAAAATGTCGGCAACTTTAATTTAGGAAGATTATTATTAGCCGTGTATGAATTTACAAAGGTGGAATATATGATGGAAGCATATCCTCGCCGCTCTGTTAACGCGGATAATATCCTCGATTTAACCATGCAATATAAATCTTCAAGTTCCCCTCTGACTTTACTTTCTTGAGCATCATCAGGACATAACTTTTCTATTGACGATTGATAGGACAAAATTTGCTTGAAGTACGATTCGAGCAAGCCTAAACGGCATTCTAATTCTGTAGCCGACAAAGTGTCGAGCTTAGTTTCGATTATATTTTTAATCCTAGTTATACACCCCTTAGTGGATGCTCGTTGAGTTTTAAGGTCTGCTATTTCGGCCATGTTCAACGCACTTAAAATAATTTCTTCAAGGATATCCACTTTTAATTAGATCTAAACACTAAAATGTATTCTTTGGATACTATGCCTATAATTTGAACAATATTTAATATTCGAAATTAGCCGAACGACAGATTATTGGCTTGGCTTGAAATTCTGTAATTTTATTTGGCTATTGAGGTTCTGCACAATTAATCACCATCAAAGGAAAGAAATGGTCTTCTCATTTCTCTAACAAAATTAAATTAAATTGGCGTGTGCTAAAGAACCAATACAACGATTATTTACACAATAAGTTAATGTGCAGCAAAGAAACAGCGAATAAAGGACGTGAAAATTCAGTCATTCTTACTGTATTTATCTATTTAAACTACATATATATAAATTGACGATGAACTAAATTTAGCAATCACGAAAGCACCTTTAAGGCAGGATAACTGTCGTAATTTCAATTTTCTAAACAAAGATTTTCAAATTACAAAGTCACTTAAATAACCCACGATTATTTTTTAACACTATTCTTAATGGCAACAAAGCACAATTAACCGTTATAATTCAAGCACTGTTAAGGGTAACGGCGATAAGGGAACCAATACGACGGATGAATTCTATGTAATTAATTTGAGCACAAATTATTTAAACTTTCCAGTAAAAGGCACTAATATTATCGACATGATATTTACGAATGTATCTTTAAAAAAAATCAATTATATTAGGACTCACCGTTTATAAAAATATTATCCAAATTTTAATTGGGTTACTCGCCTTTATTCGTACATATCCAAGATAATTAAAGTTTCTTACTCTTGTGTGACGGCTATTTGTTATGTACTCCATAGAACTCAAATCAATCAATCCTGCCGTTATGCCTATTGAATGCCCTTGAATAATTTCCCTGTTATTTTATGCACGAAAACCTCATGGATTTTTTGCTTTTAACCCTAGAAGCCGAATCTATCTTAGAGGTACATAAAGCCTTAACATACGTCTCAGAGGCGTACATATATATATGACATCCTGCTGGCTAAAATATACATCTATGTCCTATTTTTCGAAGGAAATATAAGGTTGGGATATAAACTAATAATAAAGCACAGTTAAATCATTTTATTCTTAGGATAAACATTAAAAATAATCATATTTTTAATGACTAGCTATCGGTTTAAAGCAATCTGCACAGACATCAACTTAAAAATACGTCTAAAAATACGTCTCGCAGGCATGCTGTACCTTATGGGACCCAGGTAGGCTATGATAGCAGCTACCTGGTGTCCCATAGTAAATAAATAATTAGCAGGCTGGAGATATTTCATCGGCTACTTTAAGTAGGCGATGGAATATTTCCAGCCTATAAAAGCGAAACATTGCGATACAAAGTTTCAGTTGTAATCTTAACTCAACATGTAAATATTGTAAATATAAAAATAAATCTAAATATAAAATAAATACAAAACTTTAAACAATTTTTGGCTAGTGGCCGTATGGGCCACTACAACCTAAATAGGGCAAAAATTGCGGGACTTTTCTTAGCGACACAAGCACCATTAGCAAGCTCCCGTGGGCCACTGAGTTGGCTAAATAGCACGAAGCGCTAACTTCAACCGTTAGAAAGTGGTAGAGAATTTCCGGTTCCGTGTACGCCTCGCAGACGTAGATTAGGCTTCTAGGGTTAAATTGCTAAAATTTTTAAGTTTTAATATTTGAATTTAAATGACCACTGAAACTACACAATAATTTGAAAAAGTTTAACTTACGACCGCTGTTGGTATTTACGCAAGCAAACAAACCTGGAAAAATTTCCCTCGACAATGATGATACGGAAGAATGGAAGACAATGATTAGGGTTGTGATCGAGAATTCTCAATTCTCGATTTCTCAAGAATTCTCAATAACTTACAATTTCTCGATTCTCAAGAAATTATGTTATTTCTCGATAAAAAAAATTATTTAAATCAAAGTAATTTTAAACTACGGAAAAAGAGGAACTACACTTTTTTTGAATGTCGATTGTTTTCTACATTGATTATCACTAGTTTACAAAATTTTTCTTAATTGCGGGTACCTAATAAGAAAAGTGTTTTTTAGCCTAGTTTGAGGTCGCTAAAAACGAAAATGACACTCATTTATTTTTCCAAACAACTGTTATCGAGTTATTAGCTGCGATCCATTGGTACACTGGTAAAGTACTCAAAAATGCTGCTGGCTACTCGCAACCACCCTTGCTCTTGTTTTTGGGCAGATGCATTTTACTGGAAATTGTCAAAAATCGGTTCCATTGGTGATGTACCCGCAAGTTCTGGCGAATAGAAAAAATCGCCCAATGGATCGCAGCTATGAGCAAAACGGTTTTTTTCCAATTATTGCCAGATTCTCGAGAACCAAGAGCCAAGCTTAGCTTACGTTCTACCCTACCGACTTCCAGAGTTATGAGTCATCAAAGTCAAAAATTTTTAACAAAAACATCAACTTCAACTACCGTTTTCTGTAAAAATACGTAGTTAACCAATATTTTTTTTCCAAAATTAGAAAGCTTGGACAATTTCCTATGAGTAATGTCCGGACAATTTTTGCATTACGACATTTACTGTTGAAGATATTAGCAAATTTTGATGTTAAAATTGACTTTATTTGGTACTTTTCGACAAAGCTTAGGTGAAAAAAAGCACAAAATAAGGCTTATAACTTCGAAAGTAAAGGCCGTAGCACAAAAATTATCTGGACATTATTCATAGGAAATTTTCCAAGCTATCTAATTTTGGGAAAAAAAATTATAAGTTAACTACGTATTTTTTGGAGAAAAAGGTGGTTTTAGTTGAAATTTATGTTAAATTTTTTTTATTTTGACGACACCTAACTCTGGAAGTTGGAACCGTCTGCGTACACTGTCTACTTTATTCATGTAAATAGGTTATACGGTTGCAAAACTACGATATGATATGCAAAACTCTAACAAAATAATTTTAAAACGCCCTAGCGGCTAAATCGTTACGACTATCCCCACCCACCTCCATACGATTTTTTGTTCGTTACATCAAAGCCTATCAATAACCGGCCGCTTTGACTTTTACATAAAAAAACGCCGGTATTTAAGGCATAAGTATGTATGGAAAAAATCTCCGGCACTGAAAGGGTTCATTATCAAAATTCTCAACAAAAACAAATTTGTTTTTCTCAATTTCTCGAGAAGTTGAATTTATCGAGAAAACACAACCTCTAACAATGATGTGAGCACCAACGAATATGGCGATATCCAATTTGCCTATAATATCTCCAATTTTCCTTTACAATGTAGATGCACTTTGGCACAAATGACGACGACGAATTTTTATTAATTAATTTTGTATTTTAAGTGAAATTGTCCCTGCTCGGGCGCAAATGATGAGGAAACAAGCTTTTTTGATTCCTATAAATTTTATTTTATGACTGAACTCAAGTGAATTCAAGTGAAAATTGGGTGATCTCTAATGGCAAAGCAATTAAAATTTTACATAGTTCATAACTGTAATGGAATTCCAATAATTCAAGAAAATAAACTCAGGAAGGAGAGTGTGAAAGAGAGCAAGTGATTCATGCATTAATACAAGACCCTCGTAAGTACAGGCCTGGAAGCAGACTTTTTGGTTGTGTCTGTGCGAGGCCAAAATCGTCTGACAGTTGAAGCCGTACGAAGCAATTTTTTAACTTTGGTTTTGGAATAAAAAGCGGTAAAATATTGTATTTTATCACTTTTTAGTGCACACGGATTATCAGTGATAAGTTATTTAGTGATCTGAGTCCATAAATTAAAAAAAAATTAGTGGTTAAGTGTATTTTAAGAGTGTTAATTGATTAGGTGACCATTTTTGTTTACAATCGCGGTGGTTTTTTCGTGTTAATTTAGGGAAAAAGTGTTGAATTTGTGTAGTAATGGAATTAAAAGTGAATTTAAAGTAGTTAAAAATTATTATAGAAGAGTTATTAAAAACATAAGTGCAAGTACTACCACACAACATGAATAACAATAACTTTTTCACTTTTCCTTCACATTTTTCTGCACTTATGTTTTTAATAGCTATTCTATAATAATCTTTAATCACTTAAAAAGCACTTTTTATTATATTACTACACAAATTCAACATTTTTTCCCTAAATTAACACGAAAAAACCACCGCGAATGTAAACAAAAATGGTCACCTAATCAATTAACACTCTTAAAATACACTTAACCACTCACTTCATTTTAATTTTTTTTATTAAATCACTAAAGCACTAATCACTGATAATCCATGTGCACCAAAAAGTGATAATATACAATATTTTACCACTTTTTAGTGCAAAAACAAACTTAAAAAATTGCTTCGTATGGCTTCGGCCATGTTAATTCCACAACTGTCAGAAAATTTTTGGCCTGTTTTCAGCTATGTTAGTATTAGTTGGCCTGGCTGCTTCCAGGCCTGTACTTACGAGGGCCTTGATTAATACAATATAAAACAATACAAAGATGTTTGATTAATTACAGTGACATACAAATTTAAGATCACCCCAACGATCGTGAATATTATTTGTTTGTTCTCAAATGAGTTTATGGAAAAAGGTAGAATTAATGGATGATACAACACAGGATAAGTTTAACAATGTTTATTTTCTAGGTTGAAAGTTACAAGATCAAAATGTTCTCTAGCGAGATACATACCAGCGTATATATTGACTTTTATTTTGCTAATGAAAAAAAACAAAAAGTTTCTTGAATCAAATAATTATTCAATGTTGCTTAGTTACAACAGCCTTCTTGATCCTCATAGCCTGCTGACATTACCGCCCGCCTCGGCCTGTGGTCGAAACAGTGGTAGCTCTTCTTGGAGATTCCGCCCGCCTTGACGGAGTTTGCTCAATAGTGTCCGCTTCTGCTGAAATTGGTAATATGCAGAGTTTATTAAGTGGACGTTTGATATAAGTATCCTTAGTCTTGACAGTAACAACACGAGCAAGGTGATCAGCACCGGGATGAATTTCGCTGATGCGGCCTAGAGCCCAAATAGAAGGTGGTAGTTGATCATCGCGAATTAACACCAAGAAGCCTGGTTTTATATGTGGATATGTTCTCATCCATTTGGTACGTTGTTGGAGATTATTTAAATAATCTTTGGACCAGCGACGCCAAAAATGCTGATACATTTGCTGAGTGAGTTGCCATCTGGAGAGTCTATTGATGTTGATATCCTCCAGCGATGGTTCTGGCGCAGTTAACAAATTCGAGCCAATCAAAAAATGACCAGGTGTTAGACTCTCAAGATCGTCGGGATCCGAGCTCATGGGGTACAAGGGTCGTGAATTAACGCAGGCTTCTATTTGAGCAAGTAAGGTAGAGAGTTCTTCGAAAGTGAGAGTAGACGCACCCACTACTCTTCGCAGATGATGCTTGATGCTTTTCACACCAGCTTCCCACAAACCACAAAAGTTGGGAGCACGAGGGGGTATGAAGCACCAATCTGTACCTTGGGAGGCTAATAAAGCTGTGAATTCGTCCGATAGTTGAGAAATGCATTGAGCTTGGTGAATCTTTAATTCCTTTGCAGCACCCACGAAGGTGGTCGCGTTATCACTATAGATTCTTCTACAAGGTCCACGCCGAGATGTGAAACGTTTATATGCAGCTAAAAAGGCTTCTGTAGTCAAGTCGGACACCAACAAATAAGGCGACATAAGCTTTGTGTGCAGCTCTACCTCGTCCAGGGCCGTAGCGTACGAGGATTGGTCCTGCGTAATCTAATCCAGTATTGGAAAATGGTCGGTTTGGCTGGACTCGATCCGCTGGAAGATCTCCCATTAATTGATGTTGACTAGTTGCCCGTTGACGAAAACATTTTATGCAGCGCTTTATGGAGTTTCTAATGAGGTCCTGTAGTCCAGGTATCCAAAATCGTTGAGCCCACCATGTAGCGTTTTTTCATGTGCGTCCAATATGATTAATTTGGTTAATGAACTGGTTTTTGGTTGAAGTAACGGATGTTTGAAATCGTAAGGCAATAACGAGTTTCGCAGTCTTCCTCCGACTCGAATAGTTTTTGTCTCGCTATCGAATATTGGTGACAAACGCAGAATCGAACTCTTATTAGATAACGGCTGTGCGCTTGACAATTGTTTGTACTCCGTTGGGTACCACATATCTTGTTCCTTTCGAACCAATGTATAAAGAGCGTTAGTTAGTTCAGATCCTTTCAAATTGCCTGAAGTTTTTTGCTTGGCAGGTACTTTACAATGCTGAATGAATCTCATACACCAGGCAGTGATTCGAAGTAGTCGAAGCAACGACGAGTATCTTGATGTAACGTCCCATTGACCAGGGGTGTGAACAGTGCTGGTTGCGCTTAGAATCGTTGCTTTTGCTTCTAAATCTAGTTCTGCTGATGGAACTTGTTGGACTGGATTTTGTGGCCAAGTCGAGCAAGAAAATCTTAGCCAAGTAGGTCCTTCCCACCAGAGGGTGTGTGACTTAAGATGACGAGCATGTAAACCTCGTGAAGCGCAATCTGCCGGGTTGCAAGATGTCGGAACATATCGCCATTTCACGTTAGGAATTAGCCCATGGACTGACCCTATTCGCAATGAAAGTTTTCCATTTAGATGGGTGTGATGTAAGCCAAGTAAGGACTGTGGTGGAGTCCGTCCAACAATAGATGGGAATATGCTCTATGTCTAATTGTAATAAGTTTCTGGTATAGTTTACCAATCGCGCGAGTAGATGAGCTCCCATGAGTTCAAGCCTTGGAATAGACATACGCTTGATTGGAGCAAGCTTCGTCTTGGAATAAAGCAACGATGTTTGGATATTTGTTAAGTCGTGTAATGTTCGCATGTAAACGACAGCAGCATAAGCGGTTTCAGACGCATCAGAGAATCCATGAATTTCATAACCTTGTACCGCCGCGTTGCTGCCAATCCATCGGGGAACTGAGCAGTTCTCGAGATATCCTAATTCTTGTCGAAAGTGAATCCAATCTTTAGCTATTTTTTCTGGTAACGGCGTATCCCACTCTAGTTTAAGAAGCCATAATTTTTGAAACAATGTTTTCGCTAGTATGATGGTAGGAGCAAGAAAACCTAACGGATCATACAGCTTGGATATGTCGACAATAGTGTGCGTTTGGTGAGGATGGAAGGTAATTCGCCTAAGGTAACTCGAAATCCAAAAGAGTCGGTGTCAGTATTCCAGTACAGACCAAGAGTTTTAATGATGTTGTCTTTAGTTAGATTTAACTCAGTAGCTGATTGTTGAAGATTGATATTTTGAAGGGCAGCTGTTGAATTTGACGCCCATTTATGCAGATGAAATCCGCCCGCCGTGAGTATGTCAAATAACGAACGTTGTGCTTCCATTAAGGATTCAACATCGTCGGCTCCAAACAAAACATCATCCACATAAAAATCCCTTCGTAAAATTTCAGATCCTAGTGGAAATCTTAATTGCAACAGCGTTCGAATTGCAAGATACGGAGCTGATGTAGTCCCATATGTGACCGTAAGAAGTCAGGGGCATTTACTCCATACAATCCTTTGAAGATCACAATCTTCAGCATCAACATTAATTTGTCTGTACATCATCCTAATGTCTGCAGCGAGAGCTACGGTGTGTTTTCTCCACCTAAGTACTATAGCCGAAAGATCAGCTTGAAGCTTTGGTCCTACCGCTAAACATTCGTTTAAAGAGACACCACTCCTTGACTTTCTTGATCCGTTAAAGACTACACGGAGTTTGGTACTGATGCTAGATTCTTTGAGTACTCCATGGTGGGGTAAATAGAATGTATATTTTGAATCTGTCCGCTGTTTTGTACCTGATATCAACTCCATATGATTCAGTTGATGATATTCATCCATAAATTGTATATACCGTTATTGTAATGTCGGCTTTGAAATAAAGCGTCTTTGCAGTTGATGCAAGTTTTGAACCGCATATGTTCTAGACTCTCCGATTGGTAAATTATCTCGATAAGCCAATTTCTTTGGTAACCGGACTACATATCTACCATATGCTTCCCGTCTAGTTGTTTCTTGGTAATATTTCTCACAGGCCTCTTCTTCTTCAGACAGTATAGGCTTCGAGCAGGGCACTTCCTCAATTTCCCAAAATCTTTGAAGAAGGAGGTCTACATCTTCTAAATTGCTAGTGGAATAAGCGGGATATGAATTTACTAGCGAGTTGTTTGACAATGGGGACGAACCGACAGGACCGGATAGTACCCATCCAAGAGTTGTCTTTTGCGCCATGGGCGAACCTGGGAGAAGCCCGTCTTGAAAAATGCTGCTATATAAATCAGCTCCAATAAGCAAATCAATCTTGGTGTTGTCAAAAAACCTGGGATCTGCCAACTGTAACCCCCGTGAGTGGGGCAATTCAGTAGTGTCCACTTGTTGAACAGATGCAACCTTAGCAAGCTTAGGCAAGACGAATGCCCTTATTTTCATCGAGAAACTTGGATCGATGCATGACC
The DNA here is from genome assembly GCA_963855945.1 of Thereva nobilitata. Classification (NCBI taxonomy): domain Eukaryota; kingdom Metazoa; phylum Arthropoda; class Insecta; order Diptera; family Therevidae; genus Thereva; species Thereva nobilitata. Next base: position 90,678,888 of record OY979694.1, read on the forward strand.
GTAAAGTAACTGGAATTATCGCTTTCACAAATCCTCCATCTGATTCATTGATACCTATCACAGACATATAAGCTTTCTTCTTTGGAAGTTCTAAATATGACGCTGCTGAAGAGGAGATGAAAGTGGCTTTAGATCCCTGGTCTAAGAGCGCACGGATTTTGATCGATTTCCCAGTCGATGAGCTTAGAATGACTTGAGCTGTAGCCAATAGTATGGTAGATGGGAATCGTGGTAAGCTGGTGTTCAGAGTTGTGAGCTTATCTGGTGATGTAGTAGAATCTTTCGATGAATTTTGATTGTAAGAACTTCTGAATGAGATGGCCGTTGAAGTGTCTGTGTAGTTGACAGGATCAGATTGTGAAGTAGTATGAAGCATGGTATGATGTCGTCTATTGCAAGTTTTACAACGATACTGAGAGGGACATTGATCTGCGGAATGTTTTGCTCTTAAACAATTGAAGCATAAATTCTCTTTTAATATGAAGTCACGTCGCTGTTGGACTGTACATTGTCGGAAAATTGGGCAAAATAATAATAAATGTTTTTTATTGCATTGACGGCATTGATGCGTAGGAGTTGCAACGTGCACTTTTATGGAGGAGGACCTTAATGGGAATTTCTGAAGTATGCTTTTGGGTCGAATCGCAGTAACACCAACTACTTCGAGAGTGGTGACTCGATGTTGTAGAAAGGTTATTAATTCCTTGAAAGTCGGCATTTTAGTAGGGGAACTCAAAGAGTTTTCCCAATCCTTCCTGGTTGACGGGTCTAATTTCTGCTATGTAATAAAAACTAACCAATCATCCCAGTAGTGTACCGGACGATCTAAAGACTGCAACGATTTGACTATTTCAATTGTACCGTCATAGAGTGTCTTCAAATCGTTTGCCATCTCACTTCTCATAGGAGATAACGAGGTTAAGTTCTGGAGCTGAGACATCACTAACAACCTCTCATTTTGGAACCTAGTGCATAAAAGTTCCCATGCTGAATCATAATTGGCATCTGAAATCGCAATGTTGCGCACAAGCTGCTCTGCAGTGCCATGAAGAGAAGTTTTTAGATAGTACAACTTTTGTGAGCCACTTAGTTCCAGATTAGAGTCAATTAAACTATTGAATAAATCCTTAAAACTTGGCCATTCCTTCAAATCTCCTCCCAACTTAGGTAACTGAATTTTTGGTAAATGAGAGGTAGAATATATTTGGCTAATGTTTGTTTTATGTATAGTATTTGACGTTTGCTGCGACGGATGTGAACTGACAGTACGGAGATAATCTTTCAATGTTCCTATAGCTTGACAGTATATAATCTCCGTGTTAGAATATTGTTCCTCTTTAAAATACTCTTTGTCGAAGTCAGAACTGGCTGCTATAGCCCTAAGTTGTTCATCTTGCATTTGAAATTTACTCCAATACTTTTCTAACAAATCAACACGTGCTTGGATAAAACTGTCATCTATATTTTCTTTACCGACTTTATTGGTGTTAGTGATAAAATTATGAATATATGTCATTAAGGTACTTTGTTGATCCATCATGGCATCCATTTTATTCTTTTTATTATAATTTAATGTTATATAATATAAAATGGAACGAACTTACTGTGGCGTAATTAGTCAATGTGGCGAAAATCCAATGTTGCTAACCGAGATTCCGTTTTCCAATAGCTTATATTCAAGAAAATTCAGCAGTCCTATCTTGATGCAGCAATAATTAAAGGCACTCCTTTCTTTTCTTCTAAAGGCTTCTTCAAAACTGCATACACAAATTTTTCCGTGCTTCTTTTCCTTTAATTTTCCAGTAATTTATTTATGAAGTTCGATATTCATAAAATTCCCGGGTTTCGGCACCAAAATGTTTGTTCTCAAATGAGTTTATGGAAAAAGGTAGAATTAATGGATGATACAACACAGGATAAGTTTAACAATGTTTATTTTCTAGAAAGTTACAAGATCAAAATGTTCTCTAGCGAGATACATACAAGCGTATATATTGACTTTTATTTTGCTAATGAAAAAAAACAAAAAGTTTCGTGAATCAAATAATTATTCAATGTTGCTTAGTTACAACAGCCTTCTTGATCCTCATAGCCTGCTGACATTATTATTAATTTCTTATGTACTAAATTGTGTATGACGGAACAAGAGGATTGTCGCTCTCCGTCGCTCTAGCAACGTGACCTCAAATCAACTTGATTATGAAGTTGTCGATCCTGTTAACAGATGCCTTATCGTAAAGGATATTGTTGGCGTGAAATTTCGTGAAGCCAGATTCGGGTGTTCGATACAGGCTTAGGCATGCCCTTAAGCATTGTCTTTCAAAAACCCGAAGCTTTTCCAGGTGAGAAGGGGATATGTTGAACCATACGGAGCAACCATAAGTTAAAATTGGCTTGATAGCAGATAACCTTGACCCGTGGGCTTAGGTGTCTGCTATAAAAAAGCCTTTTGGTCATGTGAAACGCCTTGTTTGCCTTGGCAAGAGCAGCACTTACATTTCTATTGAAATATAAGTATTGGTCCAGCCAAAGCCTAAGGTATTTCACTTTCAATTTATTTTCTAATGCTTGTCCAGCATTGTTCGAAATTTTGAGGGTTTTCCAGTTTCTCCGCACATCGCGAGAAGCTCTGTTTAGAGGAGTCCGGAAAAGGATCGATTCGCATTTGCTAAAATTGATCTTCAACTTCCAATCAACACTATAGCGTTCGATTGTATCGATATCACGTTGTAGGAGCGTCTGGATTACTCTAATCCTCTGCCCCGTTCTGTACACGATCAGGTCAGCCGCATACGCTAGCGCGAAGTAGAGTGAACTTATTAGGTCACTCGTAAAGATATTAAATAAGAGCGGCGAGTTTACCGCACCCTGTCGCAGACCATTTTTAATGTCAAAGACTATACTTGATGTGAAGTTGCCACTTTTGACGACGAACTTCTTTTTTGAAATCATATTGTAAATCATGTATAGCTGAGGTGCGGTCATACCGAGTCTGACCAATTTGTAGAGAAGACCTTCGATCCATACTGTATCGAATACCTTCTCAAAATCGATCAGGCCTGCTCCGGTACACTGGCGTTTCATAAAGTTCCAGTGTATGTCTGATACCAGTTTGGACGTGGCATTAATGGTGTCATGACCCGCCCTGAAACCGAACTGGTTATCGGGAATTATCCTTTTTTCCGCAAACCATTGGATAATGATCTAATGACTGTTTCAAAAACCTTGCTGATATTCCGTAGCAAACTTATTGACCGGAGAGTGGCAGGGTTACTTTTGTCTTTACTTTTTTAGGTATTGGACACACCACTGCCATTTTCCAGTGACCTGGGAAATGGGCGTTATTTAATGCATTATTAAACAAAGTGGTGTATATGTCTATAGCCACGAGGGGCATATGTTTCAGAACTACAGACAGGAATACCATCTACTCCAGCCGACCTCTTATTATTCAGACGACGGAATGTTAGCAGGAGGTCGATTTTTCCAATGAACGTCGAGTTTACTTGGGCCTCGGGAATATCGTTCGCTGGGCGGTCTTCATTGAATTCGATAATTGTTCGATTCTCAGATTTCCAAGTTTCGATTTCATTGGATAATCTCAAGTGGTTCAGTAAGGCCCTATTCTCGAGATTAAAATTCGTACCGAATAAATTCCCTGATAGTAGGCCCCCACTAAATCCACCTTCTCCTGCTCGTCCTCCATGCAATAATTATCGTCGGCATGGCTGGTTTCTTCCGGATCTGTGTTCACGGACCTCAGCGGTACCTGGTTGGCCGGAGTCCTAGGGATACGTAACTTATCCAACCGGTTATGTATTTTACTCCTAAAAATTTTATTTATCTGTGGGAACATGCTCGCGCTATTAGATTGAATAGCAAGAATCTTTCTGTTCCAGTACAGATTCACAGACTGTGAAAATTGTTGCCTTAAAAGTTGTTGGAGATTTTTCATAACCGATTTAAGAGTTACAATCTCTGGACTTCGTCTATCCCGAAACTGACGGTGTAGGACCTTTAGTCTCGTCAGTATTCGACTTTTGTGTTTTATTAGTGCGTCGATTGTAACGTTCCTGTAACAGTCTGTACTGTTCTTTTTCTTTGTCCTTGGTATGGTTTTGTCCATCGCCTGTACAATTTATATCTTTCAGATATTCATCAATCTCATTGTTTGTCAAGTTCCTAGTTGTTGGAGGTAAACGTGCGTTATTCTGTATTGCCCTTGCCATTGTTTTTATCGAAATTTTCCCAGTGCATGTTCTGGTAGACAAAAGGATGCACTTCGCAATATTCGAGTAGTTCTATGAAGTCATCAGGGACTTGTATTGTTATCACGAGTCCGTGATGGTCACTGTCGTACGGTACTGTCGTTAGGCAGTTTGTCTCGTTTGTATTCAGTCCTGGTAGACGCATACGGGAGTCTAGCAAGCACAGATCCAAAAAAGACCCACCGCTTGGATATGATGGTATATTCGTAGCGAGAAGATTAACTTTCTGCTGAATTCTGTTCTGGAACAACCAGTCATTCAGTTGGTTGCCCCTGGTGTTAGCCGTTTGATTTCGCCATGCGGTGTGTGTTTAAATCTCAGGCCAACAAATAAAAATTTTGCGCCGACTCCAGTTGGAGAGTTTGAAAGAGAGAGTTCGGCTGAGTTTGAAAACGTCAAACTGCGGTAACACTGCAAATCAGATGTCCGGAAACGTCAACGAGTTGCAGAAAGTTCTGCAGCTCAGCAGGTTTAGAGTTCGGAAATGCAGTGTAAACGTATCCCTTCAGCAAAGTTGTGCAGATTGTGCAGTGTAGAAACTGGCACTGCTTTTGTCTTTGGTTGATTGTCAAAATGGAGCATCAGGTTTCAGAGTAAGTTTTATTTTATAAGTTTTATTATAATTAATTTTTTTTCGTTATAGAAATCAAAAAAAAGAGTGGTCGGATTCCGAAGTGAAATTATTAATTAATACTCGACTCAAATTTGAAGTTGAGTTTAACAGCGGGAAAAGAAAAAAAACAGTGTTATGGGGAGTTGTGTTAAGGGACATGAAGAATATTCAGCCAAATTTTCGGTTTAATATTGAAGACGTCCAAAAAAAAAATTTTCTACGCCTCTGTTAGAATACAGGCATTCTGATATTACTTTTATTTACGGAATTAGCAGCATTCCTCACCCGTGTGGAATATTCATTCCATCACTTGTTATGGAATGACTACTATTGGCGGCATCTGTTCGTCGTAATCCAAGAATATGATTTATTAATTAAAGAAAAAAAAGATTTATTAATTAAAGAAAGAAAAGGATTGTTTCAATAATAAACAATCAATGATGTTCCGCTAGAAACATTTAGCTTTAAATAAACTATTCAATTATTAAATTGCAGAAAATAATAGCATTTTTTTTAATAAATTTTGCGGTGGCCATCTATTAACGAATTATTAAATTACAAAATTGTTTTGAATGAACACTCCCTACTAATATGTTATTTAGCGTTAAAATACCTTGCTGTGCCTTATACATTATATTTTTGACATTAGCTTTACAGAAGGTACGTTTTTCTTTACAAAATATTAATACAAACTAATTAAAGGCGTAGAAAAAGTATAGTCTGCAACACGTTTTGAATGGCATATTCTGCACTCGTGGACCACCGCCCTCGCCTTCGGCTCGTGTTTCAAACTTCCACTTGTGCGGAATATGCATCATTCCAAACTTGTACAGAATATACTATTCTAATATCATGACAACTTATAAACGAATAAAAAAAAAGAAATTCGGAATCAGGAAGAGACGCAACGACATGGGAATACTTCGATTTGTTAGATGAAGTTTTTGGAAATAAGCACTTCATTTCTCCTCCACAAGAATTATTAGCAGCTTCTGAAAGTTGTGCTGATGTAGAAAATAACGATCCTTCACCAGTAAGGAAAAAAAGAAAAAAAGAAAAAGATGATGTGCTTTCTTTTCTTCAAGAACAGTCCAAAGAAGATCAGAAACGACATGAAGAACAAGAAGTTATTGAAATTAAAAGAGAAAAGGTACAAGAAGATAAAGAAAGAACAGAAGTGTTAAAAGATTTAAAAAGACTTTTGGAACAACGTGTATTAAATTAAACAGAATTGTTCGTTGTTGTGAATTAGTTTATTTTTAGTTTTTTTACAAATCTGTATGAATTGTTTTTGTTTTGTTGTTGTGAATTAGTTAATTTGGTTAATGTTCAGATTAACCCCTCTCACCCCCGATTTTGATGAAAATTTTACACAAGGTACAGTTAATTACGTACAACTCAGATATGTAAATAAAAAAAGTCGCTCAAGTGCCATTATCTTGTAATTCCACTTCAAAGTGCCGAAATTTCAAAAATTGAACAGGTCATAATTTCTATATTATTTCACCAATATTGATGGAATTTATACACAATGTATATTTCGATGTGGACAATTTATTTTTGGAACTTATGCACCGTTCGTCTCGTATATACCGTTTTTTTAATACATTTCTAAAGCACGTCATTGAATGGGAGTATGAAATAATAACTGCCACATTCGACTTTTAATTATTTTAAAATTTATATATTTCATATATTGGTAAGTATACAAATGGAAGTATAAACTTTTTTCTAACGATAATCGAGGACGACCTGTTGATGCAATTTTCCAATATCGTGTTAGATCCTTATGAAGTTCCTAAAATATAGATTTTTAGTTCACGAATATAAATATCTTATATATCATATATTACTTACCCGAAATGTTAATTTGGTCATCCTGAAGTGACTGTAAAAAACGTCGTCAGGATACATTTTTATCGTTTCAAAAAAATCTGTATTTTTTGGTACAGCGCGTCTGAATTTTTTTTTATAAAAATATAATAATGTTCTTCTAATTTTGTTTCTTTTATTTAGAGATTCGCGAATAGTTTTTAAATTAGAATTATTAGCGACACCCATTTCCCTTGAACATAAATTAATTATTAATGATTCCAAAGTATGCTCCATTTTTCTTTTCACACATTGACCACTGTTTTAGAGATACAACACGAGTCCAGAAACGTCACATAAACTTGCAGTTGCTTTGACGCTGCGTTTACACAACCCGGACTGAGTTTCCGAATTTACTACAAGTTCATTTGCAGTACTGCCGCATACCTGCTGCAGTTTTTGACGTTTACGAACTCGCACTTCATTTCCCCTATAAATAGTCTGGGTTGAGATGTTTGGGGTGCGTACGCGGCGATTATATACAATCTTCTGCCACTAGACAGAGGAATATATATAACACACGCTTCTAACACTCGAAACTTTTCTATATCCCTGCTATACATCCGGATTATGGTTCTGCAAGAGAGTTAGTAGATTCGCCCGCCTCTCATTTCGTATCAACGAGCTGACGTTCAGCGAAATGACTTTAATCGTGTCTTCTCCGAATAGTGCCATTAAAGCAATTTACCCGGAGATGGTTTCTGTCGAAAACAGACCATTATATACAAGGTCTAAACGAATGTTTGCTCGCTTAGTTGTTTTTGAAGCTGCGCGATCTGCCCTTGTATGGACAAGAGAACCGCCTTCAGCTCACTATCTCTAGAACTAGCTGCCGGAGTAGATTTTGGAGCTTGCTGTTTTGTGGGCTGGGCTCCTGTTGCCATTTGGGCAAAGGACATTCCAGGCATTGTTTATCATTTTGCTCTTTTGCGATTTCTGAGCATCGAGTTGCTCTTTACGCGCTTGTATTCTTTTTTTTAACTCTGCCTGATGCTACACTACGCAATAAAAGATGTACATACCAGCGGCAACATATTCGTAAAATCATACCAATTGTTGCAATGTAGCCAGAAATTATAGAAGTATGGTAGAAGCAATTTAAAGTATAGGAAAACGCAAGAAGAATAGGACAAAAAGAAACCAGGACAAAACCAAGTATCTAAGAATGACGAGATCAGATGCGAGAAGATCACCTCAAAATGTAACTATTGCAGAATATAACTTTGAAGGCGTAAACACGTGCAAATAGAGTATAATGAAAAGAATACAAGCTGCTAATAGATATTTCTACACGCATTCTAATATCAAGAAACTGCAAACTGACTATGTATAAGAGTCTCCTCAGGCCTGTACTGGTGTATGGCGCTGAACCTAAACATATTCGAACGAAAGATAATGATAAAAATAAAAATGAAATGAGCTGAATGATCCCATGAAAGGCGAAACCATAACTAAATTTATTAAAGCACAACGTTTAAGATGGGCAGGACATGTAGCTAGGATGCCACCAGGACGAGTGCCGAAACAAATATTAGAGACTGATCCTATAGGAACAAGAAATAGCGGAAGACCAAGGATCAGATGGCGCGACTGCGTAGAAAAAGATCTGAGAATACTAGGCGTAAGAAGATGGAGAGAAGTAGGATTGGACAGGAACGAATGGAAAAAGCTAACGAATCAGGCCAAAGCTCACCCCGAGGTGTAGAGCCAAATGATGGTGATGATGACTATGCTTATCACTAAATAAGCCTAGAAAAAAGAGATCAAAGTGGAGTCAGTCGTCATTTAATTCTCATTAGAACTGTTAACTGAACTGGGCTCGATGAGATTCCAATGGAGTCTCAGTTCAGTTTTCAGTTCAGTATTCTCTTCAGTTTTTCCAGCCCACATGTCAGTTTAACTGATAGTTGAACTGAAACTGAGACTGAACGGACAACTGAACTGATGGTGTGGAACACCCTAGATTCCAATGGAGCCTCAGTTCAGTTTTCAGTTCAGTATTTTGCTCGCTTTCTTGACCTGGGCTGGCTTCATGTAAGGTGATAGGTGAGTATCATTTCGGTGATTATTCATGTAAAGCTATCATTTAAAATAAATCACCGAAAATCAACTGAAGCTAAATTCAGAATAAAAAGTGGGAAATGTGCGCATTTTCTTGGCACAATTACCATATGAGTCCTATAGTTCCAAATCGTGTCTTATCCAAAAAGTCAAATATTGAGTTAGGTACACTCCTACAATCTATGACCACTCCCTCAACTTTTTGAAATATCAGGGTGTTCCTCATTTTAATAAAACAAAACTGTGTATTATCCCATATAAATATGAAATATGAAAAACAGTTTTTCCTCATTTCTGAAAAAGTAAGGAAAGTGGAAAAGACACGTTTTGGAACTATATGACTCATATCCGATGTGCCGCGATTTAATGATGTTTTTTTTAGTTGAGGTGCCGAAAATGTTAAATAAAATGTTTCGATATTTCGCTTAGTTTATGAGATATCGAAAATTGAAATTTTTAGTTTTACATACTTACATATACTATAACATAAATTGCGATAATTTCCCTAATAAGACAATTTTTGGATGAGAATCTTAGCATTGGTAAACTAGGTGAATGTTATACTTGTATGTGAAACTAAAAATTGTTTCTCAGCTCTTGCCACAAATTATTTAATTTTTCTTTCCCTTTATCTTTTGGTAAAAAGATCTTCGCTATAACGGAGTTTTGCTCCATAAATTGTACCATGATTTGGAATTGCCCTAATATAATCAACAATATTTATTAGTTTCATTAACTTCCAACTGAAACATGAAAAACTACTTCAGCGAAAACAAAAGTGACAAACAATGTCTTGTCACCACCAATTTGTTTATTCTGGCAGGTGACAGTCGCCATCCAAATTTTCTACAAATGTTCGAAATCTGTATAAGTGATTAGTGATAATCAACGATCACCTTTCAAGAAGCCAGCCCTGGTTAATCTATATTAATAAAAGAAAGTTTCTGTATGAATGTATGTACGTATGTATGTATGTATGTGACCGCTATAGCGGGCGCACCAGTCATCGCAGAGCTTCGAAATTTTGCAAAAAGGTCCGTGGGGGTCTCCCATGAAACACCTCGAAGCCCGATTTTCGAAATTCAAAATGGCCGAAATTCAAAATGGCCACTCAGATGTGAATTCGCAGATTGTGTTCCGATTTCAATGAAATTGGGTATCTAGGGGTTTTAAAGGTTGCTAATAACGAATTTGTGGTCAAAATTTAGAAATTCAAAATGGCCGCGCCAATATAGCTGACGAATCTGTCAATCGTGTTCCGATTCCACTGAAAATCGGTATCTGGGGTTTTTCGAGGTAGTAAATAACGAATGTTTGATCAGAACTTATTAATTCAAAATGGCCGCCGAAATATGAATGAAATGCCACCCAAATTTGCCAATTGTGTTCCGATTTCCATGAAAATCGGTATCTGGGGGGTTTTAAGGTAGCAAATAACTAATAAAATTTAACTAATAAATTTTAAATTTCGGGGCCAATATGGTGGACAAATTTTAGCAAATAAGTGTCATTTCACTGTGACCTGCTGTAGGCAGGTTGTTCAAGAGTTGGGAAATCTGAATCTTCACATCCTAGCTCCAAATGGAAGAACATTGAACATAGTGTATCTTGGTAATTTCCTCTATTGTCGTGAAGTTTGCCACGCGATCGAGTGTACCTATAAAATGCTCGACTAATCAAAGGTAAATCGCCAAAATTACAAAGAAAAGGGAAGGACCCTCCACTGCCATCACGAGGTTAAACGATTCCTTCTATCGCATCCAAAATGTTCGATCGGTAAGAACGGGACGGAAGCTGTGTTCGGAACGAAAACTACGTAAGCAGGAGCAGTGTAACGGCTAACTGAAAAGAGAAAAACAAAATTATAAACCGCCCCCGCGCAGGTTGTATTTTAAGTGGGATTTAACATGGGTCTTCATTTTTTAGGTTCAACCAAGCGTTGGGCACTTGATTACCATCGGTCCAAGGTGAAACTTGGTATCCTTAGGTTTTCGATACCACTGAATACGAATATCAAAAATGGGTTTTGACTAATGACAGCTGTCAAAAAAGCTGTCAATAGAAGTTAACCATATAAAAGGTATCCAAAATCATATTTTCCAGATTTGTTGTTTCTGTCACTTTTTTCCTACCGCGGACAGTGCACACATAAACTTTTTTTATTTAAGGGCGTTGCAACGCACGCGGGTTTTTTGCTAGTGTTAATTAAATCGTAAATTTTTATCAATTAAAATTTTCATGTGATGCCAGGATTTGCGCGGGCATTACAACGTACTTTTATATCCTACTTTAGTTATCAAAAATCGAGCACTTCATTTTTTGATAGTGAAGATTTGAATAAAAACGAATAAATGTAATAATTTTACGGGTATATGAATATTGTATTGTTTGTTCGCTTTCCCTACAAATTTCCCATTCGTCTGACTTTGGTGTTTCACTTGTAACATGCGTGGCAACCACGTATTCACTTTTCAATCCCAGTGGTATATGGTAAATGTATAAAAAAAGTAATATTTTTTTCAAAAAACTAATAAGATAATAAAAATTGTTTTCTATAACGTAATATAGAATATATTATTTAAGGATCAGTAATTTTTACATTACAAAAAACGTTTTGAATGTATTTTTGTCCTTCTAACGTCCTTTTGAATATTTAAAAGCAGTAAGTTGAGAAATTCATAATTAAACACCATTAATCAATTTTCTGGCTCATATTCTTCATCATGGCGAAATATCCGTAGGAGGCACGCATTATCTAGAGAAGAAAAGTTTAGGAGTATTCTGCTTGAAATTTAGTTTATTAAAACTTTACTTACAGACAAAAATGTTGTCAAATTCATATTTATGTATAATGCTCGCATTACTATGGGTCTACTTGATCCAATCATCAGCATCAGTCCAGCCTTTTGGGCAGTTAGCGGAAAGCTATACCAAGATGACAAATAAAATGATGTTGATAAAGCGTTTCCCTAAAAATATAAAATTGTGAGTGGTACCTATATTTGATCAGTCATCAGCGGAAGACGGTGGAATAACATGTAGCATAACAAGCACTTGCCGCAACTATGCGATCATAACCTCTTGGCAGTGGCCACTGGTAACTATCCTATGACAGAGCTAATATGATCGTGTTAGTCCCTTCCAAGTAAGGTTGGCGTGAGGCTAATAACCCCACCCCGAAAAAATAGATATTTCGGAACGAGCAACATGACTAGGATACTGGAATAAACGACTACGACCACGGCAACGAAAAAGGCAAAACGATTTACGAATTCTCTCATGGAATGTTCGAACTCTGTACAGAGCTACGCAACATCTAGTCGATACTCTGTCAAAGTATAAAGCTGACATTACCGCCATTCAGGAGTTGCGACGGACAGGGAATGGTGTTTTGCTAAAACCTGAGTATGACGTTTGTTACAGCTGTCATACAAAACATCATATGCTCGGGGTAGGTTTTATTGTCCGCAAAAGAATGAAGCTTACCATTATCGGCGTTAAAGCAATGAACGAAAGGCAATGCACCCTTCGTGGGCGAAGCAAATTTAAGAACATCATCCTCATAAACGTTCACGCATCTACAGAAGAGTCCCCGGACGATGAAAAAGAAGAATTCTTCGAAGTAGTTGAAGATGTAAAAATCATCCTGGAAGATCTGGACGCCAAAGTAGGCCGGGAGCCCGTGTACAGGCAATATGTTGGCACCCACAGCTTGAATGAAAGCACTATTGACAATGGACCAGGGCCGATTACGATTTTTTACAAATTTATTTTCTTGGCTATCCCGCGCACGAAGTTGATCGTCGTTGTTCTAATGGCTTCAATTTGAGAAGACAAATTTTTGTACGTCTTCAAAATATGGTCAACCATGAACAAATTGGTTCCGCTGTTCCAGACAGCTCTGGATCGTATGCCTTCGGATAACCACAAAATTGTTATAAAGGCCCACAAAGTACCAGCTGGAGATCATGCCAGGAGATTTAATGCTCCTACTATGGATGAAGTTGACATAGTAATTGTCGGAGACGAATTTAACTCCCGAGATATTGTATTGCATCGTAGAAAAATGGAATTGCAACAGGTCTTTGAAATCGCCATTCAGATCAGTTAAAACATTGAAACTTTCTACAAATGTTCGTGATCAACTGCAAAATGATGTCTCTGCAAGTGAATTTTGCAAACAATTGTTGAATATTGGAAATGGTGTAATGCCAGTAGACGAAACTGAATTGATAACGTTGCCAGACATTTTTTGTCGTCTTACAGAAACCAAAGAAAAATTGATCGAAAATGTATTTCCAAATATAGCACAGCAATACGAAAATCATGTTTGGTTGAGCGAAAGAGCGATTTTGGCAGCGAAGAACAAAGATGTTCATGAATTGAATTTGGTTCTATACAGTTCAAAATACCCGGTAATTTGGTTTCGTATAAGTCTGTAGATGCCGTTACCAATGAAAAAGATATGGATTTACCTTCAGCCGAAACTCGGAGTCACTATTATTCTGCTTCGTAATATTAATCAACCACGACTGGTACAAGGCTGGCTGTGAAAAAGCTAATGGGCAATGTTATAGAATCAACTATTTTAACTGGGAAATTCAAAGGTGAAGACGTTTTTATTCCACGATTTTCAATGCTTCTATCTGATTTGCCATTTGAGTTCAAACGTCTTCAATTTCCAGTTCGTGTTGCATTTGCGATTACTAGAGCGGAATGTCAGTCTTTGGCAATTTGTGGAATAAATTTGAAATATCCAGTTTTTTCGCATGCACAACTTTATGTTGCCTGTTCGCGTATAAGCAAACCTTTCAGCTTTATTCATTTACGGTCAACAAAATGGAAAAACTAAAAATGTTGTTTATAATAGAGCATTACAATAAATAGGAATATAAATTTCAAAATGAAGGGCAGGGTTTAGCTATTTGATATAAATAAAGTCATGAATCTGTTCTTTTCATAATTTCTATTAATTGCTGTAATCTCTATTGTAATACAATTATAACGTGAATTATGCTTTTAAGTATTTTGGTTGGGTGCAGTTAATATATAAATAAAGATCTCTTCATTATTCATTATGATATCTCATTTAACTCGATACGATGGATAGAACCGGAGTAATAGCGATACGTAAACTTTACCCCCCTTCCCTTATTTTTGAAAATATCGAACGGAAAAAAAGAAAAAATACGTATTCGCTTATTTTGTATGGGGACTGCGTAAAAAAATTTGAAGCAAATCAAAAATATTGACTAATAAAAGTGTTCGATTTGTAAAAGAATTTGAAAGCAATATGAATTAGAATGAATCGCAATGCAAAAGGTAGCTCATATGCCTTCATAATGGAACGAATTGTAATGCAAAAGGTTGCTGTTATGCCTTCGACCCTAGGACCTCGCAATGTTAATCGAAGCGATGTTTCGATCTAGAAAGTATACATTACGCATTCGAAGGATAATATACGGAATCGACTCTGGAAGGTTTCCATTCCCTACTGGGAACGGTTGGAAAGGAAGCTCGTTGTGTGGAGGCAATAAGTACATGTCGCGCGAATTTGTGTTCTACCCTTCATTAGATACAGTATTGGCCAATACTAAAGCACCCCCCCTTCAATATTTCATATATTTTCCCGATATTAGTGGATTTTTAGCGGGTCTTCGACTTAATAATCCAGCTTCTACGGGTCTTCGTCGGAATGTTCTCTGGCTTATTCCAAAGTCGAAATCTTTAGAAAGTTGTGCTGAGGATAAGTCAAGATTTAAAGATGGCCCCTTTTAGCAAAGGGTCCTCCCTATTATATGTTTTTTTCGGTCTTCCGCCAGAATGAAAACGTTAAACCCAGCCGGTTGCCTCGTACTTTTTTATCATTCACGATATTACTGACCGTTAATCATTTAGAGCCTAAAGTTTAGGCAGTCGCTATGGCAAATTTTCCATTGAATTGGGGGGGGGGGTGCTTTAGTTTTGTCCACTGGTACAATGATTTATCATTTCATTGTATAGTTTGAATTGTAAGACTGGAGTATTTATATTATAATTTTTGAATTTTTTTATATTTTAGATATATAAATAAATATTTAGATATAAATTTTGTAATATTGGATAGTTGCTTTTATTAAGTTTTTATTAAAATAATGAAAAATTTATGAAATATTGAGGGGGGGTGCTTTAGTACATAGACATAGGCCTGAACATCAACGAAGAGAAAACAAAGGTGATGCAACAATCCAGAGCTGGAAGATTTAGAATGGGAAGAAATATAACTACCGACGAACACAACGTAGAAGTAGTCGATAAAATAGTCTACCTTGGGTCTACAATTACAAAAAGAAACGAAGAAAAGGAAGATATAACTCGACGAATACTACTGGCTACTAGAGCCTTTTATGCCAAAAAACAAATACTGCACTCAAGATTTGTGCACAGAAAAACGAAACTCTCACTCTACAAAACCGTAATACGACCAGTACTGTGCTATGGCAGCGAGACTTGGACTATGACCCAGGACATAGAGGAACAAGTCAACAGGTTTGAGAGAAAAGTCCTCAGGTGCATAATAGGCCCAACCAGAGAGGATGGAATATGGCGGAGGAGATACAACAGCGAGTTGTATGAAATTTTTGACGACCCAGAACTCTCAACTTTAAAAAAAAATTAACAGACTAAGACTAGACGGTCACGTAGTCAGGATGGAGGACAATCGCATCCAAAAAAAGGCTTATGATATCAGAAATTTCAGGAAATAGACCAGTAGGCAGACCCAGGAGGAGATGGATAGACTGTGACCGCTGACGCAGAGGCAATGCTCAACGTCCGGAACTAGAGACATGCTGCAAGGGACCGTCAAACGTGGAGAAATGCCATAGAGGAGGCCAAGCCTCGATTTGGGCTGTAGCGCCATTGGATGGATGGTGCTTTAGTATTGGCCAATACTGTAGCTTCTATAGAGTAACGACGACGCGAAGTAGTTCAGCTGCCCCAGAGTTTAGGTGGTGCGAGTCTCGCGTGACTTAGAAGTGCTAAACAAATAAGAAACTGGAAACTGGTTGCGACTGGACTACGGGACGGGAATGACATGCGGGGACTCTACTGCGCATCGAAAACGAGAGTTTCTCGTTTTCTTCTTTTTTGGTTTCTACTCTATTTGACAAACGATTGTTACAAAAGTTAAGTGAGAGTTGTGTTTATACAGATTATAGATGCACGAGCTTTTTATATGCATAGTTTCCTTCGCATTGTCGTACGAGTAGAGTGCGTATCCACGAAAGTATCTTTGGAAAACTCGTATACTAGATCCATTGCCCGAGTACTATAACATAAAGATACTTTGTCCTGGTAGCAGAATTCTTCAATTTTCAATCATATTTTCGTTATCTTGACCAACGGCCTAGCAAAAATTAATAGGTTCACAGTTTCAGATCCTCATTTTCTTTTCACCTTTTTTCATTTTTCCTGCTTTACTTTAATGACAGAAAACCAACGGGCTTGCTTAGCTGAAGTGTTTCATCCGACAGAGTGCTCTTGAAAGGGATATTGGCAGGAGTTAATAAAAATGCAGCCAAACCTAACATAACCTGCTCCTTCGAAGGGGTATCCTTCCAATTGTCCAAAACTCATATTGTCTCGCTTGGTGTGATACCCTAGGTTTTTATGCCTCTGGCAATGTCCAGGTGCAGGTTTCCGAACTTCCTGTAGATGACGTCTCCCTCCAGGTCTATACCACAGTTCTTTTTATTACCCAAGTCCAATGCCTTACTACTGGAGAAGAACAGGTACTAGCGAATGCATAGAAATTGAATTTGAAACCATTAAAATATTGTTCTCTTTCCACTGTCAAGGTTAATGGATTGAAATTTTTTTTGGGAAAGGGACCCGCACCACAGGCTCCGACTAGGGGCCTCCAGATCCTTAATCCCTGCAATGGACAACGAGTTGTAGAGATGGCAGTAAGTTAGAACTTGGTCGTTGCAAGTACTATATTTGCGCGTAAAGATATCCATAAAGCCACCTCGATCTCCTGATGGAGATGGCCATAAGCAGGTTCAGTCATGCGTTAGAATTCGCGCTCAGTAACCGAAGAGTGAGCCCCGGAGAAGAGATGCCGGGCGTCGACAGAAAAACTATATGATAATTCTATATTCTATCTTCTTCTATGCTTATGACACACATGACTAGGGATGCAAACGATACATCGATGCTTGCAAAACATCGATGTTTCGTTCATAAACATCGATGTTAACATCGATGTTTTGATGGACAATACATCGACGGCAAAACTGTTAAACATCGACATCATGGAAGAAATCTACTACCTGTCAGCAATCAATCTTCTAAACTTAGAAAGAATTACACCAGTTGAAAATAGAAAAAAAATATTAGAATTTTTCCGGGAAAGGGATGCTGTACACGCACACCACAGAGGATAAATTTTGACAAAAAAGGGTTGATTTAAGAGAAATCATGGAGCATCATACCTTAAAATTCAAACAAATAAACCGCACAAACAAAACATAAAATAAACATATACAGGTTAATATAACCAACTAAACAAGTTTATATTTAATGAATAAATAAACATAAAAATTTCATGAAGTGTAGTAAAGAAGGGGGTTGACATTACCAAAAACACTGTAAACAATTCGAATTATTGAATTGTCAGCCCCTGTCCATTTGAAAATTGTTACGTTCAAATAAATATATTGCTTAAGTATGTAATAGTCATAGTTACATACCTACATAATGGAATATGTGAATCTAGTTACTTTATATTCCTTAAAATGTCTCTAACCCCGTTTTAAGTCATGTGATGGATGGGATAATTAAAATATTGGCAAAACATGCATGTATCGTTTTTCTAACCGATGTTTTTTAACATCGATGATCGTAGAGGCAAAATCGATGTTTTCAAACATCGATATTTTAAGAACGATGTTGCATCCCTACACATGACTCATGAGGTATCGATACCAAGATATCGATACCAGAATATATACCAAGGTATCGATACCAGGCCACGATACGAGCGGCGAGCGGCGTGCGGCTAGCGGTGAGCGGCAGAGCGGCGATTCTGAGTTTTATTTTATATTGTTTTATGCAAAACTCTCGAATCCGGGGAGCATTGAGAGGTAGAGCGGCAATACTAAAGTGCCGCTCTACTGCCGCTCGCCGCTAATTCGAGACATTAAATTTTTCTGGTGCCACTCGCCGCTCACCGCTTGCCTCTCACCGCTCGTATCGTGGCCGAGGCTTAAGGGTGAGTTGCACCAAGTAACTTTAACGGTAAGAAAAGCTGAATCGGCTGTCAAATCTCCGGTTAGACAAAAAGAGAGTTGCACCGTTTAACTATTGTTAACATGACGTAACATGTTGACGTTAACTTTAACCAAGCAAAATCGGCTGATTAGTGTTATTTATTGTTAACTTTTGACAGTTGTCAAATTTATTTTGTGTCAAAATTTTTTTAATTAATTTGATTTTTAAGACAAAGTGTTGTGTAGTTTTATGTTATTTATTAATAAACTTTGTGTTCGTGCGAAGAAATTTCCTTTTTTGCCAGAGGAAATTTAACGACATTTTATGACAAAGCTTTTAACGATAGCTTTAACGAACGATAGTGTGGTGCAATTCATTTTTACAAACTGGATCTTTAACAACTTTGTTATTGTTAAAGTTAATTTTAACAACAACTTTAATTAATGATTTGGTGCAACTCACCGTAAGTGTGTTAAGTGGCATATTGAATTTGATATGGAAGTGGAACATTTAATTGCTTTATTCCTTGCCAAACAAGAAGAAATAAATCTGGGTCTGAGGCAAATTCAAGAAAAGGAAAAAAAAGATAAGATATCTTGTTATAAAAATATATACTTACCCGTGTTTGCTCGATTTTCGTACACAGGTGGCGCTGTGCGCAGTGAAAATATCTTATACCTTATTTTTTAAATTTCGAAAGGTGGGTTGTTCCCATATACTAGCAGAAGCAATAAAAACTTTACATTCAAAATTATTTTTTACCTTTTAGTTCATTTTAAAATAGAACTGTATTTTTTAGTTTTTTTAAACTATATATTTTATTTTCTACTGTAGTCACAAGGATCATTGAAAGTTGTTGGGCTTGATCTGAATAAGCCATGGTTCTTCTCCCACGGACAGCTGTATGTGGGTTGTTGAAAAGTTGGAAAAGCCGAAGATCATGGCTCCAAACGCCATTGTTGTGGGAGATTAATAAAATATTTTACGTAAAATCCGTCCAATGATAATGGACTTTATTAGATTGAATATCAAAATATTACAAAATACTACAGATCTTGCACGGACAGCTGTGCTTTACTCAGTCAAACTTTATGTAATATCTTTGTCCACAGGGAACGCAAACTTGCCTTGAAGCAGGCAGGCTTGAAACTGAGCATGGTAAAATTAATCTTATTATGAAATCTGCAAGACAGCCGAGTAAATACTACAGCCGAGTAAATACGGCTCTAATTCAACTGTTTTAATTTTCTTCTACAACTTTTTAAGTATTAGCATGTATTTGTGATTTAATATTTGTAGTGGATATTAATATTAATCAAAATTACCTGATAACAAATCTCATTAGCCACTAGATGAAAAATTAGTTGCATGAAAGAGACAATTAACACATAAAGGATTAAGATGAAAGTGTCTATATTCTTCTCTGGAGGATTCTAAAAAAAATCTGTTTAATTTGAGAAAATAAGCGTTGCCGCTAAACCTTACCACAGAAAACTGATACAATAAAAAACAAAGTAGGAATGAAAATAACACAAAATCGATGAAGACTAATGCAGAAATGAATGATTCTATTTTCCCAATGAATCTAAAATTATGTAAATTAAGAATTGCAAATTTATTGTTCCATAATATTAAGTTTACTTACTGTTTTGTTTGCATTTGTATTTCTATAAGAGATAAAATATCATGCTTCACTTTTGATGGCTCAACTTTCTGAAACAAATTAATTTTATTAGAGTTTCAGGATGTTATATTTCAAATAATTTTTGTGTTGAAATATGGCGTATAGTAACACCAGTCCGTCATGTCGCTCAAGATTTAGTTCAATGCCTATTTGTAATATTAACATAGTTTGACAGGTAATTCGAACGTTTAAGTAAAGAGTGTCTGTGGAATGCAGGAAGAGATAGCAATGAACTCTAGGATGTGGGACTTCAAAAATACTGATATAGTGTGCGAGAAATGAAAGGTTAAACCCAGTAGGGGGTTGTTTTATCGAAAGCGTAGGAGGAAATAACTTCAGCGGTGATGTTGAGTGGCTTTTAGAAGTGTTTTATAAAGACGCTGGGCTGATAGAACTCAGCCCACTGAAATACGTTCTGAATTATTATGGTTTAAAATTCGAAACCATAAATAACAATACTACTCTGATCCGACTTTAAGAGAGGAAATTTGCAGTTAATTTAGAACTTGCAGAAATAAAAAGATTGCCCTATAGTTCTGAAAGCCCTACTCCGTACCAAACTTGAAGATATCTTGAGTTAAAACACTTCGGTAGACTCTTGGTGTCTCCTGCTCGAACCCACAATATCAAAACTTCGCTGTAGGTACAGTCCATGCAAAATCACCATCTTACCACTCAGAGTTTGATGAAATTTGACATAAATGTAGATAACAGTTATATAGACTAAGAAAAATTCCAATTTTTGATAATATCTCAGTTGGTTTTGATTACAGCTACGTAAAATGCCCAAAAAGAGCATCGTACACAACATCTTTGAATTGCGATTGTGGTTCTCCTAATTGAGATAGAGACCAGGAAAGTGTCTCACTTTACAGCTCTTATCAAGGCCCTTTATTAGATATGCTTAACAGCATAAAACAAAATTTCAATTCCAAAATCGAAATATTGATTTGCAATTTTTCAAAAGGCACATTCAAGAAAATTTCCTTAGGATGTATGACTAATTTTCACTTCAAAATATCCGATAGCAAATATTTTCGTTGTTTTTTTATTTGTTTTTTAAAGAAATTTGGGTTAAGGGTTAATTTTCTTTACTAACCGATTCGTATAATTAAAAGAATTCAATAAATGGATTTAAAATTACAAAACAAAACTCAAGTACTTTGCTTATTTCTTACCTGCAGATTTTCGAGCTTTACTTTTATCAGCTTAAGAACAAACACTGGATATAAAAGCAATATTCCTATTGTGACTTGCCAGCTTGTTATAAAAATGGATCCCACTATTAACAAATAAAATGGAGCACAATATGCAATAACGAAATTTTTCGTAAAACCTCTCATAGGGTACATTAGAATCACAAAGGGAATATTCTCGGCGTCAAATATCTAAACAAATAGTCTGCTCATTAATAAGCAATTTTTTTTTGTTTATAACTTACATACTCTGCCTCATATAAATCAGAACTGGTAAAGAACGCTAATAGTGACACTGCAATGGCAAGAAGTAATCCAGAGATCTGTGGAATGTACATAGTATAACAAATAAATTTCGTTAAAAATTTGTATTCCTTGAAAAGTTTTTGCTCTGCATCATCGGTCGACATATAAAATCTTTTGGAGTCATTTGCGACGTATGTGAACAAGTATGTGAAATCTTGGCAGAAATGCTTAATTAATTAAGATAATAACAGATAATATAATTTAATGGATTTACCTTTGTGAAAAAATAATATCCTTAATGTTTGACAAGTGGAAGTTACGTAAACAATCGCCGTAGCTGCGCCTAGTGCAATATCTCCCACGTTTTTCCAATATGTTGGTTTAAGGGCGTAAATCTTTAAAAATAAGTAAAAATTATTACTTTAAACTATAGTGTAGTCTAGTGTAGTCTTCTTAAAATATACATCAAAGTCACTTGAAAAAATCGGGATAGGAAATAAGTAAGGAAAGCCAAAATTATTTTATTTATTTTTTATTTATTTTATATAAAGTACAGAAGTAAACAAGGCACACCTTTTTGAATACATTTAAAGAAATTTCGTCTCATAAGGCTCTACTAATGTCTTATATGAGAGGAAACTCGATTTTTTTTTAAAATAGTAACACTCTCATAATTTACACTTGTAGAACACTACAAGTGCTTTATGAATGCGTTGTAAGAATTAAATGGCACAATTATGAGAGTTATTTTTGTCTTATAAAAATACGTTTACTCTCTTTGTAAGGGTACGGCACCTTCAAGCCCTTCAAGGCTGCTGGAAAGGACCACATCTTCCCAGCTCTCCTTCAGAGAGGGTAGCTTTGTGCTGGCCCATATTCCGAGGTGTTGGAGAGAGGCTAGGGTAGTCTTTATCCCTAAGTCGGGGAGAAGATCATATAGCGTAGCAAAATCCTATCGACCCATCAGCCTCTCCTCCTTTCTCCTGAAAACGATGGAGAAAGTTCTAGACAGGCATATTAGAGAGGGTCTTACAGCGAATCCACTTCACTGCCTGCAATTTGCCTACCGGGCGGGCAGATCTACAGAGACTGACATTCATGTTCTAGTGAGAGATATTGAGAAGTCCCTTCGGGCCAAGGAAATCTCTCTCTGCGCCTTTGCAGACATTGAGGGTGCGTTTGACAACGTTACCTTCGACGCGATCAATGAAGCAACAGTAAAAAAGGGCATTCATCCCCCCACTGCGAGATGGATCACGTCGCTTCTCAGCAGCAGATTGATAACTGCTGAGATGAATGGTGAATCGATTACGGTAACGGCTGCTAAAGGCTGTCCTCAAGGGGGCGTCCTATCACCCCTCTTATGGTCAATCGTGATCGACGAACTTCTTGCCGACCTGAATAGCCGGGCCTTTAAAGCACAGGCCTATGCAGACGATATCGTTATAACGATTAGCGGCGGTCATGTTTCGAACTTGTAATGTTTATCGAGTAGACGTGCTTTTGAAGCTCTCCGATATTTACTCATTTTCCGCTGTTTTTTTTTTGTTCAAATTCACTGCAAAAGTCAACATTTCCGTTCCCGCCATCCTAGTGCTTTCGGTGCGATTTAGTTTCCTATTTTTAATAACTTAACAGTGGTCTAAAAATCGTCTCAAATTATGTCATCTAAGTCGAATTCAAGGCCAAAAACCAGAAAAGTCGCTGAGATAGCAAATGATCCAATTCCCGCTAGGTGCAATACCCCTGAGCCGGCGGCAAACAGGCGCAATGATGGTAGCAGCAACAAAACACCGAGATCCACATCAATAGCTGCCCCCCAGAACAACCTTGAGGTCTTGGAGAAAAGACTTTTGTTAAACATTAACAGGATACTCGACGAACGGTTTGATGCTTTCGAGGATCGTCTGCGGAAGAAATTTGAGGCCCGCCTGACTGCGCAATTTGAGGAGGTATGTAACATTTTCAACACCCAAGTGGGAAAATTAAGAGACGAGGTGGAAACAATCCAAAACGACATTTCCGTAGTTTCAAACGAGCTTGAGGACTTACGGCGCCAGTCCAGACTCCACGACGTGGTAATTCGTGGTATCCCCACGAATGAAAATGATAACCCGAAGCAGATTTTAAACGGTGTTGCTGTCACCATCGGGCATGAAATATCACCATACGTGAATGTGTTCCGGCCACTGCAGCGGCCGCGACTAGAGTCACAGACTGGCAGCGTCAAGAAATTGAGCTCGTTGCTGATTGTAAAATTTCCATCAGCCAACGAGCAGCAAAAGTTCCTGCGAAAAACACGTCAGCACGGAGCTATTTCATTAAAAAATTTGAATCTGGGCTTTGTTTCTGACAGTCGAATTTACATTAACGAAAGCCTGACTTCAAAGAACAACGACATTTTCCACACTGCACGCAAACTCCTAAAGCAAAAGCTCGTCACTGCGGTTTCCTTCCACTCGTCGGGGATATGTCTATGTGCAGCTGGAGAGAAATAAACAGCCGCGCTTATTTACATCATTTTTAGATCTGAATGATGCCGCCAGCTCTTCCCTAACTCCCAGCTCACTCTAAGGCGCCCATTACACGATAGGTTTTGCTGTCAGTTTTTCCACAGTTTTGCCTACGACTGACGGAAAACCTAACGTCTAAGGTGTTGACTGACGTAATCCTCCGTATATTTTGATTTCCATTAATCATGACTGGTGGAATTGATTGCCGCTTTCATGAATGTGTAATGGCCGCCTAACGAATTTGGAGCAACCCGTCTTCAATGCGGAGATTCTTTCTACATGTGCTTGTTCTTGTTTTCATTAATGTTTTCATTTGTGTTGAGCCTATTCTATATTCCTTTTTTTTTAATTTATTTTCGATTTATTTTATATTTTTATATTTTAAGTCTTTACTTTTCTATTTTTCGTTATGTTGTAATGTTGGAATATTATTGCTTGCTTTTAGACTTGGAATTTTTAATCGTGCCACGTCCTGCATCCACCTTGTTACCCCGTTTCTGTGACTTCGGTTAGGACATAGCAATAAAGAGATGAACAAAATTAGAACACTGCTCAAAGTTTTCCAAAGTAGGGCTCAAGGCTTAAACTTTTGCCACATTAATGCGCGCGGCTTACGCAACAAAATCGATGAATTGCAGGATATTTTCCGTGGTTCTAATATACACTGCGCGATCATGTCCCCTCGAAACTTGTCTCATTAGATGGGTACAATCTACACCGGAATGATCGCATAAATCGTTCTGGTGGTGGAGTAGCCATTTATGTCAAGAATAACCTTAGGTCTTTCAAAGTTAAGGAATCTACATCTAATGCCTTAGAGTTTTTCAGCATTGAAGTTAACTGTGGTTTTAGTAAATGTCTCGCCACTGTGGTTACTGCCCTCCTCGAATTTTCTCGATAAGTGAAGCCAGTGAACTGGATGTATGGCTTTCTGATGCCACCCATAACTATGAGAGCATTGTAATTGGTGGTGACTTTAATGTAAACATTTTATCCAACAATGCGCTTTCCAAAAAATTTCTCAACTTCTTCAAAACGTTTGACATAAATCCTATCAACCAACTTCCGACATACCTAAACACGAATAATCCATCGCTGCTGGACATTTTTTTGTGTCGAATGTTGATAACGTTTTATTCCATAATCAGATCAGCCCACCCAGTTACCTCGATCATGACATCCTGTACCTTTCCCTTAAACTCTCAGTAAAAAACCATCAGCGGAAATTGTTTTCGTGTCGTGACTACAAATCCATCGATGTCCCGACACTATTGCAAGAATGTTCCTCACTACCATGGGATCAAATATACCGAATCTCTGACATTGACAACCAAATAGATCATTTTCGCTCGCTATGTTACCATCTGCACGAATCTTTTGTCCCAGTCAAAACAAAACGCATTCTTTCCTCTACTTCACCTTGGTTCTCCACCAAAATCCGCCGTCTTGTCTCCGAGAGAGAGTTCTTATTCAAAAAATATAAAATTAACAAAACCGATGTGAATTTCAAAGCCTACAAAAATGTTAGGAATTTAGTTACTTCTTCCATACGTAAAGCGAAAGCGCAGTTCTTTTCGTCCAAGCTTAGCCCTAATCTGCCCGCAAAGAAACTTTGGACCAACATTAAGCAACTTGGCATTCATGGTAATGAAGGTGAAACACAGATCAACCTTGGCGCTAAAGAGCTAAAAAATTATTTTACATCCGCATCCAATATACGCGGAGATCCTCATTGCTTAAGGCCAACTAATAGTAACTCTGGTATTTTTTGTTTTCGCAATGTAGATCACGCGGAAGTCCATAAAGCTTTTTATTCAATTAAATCCGAATCAGTTGGTCCAGACAATCTCCCACCCATTTTCCTAAAGTTGATTTTTCCTCTGATTCTTCCCTAAATCTATATATATAAAAGTCAATGTTTGTGTGTTTGCGTGTTTGTGGGTTTGTTGTTTATGGACTCCTAAGCTGTTCAACCGATCGCCACAAAAATTTTACCACATGAGCTTGATACTATTGAGAGTGTTTATACGCTATCAGCTTTACTCTACCTACCCTTAAAGGGTGGAAAGGGTGGAATAGGTTGTATGGGAAATAATTTTTTTTGCATTTGTGTTCCCCGACCCCGCGACATTGGTATCAAATGAAAGGATGTGACAGGTAGAATACAATTAGCGATGTAACGTCATTCCATATTCAAAATGGCGTCCAACACAAGATGGCGGAAGACATATAATAGACTAAAAAGTAGAAAATACAACCGATCAACTTCAAATTTGGCCAGTATACGAAGTTTCCTTGACAATGCAATGCGGCCATTTTGTAAAAAATCAAGATGGCGGTTAAAAGATGGCGGCCGAATTTTGCATTTGTATCCCGACATGGGTATCAAATGAAAGGGTATGACACTTAGAGTACAATTAGCTGTATGCCGTCATTCCAAATTCTAAATGGGGGCCAACACAAAATGGCGGAAGACATATTGTAATAGATTAAAAAGTAGAAAATATAACCGATCAGCATAAAATTTTGCACATACGCATAGTTCGCTTGGCAATGCAATCTGACCATTTAATAAAAACATCAAGATGCCGGTTACAAAATCGAGGCCGATTTTTGTATTTGTGCTCCCCGACCCCTGACATGGGTATCAGATGAAACGGCGTGCCAGGTAGAATACAATTACTACGTAATTGTAGCGACTTTATAAATTCAAAATGGCGGCCAACACAAAATGGCGGAAGACATACTGGGTGCCTTCCATTTAGACACAGGGAGGCACAGTGTTACACTGCGTCCGAAACAGAAGTGTTCCATCAACAACACAGCCGGTCACAACTAAGACAATGCTACCAACCCTCGCGAATTGAAACGTGATCGTACATTTATAATCTACTACAATATTGTTTCTTTTTTAAGATTCCCAGCCTTTATAAGATGTCGGGTAATTAATTTAAAGAAATGATCAACATAAATTTTACGATATACTTGTCAAACAAAAATTAAAACTAAGAAAGTGCTCCGTGGCGGATTTTTCATGAACTTAAGTGTTCCATTTGGGCTTACACAGATCGACACGCTGTGTCGGACGGACACAGTTGTCTTTCTGTGTCTAAATGGAAGGCACCCACAATAGGCTTAAAAGAAGAAAATATAACCGATCAATTTCAAATTTTGCACATACGCATAATTCGCCTGACAATGCAATCCGACCATTTTGTAAAAAAAAATTAAGATGGCGGTTGCAAAATGGCGGCCGATTTTTGAAATTGTGTTCTACGACCCACCGACATGGGTATCAAATGCAAGGGCATGACAGCTAGGATACAATTAGTTGTTTAGTGTCATCCTAAATTCAAAATGGCGGATTACCTTTTTCTTCACAACCCCCTCAGTATGAGTATCAAATGAAAGGGTATGACGATTATAATACAGTAATCTGTGTGACGTCATTTTAAATCTAATATGGCGACCACCAAAAAATGGCAGCGGACATATAATAGACTAAACAGTAACAAATAAAATTTACGTTTTATATTTTATCAAATCGATATAAATAAATATATGGGTTCATGTACTTCCTTTGCCTATTGAATATATGGGTAATTCCATGCGTTACGGACGGGACATTTGTACGATGATTTTTTTTCTAATATTTTCTAAGAAAGTACTAAGTATGTAATTGTCCATGTAAATGTCAGTTCAAAATTTAAGCAACAAACTATGAATATAAATTAACATTTGTAACTATTATAAAACCTAAGATAATAAATTTGAAAGTGCGTTACGGACGGGAGACAACATGAAAGTAAGTTTCGAGAATTGTTAACATACCTATTTCTGAAACACTGCGAAATGCGTTCATTCTCTGAATGACAACCATATAATTATTTTTGGATGGATACATATTTAGAGATCGGTTTATGTGAAGGGAAAGTGTAACCCTTTAACTATTTCAACGTAAAAAAATTGTATAAATTTCACGTCCTTACCGCATGGAATGACCGATATTTTAAGACAGTAGTTTTTCAAGAGTAAGCTCTGGTCACGCGTCGGAACTTACACGCACTTTCTTTTTTTATAGGTAACTCTAAATTTTTATATGTATGTATCCAAAATCAATTTTTGGAGATTTGTTATTTTTTTCATTATACCTTTTTCCTACCCCGGACTGTGCACATATAATCTTTTTTATTTAAAGGCGTTGCAAGGCACGCGGGTTTTTGCTAGTCACATATATTTTTAATAGTTGCCTCACAAAATCATACTTTCCGCTGCAATGGAAAAAAGCAAAAGTTATCGCACTACCTAAGTGCAAATCTCCGCATAGCCCCGCTGATTATCGTCCTATAAGTATACTCTGTTTCTTAGGCAAAGTATTAGAAAAATTAATGTCGTGGCAAATCGATGAGCACGGTGAAATGTGGTCCCTGTTATCGCATGTACAGTCCGGTTTCCGCAAAAGCAGTAGCTGTGAAACTGCTCTACTGAAAGTGACCACCGATCTGCGAATTGCTCTTGATTCCGATGACATTGCTTTCCTTGTGCTTCTCGACTTTAGTAAAGCATTCGACAGTGTTAGCCATGTGCTCCTAGAAACTAAGCTAATAGACCACATGAGTTTTTCATCCTCTGCGGCCTCTTTAATTCGGAGTTACTTGCACAATCGATCTCAAAAAGTATGGCTACAAAATTCAATTTCAGATTCTTTGCAAATCACGCGCGGCGTTCCGCAGGGTTCCATACTAGGACCGCTGCTTTTCAGTATGTATATAAATGATCTCAGCAGAGTTGTGACAAACTGCAAACTGCACAAGTATGCAGATGATGTCCAAATTTACTTAAACAGTCCTATTGGTTTGGTCGAGAATTGTGTTTACAACATTAATGCCGATCTCGAACGTATATATCAATGGTCACTTTCCAACCAGTTACTGCTTAATGCATCTAAATCATGCTGCATTCCAATGTACAGGAGTCAAGTAGACACCTCCTTCCTTCCACCTATCATTCTCATGAAGGCGTGTTTACCTTATCAATTGCGAGTCAAAAATCTGGGCGTCTATCTGAACTCACAATTAACTTGCTCTGACCAGATCTCTCACACTCTTTCAAAAATATATGGTAGTTTGCGTCGTCTATGGCTGTACGCTTCCATTATACCCGTAGGTACTCCGTCCAAGCTAATCAAAACATTAATTTTACCATACTTCACTTATGCCAGCTTGGTCTTTCCATCCCTTGATGCGTCATGTCGCGACAAACTCAATGTAGCCTTCAATGATTGCACAAGGTTTATTTATAATCTTCGACGATCTGACCATATAAGTCGATATCGTTCCTCCGTTCTGGGGTGCACGCTTGATGTGTACTTATCGCTCAAGGCAATGACATTCATTTATAAACTTCTACACTCTGACCGTCCATCATACCTCCATGAGTATCTTCGTTTTGGTCGTATGACTAGAAGAATACTATTGATCCTACCCAGATTCTCCCACTTAGTTGCGCAGAGATCTTTTTTTGTTCACTCTACTCAGTTATGGAACAGCTTACCCGCCGATATACAGAGGGCGGGGTCATTGAGTGTATTCAGGAAACGTGTCTTCAGCCACTTTATTAATCAATTATATTCCTTCAGCTCATTAGTTTTTTTTCATTCGTTCTTTTTTAATTTATTTTTTTTTTGCAGTTAGTTAGTTATTCATTCTCTTTGATCTTGCTTTCTTTTAATCTCTTTTTATTTATCTCTCTTTCCACACTTGATCTATTATTTAAAACTTTATACTATTATTATTATCTACACAATTTTGTTTTTGCTTTTTTAAATTTGCCGTATTGTAATTTATAAGTACATTCGCTTTTAGTGATATAAGATATTGTAATCTTGATGTACTTAAATTAATATAAAATAAAATAAATAAAAAAAATAAATAAATAAATGTTGGCACCGTTTCAGACCTCATGCAATCCGCTCTGTCATATGTGTATAGCTGGTGCCGTAGCAAGAACTTGGGTATTAACCCACAAAAAAACTGTCATCGTACCATTTACTTATATAAGGAAGCTAAATTTAAAAGCTCCCTCTTTAGATGGCAAAGAAATGGTTTTCTCAAAGGAGGCTAAATATCTAGGCATAATCCTGGATCAAAAGCTCTCCTGGAAACCTCAGATTGAGAGAGTAACTGCTAAGGCAATTACATCTCTCCATATTTGTCGTCAATTTGTAGGAAAAACCTGGGGCATCAAACCGAGGTTAATGTGTGGGCTATATACGACGGTCGTAAGGCCCATGGTCACGTATGCATCCATCGCATGGTGGGTCAAGACCAAGCAAAAGGGTCCGTGATTAAGCTGGCCACGGTGCAAAGACTGGCCTGTCTTGGTATCACAGGGGCTAAAAGCACCTGTCCGACTGCGGCTATGGAGGTCCTACTGAACCTTCCTCCGCTCCACCTTGTGGTGAAAAAGGAGGCTCTGGCCGGGGCGCTGCGTCTACGAGAGCTATTCTCCTTTAAGCCAGGAGACCTTCTGGATCATTTATCGATCCTCAAGGAGCTAAACCTGGAGCCAATGATATCATTGTCCGATACCATTCCTGCCACTCTTGACTTTGACAAACCGTTTACGACGATCATTCAAAGTAGGTCAGAGTGGCAACATGGCAGGCCGCTCTTTAGAGGAAGCACGGCCTTTTGGTATACGGACGGTTCCAAAACCGATAAAGGGGTAGGGCTGGGCCCAAGAAGCAAAATATCCATGGCTCTGGGCACTACCCCCACTGTTTTTCAGGCTGAGGTACTCGCCATCCAGGTGTGTGCTCAGACTTGTATTAATAGAGTTCCAAATAGCTCTAACATTGTTATTTTCTCGGACAGCCAAGCTGCCCTGTTGGCCATTAGATCTTACAGGGTGTCATCAAAGACTGTCCTGGATTGTCTCCTATCTGTGAAATCCCTCAGCAGGAACAGCGAGGAAGAGATTGAGCCTCCTCCATCGCGACTTCCCTACTCCCCGGGAGATTTGGGACATGAACCCTAAATAAGTTTTAGGCTATATTGAAAGCCTTAACCTAGATAGTTTTTAAAGACGGGGATGGCACAATAGACCAAATAAAATAGGTCGCAGTGCCCGCCAAGGCGCCCCTCAACAAGAAATAGAAGACTGTTACAGCAATATATGGAAAAGAGTTCGGCGATATTATTTAGAATAAAAATAATTTCTTATGAGAATTTAAATAACTCTCATATGAAATTATGAGACTAGAATTTAATATTTATTATGTATGACTTGACTATAAACTTTAGAATTAGATTTTTAGCGAAAATGTAAGCTAAAATTTTATTGCGATTGAAATTTTATTGATAATAATAACCGTTTTACTTATATCAAAAACAAAGCGCCTTAAAAATAATCAAAATTTAATATATTTTATGAAATTTTATTTCTTGTGGAAAAAATAAAAACTTTAGTATTGCTCAATAATTTATTCGAAATTTGTATATCATCTGAAAAAACATAACTTTTTATACTTTCCACATATTCAATTGAGTAAATTAGCTTTATTTGTGGAATTTGGTATTACTATAAAATTCTGTATAAAGCGAAAGTATGGCCGCTCGGTGGTTTACTATTAAGTTTTTTTATAAGAATAAAACTCTCGTTATAAGATGGTTAACATTTGTTATAAGCGTAAAAGTCTTCTTATAAATGTTTTAACATTTTTCGTCTCATAAGAGCATTGTTATAAGTAGGTGTATACTTGAAGTGTTGTAAGAACTTTTTTATAAGTATCATAACACTTTAATACTCATAAGGACATTTTTTTGAGAGTTAAAACCTTTGAGAGTAAAGGTTTCATAAAAAGGCTCAATAAGAATAGAGGTTTTCTTGCACTCAAAATAAGAGTTTAAAGACTATCTTGTTATTAGAATGAAAGACTTAGTAACTCTAGTAGACTTATTATCTCATAATAACGATACTATGCGACTTAATTTAAGTCTTATTACAAGAGTTATGTTCTGAGACTATCGAAGGGTGTTAAGAGAGTCTTATGAGATAATTTCACAATTTGCAAGAGTTTTGCTCTGGAGAGTTTGTTAGTTGGGGTTCTTAATAGATAAACTAAACTCTTAATAGTTAAACTAATCTAACCTTAATAAACTAATTGTACGTCGGAAAGAGTGAAGAAGAAGAAAAACGAAAAAGGAAAAATATTGGTTTAAGGTGGTTTAAAGAGAAGAAGAAGTAGATAGAGAAATACGATAGAGAAAATGAATACACTAAAGCGAAGAAGAGGAAGATGTAAAAAGGGATGCTTGCCTTCTAAAAGTTTTCAGGGTGCTCGTTCTTTCAATGTAACTAGGGAGATTACTCCAAAGCGTAAATTAGGGAACAGTGAGCGGGAATGATAAATTTAATCGATCGCAAGGATCACAAAGGATTGCAGTAAGAATGACTTTTGGTGTAGACAACTTTATGCAAGAGGACCAATGCAATGACATCGAAAGAGGTCGCAGGTTAATAAGGATTTTTGCAGCACCGACACATCATCTGATCTACGTAAGGGGGCATCCATAAATTACGTGAGGCGTTTTTGGCGATTTTTCGACCCCCCCTCCTCCCTTGGTGAGATGTCGTGAGATTTGGCTCGACCCCCTCCCCCCATAATCTCACGTGAGATTATTCAAATTTTAAAAAATTTCTAGTATTTACACTATTATGCGTATTTGTAGTGTAAATACGTTAATCTGTGCTTGATTGCGTTAGATTTATTTAAAAAAGCATAATTTGTGTTGAGGAACAGTACCACAAAATCATCCCAGCACCAGCTCGGCATGCACCCAATATACGGTACAATACCTGTCGATTACTATTTAGGAGGTGATTCTGCCTATCCTTTGGAAATCGGTCTCATGATGCCTTACAGGGATAATGGTTTCTTAATAAGAGAACAGAAAAATTTCAATTCTAAGTTTGAGCTCAACTCGTGTATTTGTAGAGCAAGCATATAGCCCAGTCGTCAGAGCCAAATTTAGACCGAGGCTCGCACAAAATGTGATCTCGCTGAAAATTGGAACTAAGGTAGTTTTTTGGGTGTAGAAAACGATAAAAAAATCTTTGCTGCGCTAAAGTGTATGCTAAGTTCACAATTTCGAAAACAAATTCGAAAATTTGGTTTTTGCTTTATATATCGAAAAATTAAAAAAAAATTCGAAAAACTAATAGCGCCACGTGAAAGACCGGAAAATTTCACTAAAGTTTATATTATAACTTATTTTAAAAAAAATTGTTTTATTATTATAAAAAAATAGTAAAAAACCCGCGTGCGTTGCAACGCCTCCAAATAAAAAAAGTTTATGTGTGCACAGTCCGCGGTAGGAAAAAAGTATAATGAAAACAACAAAAAATCTGGAAAAAATGATTTTGGATACCGTACAGAAATTTAGAGTTACCTAAAAAAAATATTGTAATATTTCTTCTCGAGCGTTCTCGGATTCGTCAGGGATTAATTGGAACAATTTGTTTCTTTTTAACAACTTTAATTTCAAAACAAAACTTCTTGCACACATGTGCTCCTCCTTTCTCTTCTTGGCGGTTCAGTTAGAACAACCGTACTAAATTGAGATGTGACACTGCGTTATGTATGCATTCAAGTAGGTGCCTCTGAACATGAAACTTCTGGGTGAATTGGAATTTTAACTTTCTCTTTTCGGTTAGCCGTTACACTGCACCCTTCTTACTTAATATTCGTCCCGAACACAGTTTCCTACAGGTCCCGTTCTTACCGATCGAACCTTTTGATTACTGTGGAGGGGCCGTTCCATTTCCTTTGTAGTTTTGACAATTTACCTTTCATTCGTGGAGGATTATATAGCTAGACTCGATCGCCTTCCTTAGGTCGCCTTAGGTTGTAGTGGGTCTTCATCCTGTTGGGCGATTCCCAAATTTAAATCACTTGGCAGCGTAATCTGTTTCCCGAAAATCATCTTTGCAGGCGTCTGACCGGTAGAACGTGGATAACTGTCCTGTACAGCGTTTTTTTTTATTGAATTATATAGAGATGTTCTTCATATTAATTTGAAAACCGATTTCTACCGTTTTTACTGTGTCTATACTGGTTAGGGCAAATTTAAGAAATTTCCTACATGTTGTTCCATTTGGAGCTAGGATGTGAACATTTTTCGATTTCCTAACCCTTGAACAACCTACATACAGCTGACCGGGAAATGACACTTATTTGGCCCCGAAATTTAAAATTTATAAGTTTTCATTATAAATTCTTTATTTGTTACCTTAAAATCCCCCAGATACCGATTTTCATTGGAATCGGAATACAATTGGCAAACTCATTGGCCATATTGGTGCGGCCATTTTGAATTTATAAGTTTTGATAATAAATTCTATATTTGCAACCGTAAAAACCCTAGATATCCACTTTCATTGGAATCGGAATACAATTGCAAAAATTCGTCCACCATATTGGCGCGGTCATTTTGAATTTATATGTTTTGATCATAAATTCTATATTTGCAACCGTAAAAACCCTAGATATCCACTTTCATTGGAATCGGAATACAATTGCAAACATTCGTCCACCATATTGGCGCGGCCATTTTGAATTTATAAGTTTTGATTAAACATTCGTTATTTGCTACCTCAAAAACCCCCAGATACCGATTTTCATTGGAATCGGAACACAATTGGCAAATTCGTCGGCCATATTGGCGCGGCCATTTTGAATTTGTAAGTTTTGATTAAACATTCTTTATTTACTACCTCAAAAAACCCCAGATACCGATTTTCATTGGAATCGGAAGACAATTGGCAAATTCGTCGGCCATATTGGCGCGGCCATTTTGAATTTAGTTCTATAACAACCCCCTGGATGTAAGTAATATGTGGTTAAATTTTTGTGGCAAACGGTTGGATGGTTTCAAAGTCTATAACGGACAAAGAAACATTTTTTGTGTTTCATATAGATTATTAAAAATAAGAAGAAAATTCGAAAAATCTAAGCGCGCCAAAAAGCTGAATTAAAATATTCTAGCGAGGCGTTCGGGGAAAAACTAAAGTATCCTTGCCTAAAATGTGCGCAAAAATAAAAATAAAAAAAAGCATTTTAAAGAGGACACTCTAAGCTTTTTAAGAAAGCCACTAGTTTTTAATTTTTTGTTTTTTTTCTCATAGGAAACTTGACTGGAAGTTATAAGTTGTAAAATTCTCACTAGTTTATAAAATTGAAGATATATATTAATAGAGGCGTACGAAAAAAATCCTTCTACATTTATCATCATTAGACATTTACTTTTGATGTTAAAAAAATTAAAATGATAAACATCTCTGTTTAAAAAAATTTATGTTTTAAAATGTTCATTTTTTCTTACAGCGTTCATTCGATGCCATTTTTATTTTCAAAAACAGCCGGCACACAGAATATGATGAAGAAGAAAGACGCGCCCCGGTCACCGCCAGTCTTTCACTTCTATCCTCTGGTGCCGGCAGTGCGGATCCAAGGATTTAGAGATATTGTACTTAAAATTGAAGAAAACAAAAAGATATTAAGAAATATTGCAAAAAAAATTGCAGGAATATCGAAAATACTAATTTTGAGCCCTAAAACCCCCTAAAAAGTGGGCTTTCCGGGGTAGAAAATGGGTAGGCGTCATAACCCTTATGAAGAACCCTAAAAAGAAGCTCTCTTCCAACTTTCAGCCTGTACCTAATTATTTCCGCTATGTTGCTTTTTTCGGGTTAATTTACCTCTACTATTAATTTAATCTAGTTTTGTCGCAATTTTACACTGTTTCTTGCGGAAAAAAATTACGTGATATTTGCCCCCCCCCCTCCCCAAGGTGAGATTTGCCGAGATTCGGGTCGAACCCCTCTCCCCTAAACGCCTCACGTAATTTATGGATGACCCCTAAGTGAAAACCGAACATTAAACAATCATTAAATGCAACTTTGGGACGCTGACGACAAGACGAGAAAAGCTTGAGAAAACGGGGAGAAATGACATCATAGCCAGTGCTGTTGGAGGGAATGGATAGCAATATTTAAAGAACTTCAAATGAGTAAACAGAAACAGAATGGAAACTAAGGCAATCTGAACTAATAAAATCTGTGGAGAAAAAATTAGAAAAGGCGAAGGAAGCAGGATCCAGAGATGTTAATTAAAAGATGCGTTGACATTAGGTGCGTTTCATTTTTATTGGAGTACGTACGCCGGCGTAGTTGGGTGTGCATCGTCGTAGATGCAGCTACACCAGTCCATACTGTGGTCTAGGAGCATCAACGCTTACCTCCCGGTGTAATTGGGAGTATTCCCGTTCAAGTTGTTGACATTTTCCGGGTCGTTGGAAAGTTCACGTTATTTTTGAGGGCCCTTCTGCGTTCTATTTTTTGCCAGGTTGTGTCCGAGATCCAGTGCTGCTGGTTTCTTTGGACATAACCAATGCTTGTTTCCTCTGCTGTCAATATAGCGCCCTTTATTGTGCTCCACAGCTCTTCGATATTTGTGTCGTCAGAAACGGTTTGCTGGTTTAAGATTTGTTGTAGATTCATACATATGTATATGTGTAAATATATTTAAAATTAAAGTTATTAAATACATTTTGCAAATCCCCACTTCACGATAATAATTCAGTGGTAAACACTACGATTTTATCTTTGGAAAACGATTTTTATTAGAAAACCTAATGATATCAAAGAGAAATTGTAACACATTTTCTTCTTAGTTTCACTGGTCATCCTTATGAGCTGTAACAAGTAAAAAAATACCAATCCCTACTTCTTAAAACTACAAAGTAATAAGATTTTCACATTGTTTTCATCACTTAATTTGGCATTGCCAGCAGGAATAATATGAAAGTCTTCGCATTTTTAAAGAGATTTTCTTTATAAAGACATAGAGATTTCTTTATGGAAAAATCATATAATTTGCTAGTTTTAATAATGATCCATAATAAAATAGCTCAATAAGGCAAGGTGGTACGATTTTTCTATGTGTAGGTACTATGTCAAATTGAGGCGTGTTTGAACGCGTGTCCTCTATGCCCGAGAAATATTCAAGATGGCAATGTCGAAGTTTTAACGCCAGGGCACTTCTTAATAGGAGAATCTCTGAACTTGGTGCCTGATCGAGATTTTCAAGGAACCCAACCTGGCCACCTTACAAGATTCAAGTCTATGCAACGGATCCAACAACTTTTTTGGCGAAGATGGCAAAATTAATATTTCTCTCAAGGAAGGTACAAGTGGAAACAACCGCAGCGAGATCTCCAACTCCGTCAACTAGTTATCATACTCATACGAGAGGAACAACTACCACCAGCAAAATGGGCAACTGGAGTTATCCAGGAAGTTCATCGAGGAAACGACGGGCTCATCCGAGTCGTCACGGTCAGAACAGCACGGGGCACGCTAAAGGGATCCATAGGGAAGCTGATTCCGTTACACCAGGAAGATGAAGTTTGAACGGGGTTCAATGGGGCGGGATGTTTGCGTACAGCAGGAACTGTAAAAAATGTAAAACACCAGTAGGCAAATTTTGAGTACGCAACGAGAAAAATAAAGGAAAAACAGCAGTATAAAAAATATCGTTGAACCGCGAGGACGAATTTGTACTATAATTAAATAATTGTTGTAATATTGAACTAATTAAAGGAAAAATAATAATTATCATACATTGTTAAACATTTGTATAATTGAAATATTACAGCATTAAACAAACATACATACCTGCATTCCCAGGAAGAAAAAATTTATGATGGCTAATAAAACAACTCTGCCAAAATGTAAGGTTTTATAAGGTTGATCAGAGTAAACGACACATCCGATTATTCTCATAGGCAATAAAACCATGTGTAAAGGTGTATATCTAACTTCTCTTGGAACACAACGGAAAATGTTTATACTCATGTTTGCTTCTTTTATTAAAAAAAATAACTTTTTTGTGATCGCTCTTATCGATGCAAACCTCAGGGCTGTGACTATCAAAATGCTTTTAACGCACTCGAATTTCTTTAAATATTGTAATTTAACAAGTAACTTTTTTAGGCTGAAATCACTCGTTAAAATTTAATAAAGCGACAATTTATCGTGATAATTAGAGTTCGAACTTTCCTTGAAGGCTGAACCAATTTTGTAATACTTTTTCAGGCCTTTTCTTCTTAATTCCTTATTATAATTGAGTTTTTTTGAATAGTGTAGTTAATTGCATCATTTCAAAACGAAATTATTTTTTTGGAGTTATTATTTAAAAAAAGTTATAATTGCTGCATTGGTAGATATTATGAAAGTAAAAGAAAACTATTAAAATTTATTTTTACAGAAGTTTAAGTTAGAAGTAAACAGAAAGCAATTAATACCAAAATTGAGAATAATAAACATACACTAAAATTCTTTAAATTTTTGATAATAAATATTGTTTTGTAAATGACTTGCTGAACTTCAACAGAAATGAGCAATCTGCATTTTAGGCCAGTGCAGATACCTTTTAAAAAGGCAAAAATGATAAAAATTATTAACAGCAAGAAAGTGAAGGAAATAAAGCGCAGCCAAACAGAAAAATAAATTCAAGTCGATCTGAGTTACGAGGGTGAAATAAGGGGAACTTTAATAGGTGAAAATGGTTTTTCACGATTTTTAGCGAAACTAGACCTCCTATCGAAAAAAGTTAAATATAAAAGTTGTAGGTAATAAAAAGATTTACAACTTTTGTATAAACCATTTTTTCACAGAAATCATTTATCTAACCTGTTAGCTAAACATTAAATTCCTTACTGATAAAAATGTTGTCAAATTCAAATTTACAATACTCACTATTGGCTTGCTGGTAGCAATCATCAACAACAGTCCAGTTTTTTGCACAGTTAGAGGAAAATTGTACCAAGTTGATAAATAAAATGATGTGGATAGAGAGTCGCCCTGTATAAATAATTGCTGGTTAATAAAGTTATTATTTGTTTTAATTTCTGTTGTTTAATTTTTTTAAATGTGAACTGATTTATATTCCACACTGATTTAAAAAACTGCCACGACGTTTTGTTACAATAATTGCCCAAACTGAGTTGTGTAAAGAGTTGGTGTTCTTCCACAAACGCTTCAACAGAAACTGATACTTTTACTGTCAATTTGATATTTTACCGGCAATTTGAAAGTGAAATGAAATTGTAGAAAACCCGCGATAATGGATAACGCTAATTTTTTATATAGGGTAATTGTGGGTGAGATGCCGCGTGGGGGGAGATGCCGCACTAGTAATATTGTATGTTTATTCAATAGGCAGAGCGAACTATTCTCACACATTCGATGCCCCTTCCGCCACATGTTCTAAACGCCAGTGCCCGTGCGGCCGTCGTCTGCGGTGGACCTGTGTTCACTGTTTAAGTGAAAACAAACGAAAAAATTTGCTCGAAACTTTCGATGAACTTTGCTATTTACCATTGTTAAGGTAGAAACAGAATGGCACGGCGA
Organism: Thereva nobilitata; assembly: GCA_963855945.1. Lineage (NCBI taxonomy): Eukaryota > Metazoa > Arthropoda > Insecta > Diptera > Therevidae > Thereva > Thereva nobilitata. The sequence continues at coordinate 90,718,067 of OY979694.1, forward strand.
CCGTGGCGGCGCGGCGGTGGTGTCCGTGACGAACAAAACGTTTAAAATACACACACCGCCATATATGCTAACATAATGAGACGGAGGCGGTGGCCGGCACGGTGAAATTAGAGCAAATCCGAAATCCAACCATTGAAAACTGATTTAGTACACATTTAGCACACATTTTTTGTTTTTAACTGATGTCTGCCTGCAATTTGACAATTTGGTCGTGTCGCTGTTTGGCCGTTATTTTCAATTTAATTCGTGATTTTTTTTAGTATTTTAAATAAATTAATGCAATTTATTATATAATGGCAAAAAGGAGTTATTTATAAATTATGGGGCATCAGAAAGACTGTGTTGCAGGTAATTAAAACTAATTTTTATAATAAAATCAAACCAAAACAGTCAACGATAAAAAAATTTCTTGTCTTTATTTAGCAACTCAAGATGAATTAAATGGAACTTTATTAATTTAAACTTTTGGAGATACTTCAAGGTACTGTGATGTTATTCATTTTCTAATAAATACTAATAACTTATAACTTTAATTATTAGTGAAAAACAGTGAATGTTGAAATGTTTGTATTTTTCCTAGAGGAAAAACTATAAAATTCCGGAACCAGAGCTTGTAGTTGTGATAGCTGAGGAAAAACAGGAGCCAAAGTAAGTTATTACATTCATTTCTCGGAATGTTTTGTAGTTAAAGTTTTTTGTCAGATAAAAGTTGAAATAAAAAATGCTGAGGATTCAAGCTGGAGATAGATAGTGATGCTAGAAATTTTAGGCGGAAACCCGGAAAGGTGAGAAGAATTTTTTATTGCTTTCTAATGATGTAGTATACATTTTTTGTACTTTCAGGCTTTGAAAGTTATAACATCATCCAAGAGAGAAGGGGAATATATGTCTTATAGATTATGTACTGTGCTATGGCTTAAAATAAAAGTGCTTGTTTAATAATTTGTTTTTCTTGATCTTTCTCAATTAGATCTATGCGGCAAGCTATATTTTATTTCTTTAGGTTGTTTTTAGTTCAGATTTCTAGCGAATTCGTGATTTATTTATGAATATGTATATTTATACCTTTTATGAAACGCTCACCTACGGTGTTTATAGACATACTGCGGAACTCCTTCGATTTTTTTGTACCCGCTTGATGAGTATGATACACCAGGTGGTTGTGTCTCTTTCAAAACAAACCCTTTAATTTTTAAATTCCAGGTAATTTGCGGTAAATGCCAAAATATCATTAAGCAGCCCAATGTAAATAACAAATCGCTCATTTTCTACTTCCAGGTAAATTTATCTAATGTAATGTCATAAAAGAGGTCATGAAACCACCCTATTTCAAAACAAACCCTTTAATTTTTAAGTTTCGGGTAATCTTCGGTAAATGGCTAAATATTATATAGCAGCCAATTTTTAAAACAATTCTTCGATTTTTGAATTCCAAGTAAATTTTTCTTTACTAAAATATTGAAAAAAAAATATGAAAATATTGAAAATAACTTAAATTTTTAATTCCAGGTAAGATCAAAGCAATTAACAATCATGTATTTTTACAAAACAAATAATTAAAAAAGTTTATTCTGTACTCATGAAATTATATTTACGTTAAAAATTTCAAATTCGTTTATTTCAATTCCGTCGTCCGTTAAATTCCGTTAAATTTGACCGCGCCGCACCATTCTGTTAGCTAAGACGGAATCTAAAATCCGTCGACGGCCGTGCCATTCTGTTTCTACCTTTATAGTCGGGTCGGGAATGCTATTTATTCTTCATGTTTTTAGAATGTTTTGTTATGATTTTTTATTTGTACCAGTGCGGCGTCTATCCCACAAAAAATGGAGAGATGCCGCACTTCATGTTGGATACATACGTTACTTGTATTGCATACTTATATACTAATTTGTGATATATATGGGTACTTAAATATTTCTATATGTATATACAATAGTTAAATATGTCGGTCAACAACACCTCTTCCAGGACTTCTGACATCACCTTTAATTTTCACTTATAGTCCCTCAAACACTTTGGAAAATGTAACCCCTATACAAGAGACTCCAACAATATTTTCAGAAAATACAAACCCCAACTCAGAAAGCATAAATCCATTAGAAGAAATTCCAACTAAACTTTTGGAACACATAGTGTAGTGCATGTAAGAGCACACTATGAAAAACACTGTAATACAAGTTGATTTAAATTATGACAGTTGTATTAAACAACTATCGGCTACTGTATTGCAAGTGGATTTCATAGGGGAATAGATTATGCAACGTAAATTTAATAAGCTAAGTAACATAAGTAGGGGAATTAGGTAGTATAAATAGTTGTAAGGATTTTGTAAATATTCATTAATTCCCTGTACTCACTTCGAGTAATAACGGCAATAACTTGCCCTGCGGGAATAAAAGTATTAATAAACAATAAACTTATTTAAATTTAATAGAGACTTTAAACTACTTAATACTACACCAAATAAGGCGGCATTAGACGCCACTCGCAAAGGCTGGTTCACTAGCCTGGTCGAACAAAAGAAAGTTCAACACAAACATTACATGGCGACCCTGCCTCCAAAAGAAGCAAGTCAACAACCAGGTCCTAAGGCTATAACCCTGGAGGAGTACAGGCGAAGAAATACGAAAAAGATTGAAAAAGAAGAAAAAGAAAAAACAAAAAAAAACAGAGGCGGAAAAGCTGCAAGGCTAAATAAAGAAATAGCAGAGCTACATAGGTTGGCAGTAGTAGCCTGAACAAAAAAAGAAAAAAAAATGTTTTTAGGAATGATAAGAGAACTAAAAAATAATTACTTTATAAATAAACGCCTACAAAAAAAACAATAAAAATAAAAATAATTAAGTTAATTTAGATTTCAAGTTCAGGTTAAAATAATAAATGTTGTAAGAGGTTAAATGTAGAATTTTCTTTTCTGGATATATTGATATAGATACGTTGAGCTTCTTGGAGGATAAATGAATCTGTTGAATCAAACAGTGAAAGAAATAAATAAAATTTTAGAGTCATTAAAAAAGAATACAAGTAGAAAACTCACGTCTGAATACTTGTTGACGAAAAAATTCGAAGCAGAGGAAAATAAAAACCAATATGAAAGTATAATAGATAGCTTGGAAGAGGATGAGAAATTAAATTTGAGAGATACAAGTCAAAAGTTCATAGAGGTATATGAAGAGGTAAATAAAATTATAAAAGAAAGGTGTTTTGTTATTATAACAGCACTAAGAATAATTGAAGAAGAAACTGAAAGAGGGATAATACAAGAAGAATTTCCAACAATAAATAACAAAATGGCATCTAACATGACCATAGTAATAAAACTGATCCCAGAGTTTAATGGAGACAGTAAAAAATTAAATATTTTTTTGAATTTAATAGAATGTGTAAACGATACACTGGAGACAGAGGGAGAAAAAGAAAAACTAATAAAATTTGTAATGAAAACTAGGGTTAATGACAAGGTGCGAAATAAATTATACAATGAGACGACACCAACCAACTATGATTATCTTAAGAAAACATTCTTAAGACTATTTAAACCAATGGTGGATCCTTTGAAGATCCAAACCAGCTTAGCCAAAGCATGCCAATACAATAAGTCAACACAAGAATTTGCTGATGAAATTGAAGCTTTAACAGCAGAATTAAGTGCAGCACAGAAAGCTGAGCAAGGAGAAGAAAATAGAAAGGTTAGGTTAGGTTGAAATGGCTGCTCCCTCACTAGGGAGCCCACTTAGGCACACCATTGGGCCCATTGTGATGCCATTCTAGTGTTGGGACAAAATTTAGGCCATTTCAAGCCATTTGGAGCTTTTAATAAAGCGACAGAGGTCAAAAACACCAGTGTTTTGCAGCTCACTCAATCCATCAAGGAGAGGTGAGCCAAGGAAGGCCCCTCTTTTCCTCGCGAGGGCCGGGCATGTACAGAGAAGATGGGAGACAGTTTCTTCCTCATCCTCATTGCCACAACTTCTGCATAAGTCGTTGTGGGGAAGTCCCAATCTTTCGGCGTGTGGGCCAAAGGGACAGTGACCTGTCAGCACCTTCACTACATAGCTTATCTCTTTTTTGTTCAACTGAACTAGAGATTTTGAACGCTTTGCGTCCAAGGTCGGCCATATTGTGTGGAGAGTGCGGCACACTGTTGCTGTGGTCCATCTCAGCCCGGCTCGAGCTAAGCTGATTTTTCCCACAGCCAGTTTATAGGTGGCTAAGGGCATTCCCATCTGGGTTAAGTGGGGTGTCCTTTCCACTTCGGTTCCCTGTCTAGCAAGCTCATCTGCCCTGCAGTTTCCCCTAATCCCTCTGTGTCCAGGAACCCAACACAGAGTTATATAAAACTGAGTGGCAGTCGCACACAGAGACCTGCGGCAGTTCAGAACAGTCGTGGATGTTGTGACGACAGAATTAAGAGCCTTGAGGGCCGCCTGGCTATCCGATAGAATACATATATTCTTATGAGATATATTATTTATCTTCAGCCATTCGAGAGCCTCCCAGATAGCAGTGACTTCCGCCTGTAAGACGGTGCAATGGTCGGGTAAGCGAAGAGAGGTATGTTGTATATTTATTCTATGCCCTGCTTCAAAGGTTATAATTTTGTATTACCACCAATTACCTTTTTTTTTCCTTGGCTTATTTATTTTCGGCCACAATTAAAACATTATCCGGTCATAACCTTATTTATTCCGGCCACAAATCCTTAAGCAAATTAAATTAACGTGACGGCCTCACTTTTTAACTTATTTACTTCGGCCTCAATTAAAACATTATTCAGTTAACCTTATTTATTTCGGTCACAATTAATACATTGTTCAGTTAATCTTATTTATTTCGGCCATAGTTTTCGTCTATTTTAAAATTCAACCGGCGCGGCGGCGGTGGCGACGATTAGGACAACACTCTATATTCCCCAAAAATCCGACCGTTCGCGATCGAAAGTTAAACTCACACCTTTTAAACCGACCGCCGGTTTTCGCGGTTGAAACAACACTCAACTCATATTTTTAAATTTCCACCACCGCTACGCCGTGGATCTTAAAAATCAACCCAAACAAACGGGAAAACGGAAAACGGTTCTCACGCCATTCAAGGGCAAGATCACCGCCGTTTTCCTAAAAACAAAGACCGCGGTGGCTTTTTTCGCGGTTTCAGCGATAACCATAACTGCGACGAAAATTACCGTCTCACGGTAAAGACAATCAAGTTTCGCGCCCAAGACAAATTTCCAGACGTAATCCGATACCTTTGATAAGGTGTTGGATCTTCGTCGAGTCTTTGTTGTTGTTTTTCTCTTTGGAGAATTTCTTAACAACTCCTTGGGGGCACCGATAAGAACAAGGCGTCGTCGTGAAACAAAGGCGCCTTGTTCGTTTTGAAGCCGGATTAATGCTGATATTGTAATTTCAATTTCGATAAGGGCTCCAGATCTGTGGCTGTTGCATATAGTAGAGTCAGTCTTTAACTTACTATTTGCGCGACACTATGGAAAATATGGAGTAAGTATTAATTTTTAAGTGCTATATTTATTTTTCCCTTATATTCATTGTTGTCTGTTGTTTCAGTTTTCAGCGCATCGCTGAGATTTTGGGAGAGTGTGTGGTGCAGTTAAGGGACCTGGCTATGAACGCAGCCTCTCTACGTCTGCTGTTATTAACTTCAAGGCCTCTCCGCGCTCCGAGGACAGGACGAAGACGCTGCTCCAGGTGCCGCTCCAGGTCCCACTGGGTGGAAGGGTGCACCCAGCCTCGGCGTCGTCGACGAGGAGGGAGGACGCCCCCACTAGAGAGGGTCGCCAGTGTTGGCTCCATCGCCTCTTTCGCGACCGCGGCCGACCACTAATAACAACCACAAAAGCAATTAATGTTTAATAAATCTTTTTGGTTGTACTCTTGGTGTTATTATTTGGTATCCCGTTCCCCTTTCAGATTTCGCTCCTGCTTCTGTTTGTTGGTTGTTCTGTTTTTTGAGTCTGGTTGTTGTTGTTTTTTTTTTTTTTTTTTGGTTTTCAGGCTTGTTGTAAACAGGGCGAGTCTTTTGAGGTAGGTATTGTGGTACCGGCGCTTGGGGGCGCGGTAAGGGGGTTTTCAAAAAGAAATTTTAACTCTACACCTATTTTTTACTTTCGTACATTTGCTTATTCTTAAACTTACTAACTATTTTCTTTTGTTAATTATTTATTTAGGGCCTTTCGCCCACTGATTTATAATTGTAATATATTTTTTCTTTTCTAATATTTACTGTCCTTATTTTTTTTTTTTTTTTCACAATTCTTCTTACATACTATCCTTATTTTCTTCCACAATTCTTCTTATGTACTATCCTTATTTTCTTCCACAATTCTTCTTATGTACTATCCTTATTTTCCACAATAATTCCTATATACTACTCTTATTTCCCTTTTCTCATTCTTCTTATTTTCTAAATTTTTACTTTTTTTTTAATCATACAAAGGGATATCAGTTCGGGAGGCCCTTTTTCTTTTGGCATTATGATATTCTTAAGAACTTTCGCCCACTAACTGGATAGTTCTAGGCAACGTCAGGGAGCGAGCCCTTGGCCTTCTGGGGGTTCGAGGATGAGTGGCCTGCGAGGGAGTTAGTGTCCGTATTTCCGTTAGCTGGACCGAACCGTGTTCCTCGGTTTCTGGGCGCCGGCCAGGAAGGATTTGTCTTGGGCTTACAGCCTTTAGTAGTACGTATACTATTATAATCACTACTGCGATGCTACTCAGTGATAGGGAAGTCATAGACCAGGTATGGCGCTTGGTTGCCAGCCCGTCCTTTTGCAGTTGATTTAATTCTTCTTGGATACTGTCTAGCGGTTTGGCGCTCTTTTGAATGCGATCATAGGCGTCTCGCCCGAGTATTACTTGAGTTGTGTTAACGGCCCCGCCAGTGGATTTGGCATGGACGTGTGATAGGAGAGTATCCGTAATATTGGGGTTGTTGAGGGGGAAATAAGGAGGTTGTAATATTTGTAGGGGTTGTCCTACTGCTCCCTGGTGGTATAGCGTTTGGTCCTGTACTGACAACTTACAGGGCTTGTTTATGGTTAGGATACCAGGTCCCTCTGTTTTGACGACTGCAAATTGATCCTCACAAGATATTTGGATAGCTTGGGGGCTCGTAAGCGCAATTAGCCATGTATTAGGCCGATCCATCCTGATGATGGTGTTCTGCGGGGGAACTTGCATCCTTAATGGACATTCTACGTCTTCACCTAAGGGGTTTAACAACAATTTGGGGGCGCACTCTCGGGTGTGGATCACCTGTGCTATGGGGGTGTTCAACTGACCTACGTAAGTGGTGGAATTTAGGTTATTAGTTATTTTAATGATCTGCAGAGCGTTTGGGTAGTTTAGGAGGGTAAAGACTTGGGTCTCGAACTGGACGGCCAAATGAGAGTATTCTATCTCAGGAATAACGGAGTGCCCTTCTCGGGCATGAATGGGGTAGCACCAGATTTTGAAGTATCTCATTCTGGGAAGGCTAAAGATTGGTAGGCTCACTTTGACCACTAACTTATTTCGCATGAGGTAGGTGTTAATGGTACTAGTTTGGTACACTATCGGCAGACAGTTTGAGCACGCACTGGTTATACTGGATTGTATATTGGCCAGTTTGCTGGGGGAAATAAGAAGGGGATGTACCTTATGATTTTTCGCGAACATGACTACTTCTATCAGGGTGTTTTGTCGAGATTCTATTTCAATTACCTGTAGGAGGATGTTGGTTATTATGTCGACCCTCGTTTGGAGTCGGGTTACCTTTTCCGTTATGTTTTGTAGCTCATTTATCTGATACGCTATCTGTTGTTGTCTGTCCATTAGGGCGACCAGAGGTTTCTGTATTTCCTGGAGAGTGTTGTTTACTACACTTATTTGTTGTTTTTCCAGTTCCAGTAGGGTCGCTTGGTTTTTCCCTAATTCGTTCAACTTGCTGTAAACCTCCTGCTCGTTTTCGCTATCCATGGTACCGAATAAATAGTGTAAACCCATTCCCACGCCGTCAAAGATGGAGCGTTTGCTTCGCGCTGGGGTTATTAACTCCCGGATTATGTTAGTCCTTCTCCGGATGTTTTCGATCACCGAGTGGATGTGTTTTTGCTGGTCCTGGCAGAGTCCTTGTTGGGGATTGTCCTCTTGGCATATCCTTAGCGCCAGGTGTTCCGCATGGTCGGCCAGCTGGGTTTGATTGTCCAATTCGCTGAGGTCCAATTCAGTGAATACGTTCCAATGGTTGTGATATAACCATATTTCGCCAAGTTCTTCGAACACTACGCCCGTTTTGTTCAGCGGGGTAAGGGTATAAGGCGCTTGGCCTGAGTTAACTGCAGCGGCCGTTAAGGCCAGGGCAAGTAGGATTGCTTCCATGACGGCGGCCTAGAATAGAAGTGCAATTAGAGCCGGTTGTTTTGGGTGGAGGTGGTATGTGTGTGTGATAGAATGATCTCTTCGGGGTACGTATGTATGTGTGGTGTGTGTAAAGGTAGCTCTAGTTGTGAGTGTATGGGAATTAATACGTGTGTAACTTAGCAATTATTATTCTACTAGAATGTTGTTATGGATTATGAGGTTCGTTACTCGTAGAAGGGTTTTAGGCGATTATTATGGACTACGGTCTGCTTGTTGCCTATTTTGACTTTAGTGTTCACGGGGCTGGTTATCGCTACCACGGGGTAGGGGCCTCTCCAGATGGGGGAGAGTTTCCCCTTCCGATTTTCGCTCTTGATAAGTACTTGGTCACCGATATGGAAGGTGTGGGCTCTGGTGGTTTGGTCGTAGTGGATTTTAGATTTCTGTTTGCTGGCTAGGAGATTTTGCCTGGCTATGGAGTATGTTTTTTGTAGTTTATATTTTAGAATGTGGTAATAGCTTTCGTGGTTGTATAGAGGTTCTGGGTCCTTTTTTAGATTGGAAGGAATATCTGGAGAGAAGCCGTAAAGACAATCCATTGGCGTTAGTTTGGTACTATCATGGACACTATTATTGTAAACGAAGGCGGCAGTGCGTAAGTATTGATCCCAGGCTTTGGGGTTTTGGTCAGTGATACTGCGCAAGTATTCCACTAGGGGCCTGTGGGCCCTTTCCAAAGCGCCGTTTGATTGGGGGTGGTAGGCGGAAGTTTGTAATTTTTTTATTTTCAAGAGTTTGCACAGGCCTTTGAAGAGGCCACTAAGAAAATTGGTACCTTGATCAGTCACTATACTTTTGGGTATCCCGTAGCGGGTAATGATTTGGTCAAAGACTATCTGTGCTACGGTTTCTGCTTCGGCGTTCGGGATGGCATAGCAATCTAGGAACTTGCTTAGGTTATCTTGAAATGTTAGGATGTACAAGTTCCCGAAATGGGTAGTTTCTAAGGGTCCCACTATGTCTAGGTAGACCTTGTCGAATGGTCTTTCGGCCACGTCTGTAATTACCATCGGCATTTTAAGGGCCGGCGTGGACTTATTTGTCTGACACTTTCTACATCGTCGGATATACTTTCCTATGTCCCTTAGCATGTGTCGCCACCAGTACTTCCTACGGATTCGTTTGTAGGTTTTTATCACGCCTTGATGACCTCCGAAAGCGGAGTCGTGATAATCTTTCAGGATGGTGGCTATCTCTTCGGGGTCCGTAATTACCGTGATTTTGGGCCTTTGATTAATTTCCGCCTCTTGGGGGCGATTTGTTTCGACTAAGGCGTCTGAGTTCGTGATTGGAGGTTCGCATGGAATGGGGGTTTGGTTATCTGGGTGTTGTGTACCGTTGTCTTCAGAGGCGATGCCTATATTTGCTACTTTGGTTTGGGCCTCTTTTTCGGGCGTAGGAATCGGTCTTTTCTCTCGTGCTTGGGCACGGGTGACTGCGTTGCATCTTTGATTGTGGCCTCCGGGGGGAGGTTCCATGGGGGCGTGTACTATTGCCTTGACAGTGAGAGTTTGTTGAGCCTTAGTATCTTGGTTTGAATTGGGGCAGGGAATACGACTGAGGGCGTCGGCATTAGTATTGTACTTGCCGGGTTTGTATTCGATGTGATAGTCGTATTCAGAAAGTTTGTGGTGGAAACGCACCAATCGGGTTGTAGGATCTTTAACGTTGAAAACTCCTTTCAACGGCTTGTGATCGGTATACACTGTGAATGTGCGACCTTGTAGGTAGCACCTGAAATTCTTCACGGCCCAGACTATTGCCAAAAGCTCTTTTTCGATGGTGGAGTAGTTTCGCTCAGCCTTGTTCAAGGTTCGGCTGGCGTACGCGATGGGTTGGTCCTTTCCCACTTCCCCTTGCGAAAGTACGGCCCCAAGGGCTTCACTACTGGCATCTGTAGTCAGATTGAAGGGTTTAGTGAAGTCGGGGTAGATGAGTAGGGGGGGTTTGACCAGAGCTGCCTTGATTTGGTCGAAGGATTCTTGGCATCTGGGAGTCCAGGAGAATTTTACGTCCTTACGGAGAAGATTGGTTAGAGGCCGGACGATTCTTGAGAAGTCGGGAATAAACTTTCTGTAGTAATTCGCGAGTCCGATGAAGGATTGGACCTGGCGTATAGTGCGTGGTTCCGGGAATTCTTGGACGCACGCCGTTTTCCTGGGGTCCGGGAGCGCACCTTTCTCTGAGCAGATGTGCCCTAGGTAGACTACCTCCTTACGTAGGAATTGGCACTTTTCGGACTGCAATTTGAGGTTGTGCTCCCTCAGTTTGTTAAAGACTTTACTGAGCTTTCGGTTGTGGTCTTCTAAGCTCTTACCATAGATGACAATGTCATCTAAGTAGACGAAGCATTCTAGGCCTTGCAGGCCGGTGAGTACGTAGTTCATTAGTCTTTGGAACGTAGCCGGGGCTCCTTTTAGCCCGAACGGCATACGTTTGAACTCGTAGTGCCCGTAATTGGTGCTGAAAGCGGTTTTATCTTGATCCCTGGGATCGACCAGAACTTGGTGATAGCCGCTGGCCAGATCAAGAGTGGTGAAGTAACGCGAGTGTCCTAGTTGGTCCAGGATCTCTTCTATGCGTGGCAATGGGTAGGCGTCGCCGATTGTTTTTTCGTTAAGCTTACGAAAATCGACGACGACACGCCACTTTTTCTCACCGTCTGCGCCTGCCTTCTTGGGAACTAATAGGAGAGGGGAGTTCCAGGGGCTTTTACTAGGCTGTACTATATCATTTTCCAGCATTTCTTGTAGCTGGTCATTTATTATTTGCCTCTGACTTTCTGGCAATCGGTACATTTTCTGGTTTATGGGTGCCTGGTCCCGTATTAAAGGTATTTCGTGTTGAATGGCGGTTGTATGCGTGAGGAGATCGCCCTTAAGATAGAAAATATCGTGGTATTCGTAACAGAGGTCGGTAATCGACTGTCTTTCTTCCGCGCTTAGGTTTTCATCCAGATTCAATTCCCTTTTGATCTGTTCTAAGCGGGCTTCGAGGTCTTGAGGGACCGTGTACTCGGAGTTTGAGGAGAACCGGATATGGTTAATTCTTGCCTCGGTCTTGCTCTTTGGGGTTTGCGTACCTAATCGTTTGTTTTTTTGGAATTTTGTGGCAGGGGTGTATGGTGCCTTTGTTTGGGAAGTTGTTCCCTTCTTCTTATTTTTTATGGGGGAGGGTGATGGAGTTTGTTGGCCAACGTTGGGGCTCTTGTACTCACAAGCACCGTTAGTTTGGATTAAGCCTTGGGAGCTAAAAGCTTGGTCGGCGCACTTAGGGTTACATGCGGACCATATTGTTATTAAATGATTGATTAGGAATAGAGCGACTGTGTTTAAGAATGTACGAATGGCATTTTGGCTAGGGATCTCACAGGCATACGTTTCAGGGGCCTTAGGGGCCGAATTTTTAGTAGATCGTTGTACCACGGTTGGCCGCGGTATCGATTGAAGTGGGACTATTTCATATGTACTGGTTGGGACCAGTGTTAGGTTAAGTGCGGCTATGGGCACTGCGGTATTGGTACTATTGAGAATGCTTACCGGAACGGTGTCCTTCCCCTTGGGTAGCAGGCTATTTGAGAGGAAAACACCTGGTTCTATTTCTTGAGACAGACAGACCATTTCTTCCTTCAGGTTTAGCGGAACTGCGATTATTTGTTGGGTACGGCCCGGCACTCGTGTCGGCCGTCCCAACTCAATCTTAGTTCGTGTAGGTTCCATTTGAGTTTCGATTTCGTAAGTCGACCTTTGGGTTTTGCAGTCAGCCTCCTTGTTAGGGGCCTTAGAGACAGTGTGCGTTTTGCCCACACTGTGTCTCACTTCGACTGCCCGTTCTTTGGGCGAATGTTCGTCGAATGTCAATGGAACGCTAAACTCTTTAGAGTTTGTTGCTGTTCGAGGGAACTTCAACTTTCGATTGGGACCTTCTACATTGCAGTTATCCAAGATGAAGTCGAATCCTAGTAGTCCGTCGTTCAAAAATTCTGGTGTATCCTCTACTACCTGGAAAGAGCCGGGGATTTTAGGGGGGAGGTCGAAAGTTCCGTGACAGCTCCCTATGGTTTCGGTGGTTCCGGCTGGGGTTACGAGAGTGCATTTCTCATCGGGGTTTATCTCTACTTCGGGTTTTAATTTGTTTTGCTTAATGACGCTTACCTCAGCGCCAGAATCCACTACTAATTTGACTTTGCCGTTACGGCTGATATCTAAGGGTAAGGTGACTTGTGGGATTCTGAGTCGGGGCGGCTGAGGTGTACCCTTGGGTGTGAATGGACCTATTGTTGTCGGGCCAGGGGATTTTGGCTCGACGGCTCGGCGTTTCCCTGGTGACGTTCTTCCCACATCCTCTTCTGAGCGCATTCGCTCACTACGTGGCTACGGCGGCCACAAAAATCGCACTTCCTGCTTACCTGGTAAACGCGGGGGGTTCTATTGGGTGGACCGGGATTGGTTTGTCCAGAATTAGATTGGCCGGTATTAAGTTGTCCCGGTCCTGGGCGAGGGTACCTTCTACTGTCATCAGCCCTGCCAGGTGGGTTTCTGTTATTAAAATTCGGCGGGTAATTTGGAGGGTTTCTATTATTAAAATTCGGCGGGTAATTTGGAGGGTAATTTTGAGGTTGTCTTTTGTTGTAATTATTGTATGTGTTCTGTAATGGGGGCCCATTTCTGGCCGTAGCCTGACTACGTTCAAACTTAAATCTGCGGCACTCACTGACGTCGTGGCCATAATTTTGGCAATGTGAGCAGAGCGGGGTGTTCTTGCGCTTCATGCACTCACTGTAAGTGTGTCCCCGTCGGCGGCAAAAGGTGCAAGTTACGTTAGCGATGGATTGAGACTGTGGGGGCCTATTGGGATAGGAATTCGGTACGGCTACTCTTTCTTGTGTGAGTGGCAGGGTTTGATTAACGAAGTGTTGTAGGGCTGGTGGAGCGGGCGGGGTTGGTTGATAGCTGGAGTGTTGCTGTGTAATGGGCGGCGGTGAGAGGTTATTATTAGGGGTGGCGTGTATGGGGGCTATGTGTTGAGGTGCTTGTATGGTTCCGGGTGTTGGGGCCCAACCTGTGCTACCTTGGGTATTGATGCCTTGTGTGATTTGGAACCCGGGAGGTGAAACGTTGGATCCCGGTTGACTAATAGGGTACGCCGTAGGGGCTGTGTTGGGCTGCAGGTGTAAGACTGTTAGTTGCAGGCGTTCCATATCTAGCGCCTTTTGGATTAATGTATCTAACGTTTGTTCTTCCAGAGTTAGGAGATATTGACATAGATAGGGGTTATTGACACCGCTTTTCAAAGCGTCCTTGGCGAAGTCATTTAGCTGCGCCTGTACAGTGTGGGCGCTTGCGGCACCGTACTTGGTGGTGGCCGCTTCTTTGCAGGACTGTAACATCTGCTTAATTCGAGCCGTGAAGGCTATCAGGGTCTCTAAAGGGTATTGTCGCAAAGTTATTAGTTTGTTTACCAGTTCCTGGTAGGTTTCTCGGGGCAAATATGTTTGATTAAGAAGCTTTTCAGCCTCTTAAAATGTTGCTGGTTGAGTGGAGGCTATTAATTGGTAGGCTTCGCCTCGTAGCCTCGTGGGGTAGATCTGTAAAAAGGCTGGTTTGTCCGTGTCGCTCAGACACTGCAGCGCTCGATGACAACATCCTAAAAATGTCTGTAATTCTACTACGATATTGGGGGATGGGCCGCCGGAGAAAATGGGAACTAATTCAGAGGTTAAGCGGGCGACTTTTGTATAGTCCGCCATTTTGAAAGGCTTTATATTTTTGGAGTCGGAGTCTTCTAGTATGAACTCCTTTTCGGAGTCTGAAAAGGATACGCTGACCCAATTAAGTAGGAGTTCGCCCTTACTCGAGTCCTTGACGCTACCTGTGGAACTATCTAAGCCCTGCCTTTCTTGTGAATTCTCTACTACCCTATCCTCTAAAGGTGGGAGGCCCGGGAAGTTTTTAAAATCCTGGATGGCCTGTTCGAACTTCCTTGTAGCCTCTTTAAATTGATTGATTTTGGCGAGTCTTTGCCCGCTGCTCTTGGCTACTTCTTTATTGAGGAAGTCGTACTGGGGGATCGAAGATTTTTCGCCTTCCCTGGCCTGCTTTAATAAATCTTCTAAATAGTATTGTAAACTTACTTGACTAATTCCTGGTCTTACTCGCCCGCTTCGGAGCCTACTGGGTGATGGAGACCTTAAAACGGTCGGTGTTGACTGGGTACCTTCGGGTACGTGTTGAGCTGATGATGTTGATTGATGAGCTGGAACTGTTGATTGTAGTGCTGGAGTGGACGTGGCGCTGATTTCGCCTGTGATAATCGTTGGCGTTTCTGGATCGCTGGTACTGGAGTCGTCTATTGGGTTTTCGGTATCCGACATCAACTAATGGGCAGGGATGAAGCCCGCATAAGTCCCTCGGCGAAAATATATGGGGGTGGACGCGTGCCCGCCTGGAGCAGAGGCGCCGTGGTTGTACACCCCCGAGCGACGATTATTAATGTAAATTCGGTCGATGGCCTTTTTAGTGGCCTAACCTGAATCACTTCGAAACAAACAGTTTTGGATGATGAGGCGCCGGTCGGTTGACAGATTGGACGCCGGCCTGCTACTTGTTGGCCTCGCTTCTGAGACCTAGGGGTGGAGTTCCTGGGATTGTTGACTCTATCCTTTAGTCCCACGTCGGGGGAGCGTCTGTGACTAGATCGTCCCCTTGTTGGTCCCTATGGACTTTATCCTGGGCAGGGATGAAGCCCACAAAATTCCACCGGTGGCACCTTTGGGTGCGTTGCAGGGTAGGGTGGTTTCTACCACCTATAGTTGTTCTACCCTGTTCGTTGTTCGCATAGGATCCGGGGTCAACGCCTCTATTAATCTTGTGCCCTCAGACTCGGCTCAGTCTGAGTTTAGGGACAAGGGTGCCTATGTCCAGCACTCGATCAATAGTTGTAGGCTCGCTCGGATCCTACCGGCTGCGCCATTTGTTGTATATTTATTCTATGCCCTGCTTCAAAGGTTATAATTTTGTATTACCACCAATTACCTTTTTTTTTCCTTGGCTTATTTATTTTCGGCCACAATTAAAACATTATCCGGTCATAACCTTATTTATTCCGGCCACAAATCCTTAAGCAAATTAAATTAACGTGACGGCCTCACTTTTTAACTTATTTACTTCGGCCTCAATTAAAACATTATTCAGTTAACCTTATTTATTTCGGTCACAATTAATACATTGTTCAGTTAATCTTATTTATTTCGGCCATAGTTTTCGTCTATTTTAAAATTCAACCGGCGCGGCGGCGGTGGCGACGATTAGGACAACACTCTATATTCCCCAAAAATCCGACCGTTCGCGATCGAAAGTTAAACTCACACCTTTTAAACCGACCGCCGGTTTTCGCGGTTGAAACAACACTCAACTCATATTTTTAAATTTCCACCACCGCTACGCCGTGGATCTTAAAAATCAACCCAAACAAACGGGAAAACGGAAAACGGTTCTCACGCCATTCAAGGGCAAGATCACCGCCGTTTTCCTAAAAACAAAGACCGCGGTGGCTTTTTTCGCGGTTTCAGCGATAACCATAACTGCGACGAAAATTACCGTCTCACGGTAAAGACAATCAAGTTTCGCGCCCAAGACAAATTTCCAGACGTAATCCGATACCTTTGATAAGGTGTTGGATCTTCGTCGAGTCTTTGTTGTTGTTTTTCTCTTTGGAGAATTTCTTAACAGGTATCTATAGTTATTGCCTCGGAAAAGTTACCACAACCTACGCTGTTCCCAATTTTTGAGCCATCTGTATAAATACATAATGACCCAGTCGGGATAACACCATCTGTCCAGTCATCTCTGGCCGGAATGATGGTATTGAAACCTTTCTCCAAGGTCCACGTAGGTGTAGTATAATCTAGGTTGTCCGCAGCGGTAGCGAACTTCCTAAGGAGGATGGATGAGTGACCATATAAGTATGGAGTCCATCCAAGAGAAGCCTTTGTCCTGGCATACATGTTTTCTCGGCATATATGTCCAAGGGGATAAGATGCAATAAGACATCCAGCGCAGCTGTTGGGGTGCTTCTCATTGCACCACTAATACACAGCTCGGCTGTTCTTTGGACTCTTTCCAGTATCTTCCGATACGTAACTTTCTGTAATGCAGTCCACCATACCGATATGCCATGCATAAGTATAGGTCTGATTACGGCTGTATACAACCAGTGGACGATACGGGGCTTAAGGCCCCAATTAACTCCGATCGTTCTTTGGCATAAGAAGAGAGCTGTTTTGGCCTTATTGGCTCTCTCTAAAAGATTCGGTCTCCACGTTAGTTTTCTATCCAGTATGAGACCCAGAAATTTCGCATCCTCCTTAAGTTGCAATATTTCATTGCAAAGTCTTAGAGAAGGAAAATCAGGAAGTCTATGCTTTCTTGTGAAGAGCACTACTTCAGTCTTAGCTGGGTTAACGCCTAGACCCTTTGTAGTAGCCCATTGAACAAGAGTGTCCAATGCTCGTTGCATTATATCTCTTATTGTTGAGATGTACTTGCCAGTCACCACCAGCACAATATCATCAGCATAGGCCACAGTAGTGCAGCCAGACTCCCTTAGGGTTATCAGAACTTCATTGACTGTTATATTCCAAAGGAGCGGCGATAGGACTCCACCCTGCGGTGTGCCTCTTCCAACCAGTCTGACTTCTTCCGAGAGCCCCAGACTAGACTTTATAACCCTGCACTTCAGCAGCTGATCAATAAAGGACCTGGAGCACCCGTCGACACGCAGACGCTGGAGTGCCCCCGTAACCGCAGAAGATTCAACATTGTTGAAAGCACCTTCAATATCTAGGAAAGCAGCCAAAGTGAACTCCTTGAATTCAAGGGATTTTTCAATGACCGCTACCAGGGAATGGAGAGCAGTGTCTACCGATTTACCTTTCGTGTAGGCATGCTGCGAGGGAGAAAGCAGTTCTCTATCAATGCTTTGCTTAATATGAATCTCCACAAGTCTTTCGAGGATCTTGAGGAGAAAGGATGTGAGACATATAGGTCTCAAGTTCTTTGCATTGTGGTAGGAGATTTTACCTGCCTTCGGAATGAAAGCCACCTTCGCTACCCTCCAGGATGTTGGAATGTAGCTTAGGCGAAGGTAACTCCTGTAGATGGTTGCAAGCCAGTTCAGAATTAGGTCATTGACTTTCTGAATTTCAATAGGATAAATTCCGTCCGGTCCAGGTGTTTTATAAGGCTTAAAACCTTCTATGGCCCATAGGAGTAAATCCCTGTTTATCAGTCTGTCAATAGTACCTAAATTATATTCACTAATTGGGCTTCCAAAACCTGATTCTGCGGATACCGCGAGAGATGTCGAGCCCGGAAAGTGGGTATCGAGCAGAAGTTTCAATGACTCCTGACTACTTGTAGTCCATGTACCATCCGCTTGTTGCAGCAGTTCTTGGCACATCGGGCTTTTGGAGAGAACCTTTCTAAGTCTTGCAGTGTCCGAAAAACCTTCTATTGTCTCACAAAAGGTCTTCCAGGATTCCCTCTTTGACTTACGCAGTTCGTACTTGAACTTCCTAAGACATCTTTTATAGTTGTCCCAGTCTGAGTCCAAGTTAGACCGTTTGGCTTTGTTGAAGGCCTTTCTACTTTCAGACCTTAGTTTGAGAAGCTTACTGTTCCACCAAGGAGGTTTGGTTTTACCCCTATATTTCTTAATGGGACAGGCTGCTTCCAATGCATTATTTAAGAGGTTGCTGAGATTCTTCACCTGATCTTCGAGATCTTCAGCGTTCCAGAGATGGGTGGGAACATCCTCGGGAAGTGATCTTTCCACCACTTGTCTATATACGGCCCAATTTGTGCTTCGGACATTCCTGTAACCAGGGGCCTTCTTCACAGTTGAGCACGTATTGACAATAAAAAGAATGACTCTGTGGTCAGAAAAGGAGTGTTCACTGGATATTCTCCAGTTTTCTACACAATTGAGCAGGTCTGAGGAAACAAGAGTAATGTCCAAGACTTCTTGTCTTACTCTTGTGACGAACGTAGGTTCATTTCCCCTGTTACACAGCAAGAGATTATGTTGGAGTAAAAGGTCAAAAAGCAACTCACCTCTTACATTTGTATCTGAGCTGCCCCAAATGGAGTTGTGAGCATTTGCATCACATCCAATAATGAGGCTGGCTCCGAGTTTAGCCGCTTCCTTTGCCGCATCAAAGAGACTGGAGCTGTCTATATTTCCCTCATATGGTAGGTAGGCAGATCCAATCCACATAGCCTTGCCGCCCTTTCTGCTGTCCAAGCAAGCCACCACCGTGTCAGCATTACTAAATTTAGAAAACATAAAAGCATCAAGGTCATTATTAACAATTAAACAGGTTCTAGGCTTACCTTCCCCATTTCTGGGATATAGCAACCTGTATTTCGGAGTCCTGATTCCGCATACAAGGCCCCGGACAATCCAAGGCTCCTGTACCAGGACGACATCTAAATCAGCCTTCGAAAGGCGTAAGCAGAGACTGGCGGATGAAGCCTTGCTGTGATGGAGATTAATCTGTGCTACTCTCAACATCGTGGTTGCGAGTAGCGGGATCAATCTCGATCACCGTTATGTCAGCCTCGTCTTCCTCCGGTGTGAGACTAATGTTATCATCTCCCATCGAAAGAAGTTGGGCAAAGTCCCCCAGTTCGTCCTCCGTCGTTGACGGCGAAGGAACACCAGAGATATTGATATCCTCTTCGGATAAGAAAGGAGGGTCTTTTGGACCCAGATTTAGTGGGTGAGTATCCTCAGACACCTTAGGATCAGCTACTTCCGTTCCTGTGTCGCCCGCAGTGCCAAGCACATTGGGTTCAGCTACTTGCGCAACTGTGTCACCCGCAGTCCTAGGTACGTTGGGTTCAGAAACTTCCATACCCATGTTCAGGGGCGGATCCAGGATTTTGATAAGGGGGGGGTCCAAAATTTTTTTAAGGGGGGGTGTAGACATTTTTTCCTTGAGATATATGCATAATTACCACGTATATACAGGTCACCATAACGGCTGGACTACCGTGTTATAGAAAAGCCATTGGTGCTGTCCAGTCGTTATGGCAGTGCATATAGTTTGTTCGCAAATTCAAACTGCGCGCCAACCTAGTCGCGATGACAGCGCCGTGCGATTTTTCTTAAAGTTTTTCCGTTGATATTTGCGCCATCTATGAGCGTGTTTGAGCGTCTTTTAATTATTTCTTTGTTTCTTTCAACACGCATTGTGTAAACATGCCGAAGTTGACAAGTGGTTAGTATAATTTCAAGTGACAAAAATCTCTTTTCAAGTTCTCTTACTGAGAAAACACGCCTCACAATATGAAGAGGACATTGTTTTCCTATTTCACCCGCCTTGATCCAGAATCAGAACCAGAAACAAAGAAAAAGGAAAAACAGGTAAGAAAAATTGCAATAAAAAAATGATAAGTATATCGGAAAAGCTACTATTTTTGCACAATGTATTCATATAATCTATAATTTCAAAAAAACTGAAGATTCTCATTAGTTTTTAGCTAACCATATTTTTTTGACACAGATTGAAAATGCAGAGAAGCTTAACCTCGAAGAAAATCCACCGGAGACTGGAGGACAATCGACTTCCGAAGATACGTCAGTTCAAAACAAACAAGAATTGCTTCCATTCAAAAACGACATCGCTCTAGCTTCAAATACAAGAAACGCGAGTGAAATCCTGAACATTATCGACGACTCGTGGGTGCCACCAGCTAATTTTTCGTTCCCGACATCAACTGCCAAAAATTTATCTTTTCAAAGAAAATGGCTTGAGGAATTTCACTGGTTGGCATATTCTGCGAAAGAAAATGGCGCATATTGTAAGTGCTGCATAGCTTTTGGCGTGAAAACCGGTGGAATACGCGACGTATGTCTGGGGAAACTCATCAACAAGCCGTTCAACACTTGGAAGCACGCGAAAGAAACTTTTCGGAACCACGAAAAACTTGATTACCATAAAAAATCCATCGTTGCTTTTGAACATTTACGCGATATTCAGCTTGGCAAAACTAAATCTATTGATGAACAACTCGATAAGCAGAAAGAAAAAACTAAAGAAGAAAATTACGAACGACTGAAACCCATAGTTAGTGCAATAGTTTTGTGTGGACGTCAAGGAATTGCACTTCGTGGCCATAGAGACGATGGATGTTTGTATAATGAAGAGGAACCTGACGCGGATGATAAAACTGATGGAAAATATTCGAACGAAGGAAACTTTCGTGCAATTTTACGGTATCGAGCTGAAGGTGACGAAACACTCAAGAAAAACCTTTTGTCTGCTCCGAAAAATTCAACATATTTGAGCAAAACCATTCAGAATGAAATTATCGCAACTTGTCATGAATTGATCAGAAAAAAAATCGTTGATCGAATAAATCAATCGGAAGGATTCTCAGTTTTAGCCGACGAATCGACTGACATTTCAATCATAGAGCAATTTTCCATTTGCACACGATACTTGGATTCACAAACAAATATTTGTGAGGATTTCCTCGGATTCGTTCCCGTCACTGACGTTTCTGGACAAGCTCTGGCAAATTCCATCAGGAATTATCTGACGGATATCGGCGTGGATTGCTCATTCATGTACGGCCAAGGATACGACGGAGCTCCGGCAATGAGTGGCGAATTTCATGGAGCACAGGCTTATTTGAGGTCTCATTTTCCTCTCGCAATTTATGTGCATTGCGCCGCACACAGCTTCAGTTTGACCATCAATGCAGCTTGCGAAGTATCTGGTATCAAAAACGCGTTGGGAACTATCGGAGCAATTCAAGCATTTTTTCACTGGCCCAAGAGACAAAGCATCTTGAAGAACGAAATTTCAAAAATGACAGAGAAAAGTGAGCGAAGAAAAGAAAAAATGAAGTCCATTTGTCCTACAAGATGGGCTCAGTCTCATGAAGCTGTATCAAGATACGTCGAACTTCAACCGGCTGTTATTGAAGCGTTGGAAGAAATAAAAACGTGGAAGGATCGAGAAACTTCACGGGCAGCATCTCAACTTTTGACAGCGATTTTCACAATCGAGTTCCAAATTTCCTGTCATATTATGGAATCAATTAATTCCATCGTTTTGCCATTGAGTCGAGAATTGCAATTGAAAAATCAAGATCTGGGAGAGGCCACGAAATTGGCTGATGATGCTTTGAACGACTTCAAGGAAAAGCGTGAAAACGTGGATTCATGCTTCCACATTGTTTATCAAAAAGTTTCTGAAATTTGTTCGGAGTACGAGATTGAAATGAAAATGCCTCGTCGATGCAGTCGACAAAAAAATCGTTGCAACGTTGAAGCGAAAACAGTTGAAGAGTATTACAAAATCGCATTTTACATCCCATTTCTCGACACCTACATTTCTCATCTTCAGAGTCGGTTCGAAAAACACAAAACAGTTTTTCAAAGTTTTGGACAGCTATTCCTCAAACAAGAATTCGACGAGAAGAAATGTGCAAGCCTCTACCAATTTTACGAAGAAATACTGGATTGTTCCGAGAGTAATTTCATTTCAGTCAAAATGTGGAGACAACGGATCTGCAATCAAAACATCGAAAATGCACTTGATGCATTAGCAGTGAGTATCTCCCAAATTCAGATCATTTTTGGCTAAAAAATAATGCCAGGTTTCTCATATATTGTACCAAAAAATCTGATTGATTATAATACTAATAGATTATCATTTATTTTCTATTTAATTTCAAAACAAAATTTTTTAATTTAAAAGAATCAGAGAAAAATCACTAATAGACGACTTATTGACAATTAATTGAGTAAGAGATTTTTTTGGTGCAATTTGGAACAAAGTAAAATAAATAATATCCATTTAAAATCTAAATAGAAGGAATTTTTGCAGATCATAAATGGCAGAACTTTCAAAAACGTCAACCAAATCCTACGAGTTTTGGCGGTGATACCCGTGACCACAGCAACTCCAGAACGATCATTTTCGACTTTGAGGAGAATGAAAGATTATCTGAGAAACACGATGGGTCAAGAGCGTCTCAATGGTCTTGCATCTTTGAACATTCATCATCGCATAACTTTGACTGAAGACGAAATTCTCAGAAAGTTTTTTGAAAAGCCTCGAAAATTTAAGAGTGACTAGAACCGTTTGTGGATCATATATTTTTTCTTGATCGGTCATATTGATTATCTTCGTAATTATCTTCTTCGTAATTATCTTCTATTGCATTTATTATTCGAAAATAAATTAAAATTTGTGTAAAACATTCAATAAATTACGAATTTTTATTAATAACTTTGTGTTTCAACTTCACCAACATGCCCAATAAAAGCATAAAATTTGAAAGTATATGATCCCATGGGGGGGTCCGGACCCGAAACCCCCCCCCCCGTGGATCCGCCACTGCCCATGTTTCCCGCAGTGCCCGAGGGCTCACCTTCTGCAGCCGCAGGTGGAGCAGTTGAAACCACTCCACTCTGCTTGAAGGGCAAATAATCTTTTTAAAAGGCCTCAGAGTTATGGAGGAGAACCCGTAACTTATGACGCCATCAGATTCCGCCAAAGGTCCTAGCGACTCCTTGCTAATTACAAGTGTAACCGCTGGGCCGTCACCTTTCGGATCCTCCAGTTTCGTAATTCTCCACGATGACGTCTGTAGCTGTGGGTTACTCAACCGAATGATATCCGGAATAGCCTGAGGCTCGGCTGGTTCCGCTGGGATCCAGGAACGCGCTCTCGGTCGACTCGGGATATCCTCCCTCATAACGACCTTGAGTTTGGCGCCTGGCCATGCTTCCCGATTCTGGATATGGCAAGTTTATAGAGATCGACGGATCTCTGATCGGCACATGCGATAAGCTTCACGCGGCCCTGATGCCATCCGCCATCGCGACAGTGAGGAGCAGTGCCAGGATGCTCCTGAAGAATTGGGAGGAAAATCGTCGCGAGCCTGACCTCAATTTTCCTCCTTTTATCAGGCAGAATGGTGCCATCTGGATCGCTCTCGTCGATAACGGCGATCGCGATTTGACCTTTTAGCACTTGGCTATAGGTCTTAGTAGTAGGAGAAAGTAAAATATTACTTTTCCTACTACGCTTAGCCTCAGGGTGATTGGGTTCCTCAAGGGACCTCAGACGTTTTGGTGTTGGGTTGCCAGTTTGCGAAGTATGCTCGCTGACAACCTGCGTCGCCCACCTTATTGAAGCTAGTTGCTTCTCGGTGATATAACCCTTCGCAACTCCCTTGAATCGAGCAAGGACTCTTTGGGCGCTGCGTTGCTCTTGGTACTTCACCCTTGATGGCGGAGCGCCTTTAGAGCCGGAAGGCATAACATTTTTGTTAGCCTCCTCAGAGGCACTGGGTAACTGCACGGGTGCAGTTGAGGGGCCTGATTCTGTCGAAGTAACTGGCTTAGAGGGATTGGGGAGCTTCGGATTAGAGTCTAAAGCTCTCTTCTCCACGGGTGCAGTTGAAGGGCCTGCTTCTGTCGAAGCAACACGCTTAGAGGGATTGGGGAGCTTCGGATTAGAGTCTAAAGCTCCCTTTTTCCCTTTTCCAACCTTACTGCCTTTAAAGACAGTAGTTTTGGTTTTATGAGCCTCCACATTGGAGGCAACTAGTTTTTTATTTTTGTTTCTTTCCATGAAAGG
This sequence comes from Thereva nobilitata, assembly GCA_963855945.1. Classification (NCBI taxonomy): domain Eukaryota; kingdom Metazoa; phylum Arthropoda; class Insecta; order Diptera; family Therevidae; genus Thereva; species Thereva nobilitata. Next base: position 90,742,147 of record OY979694.1, read on the forward strand.
TCCCACGAGTAGTACGGAAAAAAGAGTCCATCCTGGCAGAGCCGCTTACCAGGATAAGGCACTTATACACTCCGACCTTGCCTGGGCATCGGAGGGAAACCGTTTGCGACCAGCACTCTTTAACCACTGGCTGGCTGGCCACGAAGCCGTCAGCACGGTAAACACCTTGGCTTAGAAGTGGGGAAAGGGAGAGGAGAGAGAGGAAAAAGGGGGAAAAAGGGGGGGGAGGATGTACCCAACTTAGCCTGGCCTCTTCGCAGTTAGCTTGTTCGGCATGGGTGTCCCTACCGGTGGCTTACTGGTTTCCAGCTAGCCACCGCCGACATAACCTAACGCTACTACGAGACACGCAAGCTCCACCACCACGGCAAGGTGCAGGTACTCGGCGGAGAAGAAAATAGAAAAGTAATAGTTAAGCTAAACGATCAACTTGCTATGAATGCTTTCAAATCAGGTTTGCGCGGTAATATAAAAAACACTGTATTTGCAGCACAACCTAAGACAATGAATGAAGCTGTACAACTAGCAACAATTGTAGATGCTGATAATGGACAAACAAGGCATGTAATGATGGCAAAGAAAGTAAGAGAACGTAATTGGTCTAACTGGCAACCGTGGCAATATGACAGAGCAATTGACTACAGAAACAGAAATAATAATAATTATGGAAGGTGGCGAAACAGCACATTTGGTAATAATGGAAACAACAATAAGAGGGAACAACAATTTAGGTATCCAAATCAAGAAAAGTATTATAAGTATGAAAATCAAAGAGGACAAAGGCAAAACTTGAATTATCAAGGACAAGGAAATCGAGTATTGTATAATAAGAAACGAATAGAAAGACAGGGTAAACAAATGAACAGAATAAATAGAGTAGAGTTGGGAAACTCCTTACCCGTCCCCACAGAAAAGCAAGTGAGGGACGAGGAAGAAACATATATAGTAAAAAATATGTAAAGGTATATACCACAAGTAGCACGAAATTAGCGAACTATATAAAAATAAAAACTAATGCGAATAAGAATGAAGATACGACATGGTTGATAGACAGCGGAGCGGACATTTCCTTGATAAAAATTAATAAATTAGCGAAGGATAAAATAATATACAAGGAAAGGAGCATAATAAAAGGTGTTACGGATGAAGAAGTTGAAACTATAGGAACTATAGGGATAAGATTTAAAATAGAGAATGAAGAGATAAAACATAGAATACATGTAGTTGCAGAGAATTTCCCCATAGCAACAGATGGATTGTTAGAGTATGATTTCTTTAAAAGGCACAAGTGCAAACTAGACTATGAAAACTTCATATTAATAATACCTACAGAACTAGATCAAATAGAGATACCCATAGATACGAGGATTCCTGAGGAAAATTACATTACAATTCCTGGTAGAACGCAAATATTGCAAGCAATTGAATTAGAATTGGAAGAAGACAGCATAATATTTCATAAAGAGATAGCTGAAGGGATACATGTAGCAAATGCGATACTACCAGCGAAAGGGGTAAAACACATAAGGATAATAAATGTTAAAGAAAAAGAACAAAGATGAGAATACCGAGATTAAAACATTACCCGCTAAAAAACTTTTATTATGTGAAAAGGACACATAATGACAAAACTATGGAAGAAAGATTTGAACAGTTAAAGAAGGAGTTAAATACAACAAATTTAGATGAAAAAGCAAAAGAAAAATTATTCAGTATTTGTAAGGAATACTTAGACATATTTTACATAGAAAAAGACAAATTAACTGTAAATAATTTCTATAAACAAAAAATATCATTGGAAGAAGATACACCAGTATACATAAAAAACTATAGACTACCGCGGACTCAGTTAGAAGAAAGTAATAAGCAGGTGGATCAACTACTAGAAGAAGGGATCATTGAAAATTCTAAGAGCCCGTATAACGCACCATTGCTTGTAGTACCCAAAAAGAGTATAAATGGAGAAACGAAATGGAGAATGGTTGTGGACTTCAGACAACTAAATAAGAAAATAAGTGATGATAGGTTTCCTTTGACAAGGCTAGAAGACGTTCTAGACAATCTTGGGAGAGCAAAATATTTTTCAACACTGGATCTGACAAGCTCATTCCATCAAATTGAGTTAGAAGAACAATCAAGGCACTTAACGGCATTTTCAACAAATAAAGGCCATTACCAGTTTAAAAGATTACCATTTGGGTTAAAGATAGCGACGAACAGTTTTCAGCGCATGCTATCAATAGCACTTGCGGGATTAGGTGCAGAAAGTTTTCTGTATGTAGACAACATAATAATCTTTGGATGCAGCCTACAGCATCATAATAATAACCTACTGAAAACGTTTGAAAGGTTAAGAGAATATAATTTGAAACTCAACCCACAAAAATGCAATTTTCTGAAGACAGAAGTAGTCTATCTTGGGCACTTAATAACGAAGGATGGCGTAAGAACCGACCCAAAAAAACTTTCAACAATAAAAAATTACCCAGTTCCGAAGAATACAGATGAAACGAGGAGATTCACGGCATTTTGTAATTATTATAGGAAATTTATAGAAAACTTTGCGGAAATAACGAAACCACTAAATGAGCTGATGAAAAAGGATAATCCATTCGTTTGGACACAAGACTGTCAGCGAGCATTTGAAAGTTTGAAAGAAAAATTAATATCCCCACCTGTATTGCAATAACCAGATTTTGAAAAGAAATTTATTTTAACCACACACGCTTCGAACAGTGCTTTAGGCGCGGTACTCTCGCAAGGAGAAATTGGGAAAGATCTACCAATATCTTATGCAAGCAGAACATTGAACAAAGCCGAAATGAATAAACCAATAATAGAGAAGGAACTGTTAGGAATCTACTGGCTGATCGGGGTAGAATTAGCTATTCAGTAAATAAGACTCCTGCTCGATGAGCTTTAACTAGCCCGTCATTAAATAGTTAGTGATAAACTTTTATTTTTATTTTTAATATTTATTCGTTCATTAATTATTATGCTTAGTGATAAACTTTTATTTTTATTTTTAATATTTATTCGTTCATTAATTATTATGCAATTTGAATTTAAACACGATTTAATTACAATCAGTTAAAACCGTTACAAAGATTTAAAAATTATTAGAAGACTTCCGAGTTTACAATCTTTATTACGACTGTACAAAACCAACTTTCATATTCAACTCTCACATTTACATTTTTTTATTTTACAAATCAATTTTTTGTGTAGCTATGTTTCCTAAAATTTTATTTCCTATACAGTGTCTACATACGTGATTGTGTTTTTTTATAAAAGTATTTTCAAGGTAGTAGTGAAAATTAAAATATCAATGACATAACACTGTACTCCAAAATTGTAAGTACACTAAGAAAAATAAATCAATCAACAAAATTATCGTAACCAATACTAACAAATATTACCGCGTAGCGACTGCTACATAACTCCCCCTTCAGCGCGAGCGTCCATTCAAATATTTACTTAAAATTTAAAAAATTTTTTTTTTTCTATAACTGAAACGAAACTCTTTTCTTCGAATTTCGTGTTACTATTTTATTGGTCTCTTCCTTCTTTTCTATATAAGCCGGTTTAATTCTATATACTGATATTACTACTATTTTCCCATTGATTTCAAGTGAGAAATTTTTGTCCCCTCTTTTGATCACCTTATACGGTCCTTCATACGGGTTCTGTAATGAACCTCTTATCCTATCCGTCCTCAAGAAAACAAATTCGCAGTCCTTCAATCCTTTTGGTACGAAGAAACTTTTCTTGCTATCTTTAGAATCCGTTGGAACAATATTTCTCCTGTGGTTTCTCAAAATTTCCACAAAATTCGTTGGATCTAATATAAGTTGAGCATCCTTTATAAAAAATTCTCCCGGAATTCTTAACGTCTGGCCATAAACTAATTCTGCTGGGCTACATTTTAGATCTTCTTTCACTGTTGTTCGTATACCCAGTAGAATAGCTGGTAAGTGTGGGCACTTTCGAGAATTCACCATGGTAACTACCTTTTTGGTGGCGCTACCATATTGGTAAGCTGATCAGGGTTAGTGTGGTTAGTTCTTACCGAGTGGTAGATGTGGTTAAGTGGTGAATTTTCGAACAAAAGTTTGACATTTGTGTTTTTTATTAGACGAATTTTAACATTTGTATTTTTTCATGTGTCAAGCGTTTGAATATAAATGATAATGGATATAATAATAAAAAACTGTGTGCTTGAAGTAGCAACGCAATGTGTACAAGCTATTTCAAGTTCAAGCTCTTCTTCGAGCTCTGATTCGGAATTTGAAAATAGCTTATTGCGAGCGAAAAAGGCAAAAATTGAAAATTTTGTGGAGGATATTGTACCGAAGTATACGGACGATTTGTTCCAAAACCATTTCAGATTATCACGTGCATGCATTCAGGTAAATTAACATTTATTAAAAATGAAACTATTAAACTCTTAAAAATATTTCCTATTTTAGGAGTTAATTGAAAAATATTCCGAATCATGGTTCAGTGAAAGAAGCAGACGTCCAAAAACAGATTTTAAAAAATCGATTTTAATAACGCTATGGACATTGGGGAACCAGGAAAGTTTCCGTTCCATCGCAGACAGATTTGGCCTATCAATCAGTGCAACTCATGGTTGCTTTTACATGGTGTGTGAACTACTTTATAATAAAAGAAAAGAGTACATAGTGTGGCCACAAGGAGAGGAAATAGACAGAACAGTACTTGATTTCAATAATTTGAGAAGAAAGAGTTTTCCCAATGTTGTAGGATGCATCGACGGGACGCACATACAAATAATAAGACCATCAGGAGACAATTCCTTCTACAACCGTAAAGGTTACCATTCTTTTCTAATTCAAGCCGTGTGCAGCTCAAATTTAAAATTAACAAATGTGTATGTAGGCTGGCCAGGATCGGCCCATGATGCCAGAGTATGGAGATCGTCTCGGTTATACGATTTCTTTACAAATAATGGAATGAAAGAGGATTACCACATTTTAGGGGATAGTGCTTATCCGCTAAACACATTTTTAATGAAACCATACAAGGACAACGGTCATTTAAGTGTAAAGCAGCTGCATTTTAACCAAGTGTTGTCATCTACAAGAATTGTCATAGAGCAAGCATTTGGAAGATTGAAAGGCATGTTTAGAAGATTGAAATATCTTCATTGCTTCAAGCTTGAGCGTCTTAAACAAATATCTACTGCAGCCTGCATTTTTCACAATATAGCTATAGAAGATAACGGAGGTAGTTTCGAGGACAACAATGAAACAACAATTACAACAGAGTATGACACGAATAATGAAAACGAGGAAGCATCACTAGACGCAATTATAAAAAGAGATGAAATTGCAGACTTCCTGTACCAACGAGATCACACATAATTTAAATAAATGCATATACATATATTAATAAAAAGAAATAATGTAATACTTTTCTTCTTTCTTATTTCATTAAAATAACATTTACTTCATTTCATCTACATCTTTCATATGTTCTCTATTACGTATTCGTAATTCATAATTGTACATAATAATTCAGTCAAATCCATTAAACATAAAAATAATAATATAAAAACAATTAAAAACCAAAATAAATAAAATAAAATTATAAGGCACATTCTTGCCTTCTTCAAACATTAAATTCAGTCTTATATGCATCACTTAAATGTTGCAATCTTTTGTCACCTGCGCTAATTCCCTAATTGCAATAATCCTGCTTTTTTCGATTTCTCGTTTTTCCTCCCATTGTTTTTGTTTTCGTTCCAAGTCTTTTTCTTTAAGCTCGATTTTCTTTTTAAAATATTCCTCCCTCCAATTTGTCTTCCGCCGGCACGGGTTAACAGCATTCCCACTTGGTACGTTCGATGTTTCTGGGGCGGAACTTTCCTCAGTTAGAGTGTCTGACAACAGCTCTTCTGGGGGATTTACAGAAATTTTGTGGCCCAGCACTTCATCAAAAATTTCAAAATAACACCAAGAAATTGCCGATTCCCCACTTCTGTTTTGTTTGTCTTTATTTTTTTTGTACGTTTTTAGTAAATTTCGATATTTTAAGTGGCAGTCGGAGCCATTAACACTATAACCTTTATTATTCATTTCTCCTGCCAAGCGGTTCCACAAAACTGACTTTTTGACCGCACCTTTATTAAAATTATTATTATTATAATCTTAAAGATAGTAGTAGCTGTACGTTTTTTTTATTCCATTTCGATGACCTAGTCAGGTCGTCCAGCTCGTCCTCCAAATTGTCTAAAAAAGAAATGATTGTCTTGAAGGAACTCTTAAAAAACTTGAAATTTTTTATAAACACCTACACTTTTACTGAATGCATTTTTAGATTTAAAATGCAGTTTACTATAAAATTCTATATATTTACAGATAAAATTTTACTTACCATTTATATCACACATTTCGGAATACCCACTCTAAAAAACTTCACTGGCATAACCTCAAAAAAAAGTAAATATTTTCTAATCCACCACTCCAACCATCAAAAGCATATGGTTCCTGTGGTGAGACTGTGGTTACATTAGCGGTGAATATTCGAACATGGTGAGTGGTGACTTATGGTTAGTGATCAATTTTCGAACATGGTAGATTAACTTGTGGTTCGACCGGTAGCTACCATGGTGAATTCTCGAAAGTGCCCTGTAATAACCAGTTCGGATTACCTATTTTAGCTCTTAACGAAGCCTTCAGCTGCCTATGCAGTCTCTCTACCATTCCATTTGCTTGGGGATGATATGCCGTTGTTCTTATCCTGTGAATTCCCAAAAGTTTTGAAAATTCTTCGAACATTTTTCCTTCAAATTGCCCTCCTTGGTCTGTTGTCACCGTAAGTGGGATTCCAAATCTTGAAAAATACTGCTCGAACAATGTTCTTACAACAACTTTAGCAGTGACGCTTCTAATTGGATAAACTTCCGGCCATCTGGTAAAACGATCAACAATGGTTAATAAATATGAATATCCTTCTGCTGGCTGAAGTGGTCCAACAATGTCGATATGAATATGTTCAAATCTTCCTGTTGGCAACTTAAATTTTTCAATCGGTGTTTTAGTGTGTCTAAAAATCTTCGCTTTCTGGCAATCTATGCATGATTTTGCCCATAAATTTATATCCGTATTCATCCTAGGCCAAAAGTATCTTTTTGTTATTAGCTTTCTAGTACTTCTAATACCTGGATGTGCTAAATTATGAATAATATTAAAAATATCTCTTCGTAGAATTTTCGGAATAAATGGCCTATCTTTCTTGGTTGAACATTCCATCCAAATTTTATTTGTTGTGAAAGGCACGTCTTTTTCCTTTAAAATTACTCTTGAATTCTTGCCAGAAACTTCTATTAAATGCTTCAATTCTTCATCTATTGACTGTCCTTCCGCAATAATTTCCAAATCAATCTTATTCTCCTTAGTTGTGTCGCACTCATTATTTTCTGTTCTCGATAGAGTATCTGCCACTACATTAGCTTTGCCTTTTATATACTTAATCGCAGAAGTGAACTGAGTAATAAAATCTAACTGCCTCGCTGGCCTTGGACTTCTTTCAGCCTTCGTCCAAATCGCTGAAGTTAGTGGCTTGTGATCAGTGAAAACAGTAAACTCACGACCTTCCAGAAAATGTCTAAAGTGTTTAATTGCCAAATATATGGCTAATAACTCTCTGTCGAAGGTTGAGTATTTAATTTCCGCACCACTTAATTTCTTTGAATAAAAGGCTAACGGTTCTGTTTCCTTATTGCCTTTTTGTTCAAGCATTGCCCCTACAGCTTCATTTGATGCATCAACGGTCAAACTAAGAGTACAGTTCTCTGCAGGATGCACTAAAAGTGTGGCTGAGACAAATGCTTCTTTAACTTTCAAAAATGCCTCTTCGCATTCATCAGTCCACAATAAATCCTTAATCTTCTTAGACTTCTTTAATTCTTTTGCCAAATGAGTATGAATAGGACTTAAAAGTTCTGCGAGTCGAGGAATGAATCTATGAAAGTAGTTTACCATTCCTATAAACTGTTGTACTTGTTTTATATTTTTCGGCGACGGAAAATTTTGGATGAATTTAACTCTATCTTCTGAAGGGAGAATACCATCCTTAGTAATTTTATGGCTTAAAAAATCTAACGTATGCACGCCAAAAATACATTTTCCTGGATTTATATTAATACTATATTCTTCAAGTCTACTAAAAACCTGTTCCAAATGAGATTCATGTTCATTTTCATCTCTACTTGCTACTAAGATATCGTCAATATACACAAAGACAAACTCTAATCCGTTTAGAACTTGATTCATAAAACGTTGAAAAGTTTGCGCCGCGTTTCTAAGACCAAAGGGCATTCGTGTAAATTCGAATAAACCGAAAGGTGTAGTTATAGCTGTTTTGAAAATATCTTCTTCCGCCATGGGTATATGATGGTATGCTCTTACTAAATCAATTTTAGAAAATACCGTACAACCATTCAAATTCAACGTGAAATTTTGAATGTGGGGTATTGGATACCTATCAGGAATTGTTATTGCGTTGAGTCTTCTATAGTCTCCACATGGTCGCCAGTCTGCACAATTCTTTTTAGGGACCATATGCAAGGCTGATGAGACTGAAGATGAAGACGTCCTGCATAAACCCAATTTGACCATATGGTCGAATTCTAATTTAGCTATTTTAAATTTGTTACTGTCTAGTCTTCTAGGTCTGGAAAAAGGCAGTTGGCCTTTTGTTTGGACCGTATGTACAACATTGTGTCGAACTGGTAAATCGTAGCGTGGAGGCTGAGTTAACGCGGGAAATCTTGATAAAATTTTGTTATACCCACTATCAAAAGAACAATGTCTTGGAGATGGGCTCTCAGCATTAATCATAATTCCATTAACACTTAATTCCGTATTTCCGTCAATCAGTCGTTTATTTCTTAAATCGACATTTAAATTAAATTGAGTAAGAAAATCGGCACCAATAATAGGTTTATTCACACTAGCAACAATAAAAGGAAACGTAAAATCTCTCCTCAATCCGAAATTAATTTTAAGAAGTTTAGTTCCGTATGTGTTAATCGTTGATCCATTGGCCGCTGAAAGAATTAAACTATTATCTTTCTTGTATTTACCAAAATAAACGTTAGGGACCACCGATAGTTCAGCTCCTGTATCTATTAAAAATTTAAATTTATTTTCTTTGTCGAAAACAAAAAGTCTACTGGACTTTCTCGGAACATAATTTTTAACACACGCTGAAGGAATATTTAGTTTTTTGAATTGATAAAACTACAAGGTTTAATGCATCTTTTAGCTTTATCTCCAAACTTGTAGTGAAACCAACAAAATGGTTTATTGTTACCATTGAAATTATCCCTTGATCTGCTTCTACTTCTGGACCTAGGTCTAAATTGAAAATTTTCATCTTTATTAAAAGCAAGTTTCTTAATTAAATTAGTTAAATCATCAATTTTGTTTTCTAAAAAAATTATCTTTTTATTTACATCAGTACCATTTATGTTGCAATTTTCAAAATTCTGGAATGGATTTGTTGAATTATTATTAATTGCAGAAATAAATTGAAATTTTGAGAGTTCATAAATTTTATCTGCTAAAATAAGTAGATCTTGAATGTTTTGTTTTCCTGATGACATCAAAGCGATGTTGATACTAGAAGGTAATTTCCGCATCCAAAGCTTTTTGATTAAATCCTTTCCTAGGTTGGCTGAAGACCCAGCTAAAATTTCCATCGATCTATAGAATTCCGAAGGTTTTCTATCGCCCATTTCAGAGTTACAAAGGAGTTGTTCCAACTTCTTCTCTTCTGATTCCGTAAATCGTTGGATCAAAGTAGATTTCAGAACTTCGTATTTGTCCTCTTGAGGTGGACTTTGGATGATATCTAGAACATTCATTATTATTTCTAATGGAAGAGCTTGGATAACATGTTCATATTTTGTGTTATCCACTCTAATTCCCTTCGAATTAAATTGGCTCTCCACTAGTGTTCAGAATTAGCAATTTAATTTCTGACTTTAATAGAAAGGTGCCGGAAGGGTGTGATTCAATTGAAAGATAACTTTTTGCTAACAATTAAAATATAATTTATTCTTTATAATAATTGATTCTCTCGAATATAAACTCAATATAATTCAATTTGATCTTTACTTCGATACTGATTTAGGATTTTTGACTTCTTGTATGGTAACTGAAACAACGCCCTCTATTCGTCGGAGTGCTTCGATTGAAGTTTCGCCTGATGTATTCTTCACTTAGTTGCCCAACGTTGCCAGAAATAATGCCTGTTGAGCTGTACGCTGGTTTAGTCTTGGAACTTGTTTACGATTGTTTGCTGCTTTGCTGCACTGCCTTGTATAGTTGCTGCGTAGTTTCTTCCGATCTGATGTTGTGCAAATTCGTCCCTCTGTGGTTGATTTGATATAACTGCTGAAATCAACTTTGATGATTAAGTTACTGGTCAAAGACTTCAGAACTGTCTTTGATTTACGATTTGTGAGGAAAAGACTTCAATTCTGTCTTTTAGAATGCTAACTCAAAACTTTAGCAGATTCTTGTGATGGACGAAAAGACTTCAATTCTGTCTTTTAGAATGCTAACTCAAAACTTTAGCAGATTCTTGTGATGGAAGAAAGCCTCAATACCAGCTTTGATTGAAATTGCCCTTATTTAAAAAATGCTCAGAACAGATTTTATTTTCTAGTTCAAATCGCTAGAAATGTTAGACGCAATCTGATTTGACTTCGTTTGTACGCCGGTATTTATTTTACTTCGAATAATAGCTTTAAGTGGGGATGGCAATATTGCCTTATGGTACATAATGTCTGGTTATGTATTTGAGCTGTGCTCGATATCTGTCGATCAGCTGTTCTCCTTCGCACTAGTAGACGTCAAATGGTGTTGTTATTTTTTAGGTAAGTATTTTTATTCTTGTTCTTAGATTATTTACTAATTTTAGTTTATATTTTAGGACTCTTCGTGGGCTTGGTGGGGTGTTTTCGAGGAGGAGCTTGGAATTAGGGTTGACAGATAAGTATTTTTGGATTTTGTTTTGGTTTTTTACTAATTGTTTTGATTTCCAGCTTTCTTGAGTTGCCGACGGCATTTCAACGAATTGTGATGATGACCACGATGGACTGTTAATTTCCCTGGAGTTTAAGGAATAAGTATTTAATATTCAGTTCAGACCGATTAATTTATTTTTATTTTTCAGATGGTGTTTTCTATTTTTGATTTCAGGTATTGGTTTGTAGCCGGAACATTCTCCCCGCCTTGAAGCATTCAGCTTCAAAAAAAAACAATAAACTGTGTCGTGCATAATAAAACATTTGTGCAATTCAATTCTTTTTTATTATTATTCTTTACACTCTTTTACGCTGAAGGCGCACTTGAACTTTGTTTTGCTTTTTTGTAAATCTAAGAATACCATCCTTGGTCGGCATCCTGAATGATTTTTTCGCCTGCTTGATTTTCGCCCATGGGAGTGTGAGGTGACGAATTTTCTCCCATAAGTCCCTGTCTACCTGTAGATTGGGTGGCGGTTGTTGTTTGCGCTGACGATATTCGTCCAGTGAAATGCGCCTTTTTTCTATTGTGTTGGTGGTTTCTTCCTTCGGTTGGATTCTGTTGGCCTTTGATGTTGGAATAGGACGAGGCTGGGTTCTCTTTCTGATTTCTGGCCCGCTGGGAACTGCCCCAAATGGTCTCTTAATTATCGGCCTTTTTGGTGATAACGGGAGGTTCCTGAAGTCCGATATTGTTGATCGTATACTCGATGATGTTGAGGGCCTTGGAATCTTATTTATTTTCGGAATATCCATGATTTTTTTTTTGGTTGCACTAAACTTCTAGATATGGCGAATTTTTCACTGGAGCAACGGTTGGGTTTAATAACGGGCATTTCTAGATTCCTTTTATTTTGAAATATTGGTAGTCAAGCTGTTTAATTCTTGAGGTTGTGGTCTTAGCTATTTTTTATTTTTTCTGGCGGAAATGCCTTAGTGCTGCTGGGCTGCAGTCGTGTTTGTAGGTAATAAACAGATTTTTGTGATGGGTCTTTTTATGATGTTATTTTTTGTTCGCACCGTGACTACTCGGATTAAGTTGTCATGTCCGGGATGCGTATCTATTATTCTTCCTAATAACCATCGAGACGGTGGCATTCGCTCATCCTTTATGAGAACTAAATCATTAATTTTTACTTCTGCCGTGGGTTTAAGCCATTTTGGTCTTTGTTGGAGACGACTTAAATATTCACTGCTCCAGCGGGTCCAGAAATTCTGAAGTAGACGTTGGATCAGCTGATATCGGTTCAACCGATTTATATTTGTGTCTAATAGACTAGGTTCTGGTGGTGTTAATAGTGGACCACCTATAAGGAAGTGTCCTGGAGTTAATGCCGACACGTCCTCTGGATCTTGAGTTATTTCTGTGAGTGGTCGGGAGTTTAGCGTTGCTTCGATCTGGGTTGTGAGCGTACTAAATTCTTCATATGTTAATATCGTGTCTCCAATCGTTCGCTTAAGGTGATATTTCACCGATTTTACTCCGCTTTCCCATAATCCTCCGAAGTGGGGTGAGGCTGGAGGGATGAAATGCCATTTAGTCCCTTGATTCTCCATGGCTTCGGCTAGTTCTTGTTCCAATTTTTTGTTGGCTTCCACCTTATGACGTATGAGGACGTTATTCGCTCCGAGGAAGTTGGATCCACAATCGCTGTATATGTCGGAGCATAACCCTCGTCTTGCGATAAATCTTCGAAACGTTGTGAGGAATCCTTCTGTGGAGGCATCGGTAACTACTTCAAGGTGAATGGCTTTTGTCACCATACAAATGAACAGTGCAATGTATCCTTTTTGTCTTCGAGCGTTTCGTGTTTTTGAGAGTTTTAAGTCGAATGGACCACAATAATCCACTCCGGTGTGAGCGAAGGGCCTAGCAGGACGGACTCTATATTCCGGGAGATTGGCCATTAGTTGTGTATGTCCTTTTGCCTTTTGTCTGAAGCACTGCATACATTTGTTGTTGTGATGTCTGACTGCATTTCGTGCGTTCAATATCCAATATTTTTGTCGGAGGATATTTAGCATTATCTGTGTACCACCGTGTAGTGTCGTACGATGGATGTTGTCGATGATCAGCTTGGCCAATGGACTTTTTTCTGGTATAATAATGGGATGGCTTTCGGAGAATGTTGTATTGGCATTCTGGATGCGCCCACCTACCCTTAGGATTCCTTCTTGATCGAGGAACGGAGTCAATTTTATTAATTTACTTTTGTTAGGTACTGGTTGCTTAGATTGTACTGCTCGTATCTCCTCTGCGAATTCTTGATTTTGGATGAACTTTATCCAACACTGTAGAGCTGTTTGGATCTCCTTTGAAGTTAGGTAGACAGTTTGGGGGGGGCAAGTTGTTGCTCTAGATGCTTTCAGCCATCGTCGACAATAGGCGGTCACTCGAAGTAATTTTGTTAATGATGAATATCTGTTGATCAGATCATGATTGGAGAAATTGGTTGCGACATGTGAGCTGATGATGCCTTTCCGTTGTCCCATCGTGGTATCTTGAATTTCCTTCTGCTTGGGCCAGTTCTCCTTAGCCTGAGTGAGCCATGTTGGGCCCACCCACCACAGTTCATGTTGCTTTAGTTCACTCGGTGTTAGTCCTCTTGTGGCGCAGTCAGCAGGATTTTCTTCTGTGCGGATATGGTTCCAGCTGCCTTGATCTAATAGTTGATGAATTTGTGACACTCTGTTTGCCACAAATGTTTCCCAAGATGATGGGTGTCTTCTTAACCAAGCAATTACTATTGTAGAATCTGTCCATGCGTGTGTTGTTACGTGTTCGAGTTTCATGTCGTTTTTAACCCGGGGCAGTAATTTGGCCAGCAAATGTGCTCCACATAATTCCAATTTTGGTAAAGAAATGGTTTTTATGGGTGCAACCCTGCCTTTGGCGGCTATCAGGTGGCAGTGAATGGTTCCGTCTTCGCTCTGAGTTCGGATATATGCGGCTGCTGCGTATGCTTTAATGGATGCATCGCAGAAACCGTGGAGTTCAATGTGTTGGTTTTTGCTATGGGTCTGAATCCATCGAGGGATTTGTATAGTTTGAATTGCTTGGAGCGCTGTTCGGAACCTACGCCATTGTTGTTAAATAGTGGTTGGGACTGTTTCATCCCATTCGAGCTTTGTGAGCCAGAGATTTTGTATTAAAATCTTGGCGTTGATAGTCACTGGTGTGAGCCATCCAATTGGGTCGAATAACTTTGCGATCTCTGATAGTATGAAAAGAGATTTCTCGATCGCTTTCAGGAACTTCTTCTAGAATAGCGTTATGATTTGCAGCCCATTTTCGCAGCTCTAGACCTCCAGACCGAAGAAGTTGAATCAGTTGCTTCTGTTTGTCTCTTGCTTCTTCTATTGTGTCTGCGCCGGTCATTAGATCGTCGACATAAAAATCGTTAAGCACTGCATCGGAGCCGGTTTTGTATGTTGTTGACGCATCTCTGGCTAATTGATGCATGGTTCTGATGGCAAGAAACGGAGCACTCTTTGTTCCGAAAGTAACTGTTAGTAGCTTGTAATCTTGTATGGGTTGATTTGGTGACTCTCTCCATACGATTCGTTGAAATTCGGAGTCATCAGGATGTATTCGTATCTGGCGGTACATCTTCTCTACATCGGCCATGTAAGCGATGCGGTGCTTTCTCCATCGCATGAGGGTAGACATCAATGATTCCTGTATCACCGGTCCATTCAGCAATATGCTATTCAATGATCTTCCGTTGGTAGTAGGACGAGAGGCGTCGAATACTACCCGAAGCTTGGTGGTTGTGCTGCTTGGTTTGAGGACGGCGTGGTGAGGTAAGTAGCAGCATCCGTAAGTTGTTGTGTTGTTGGGACCTTGGGTTTGGAATGCTGGTTCTGGGATGCTGGTAGCTACCATGTGTCCTAACGTTAGATACTCACGTATGCACTTTACGTAATCCGCCTTCAAGGCTGGATCCTGTTGGAAACGTTTTTCCATCTGCAGTAATGTTCGAATCGCTATTTGTCTTGATGCGCCAAGCAATGTTTGGTTTTGATTGTCTGCAAATGGGAGGCGAACCTGGTATCGTCCGTCGCTGCATCTGATGATGTTGTTAGCGAAGTGGTTTTCGCACTGCGTTTCTTCGTTCGTCCACTTGGGTCTGGACGGAAGTTCTTCTAATTCCCAGAACCTTTTTAACTCGTTGTCAGGTGAGACTTGCGTGAAGAACGTTTGTAGGGTGGTGTTTGTTTGTAGTACTGGTGAGATCTTCCCAGTAATAATCCATCCAAACATCGTGTTTTGGGCTGCTAGAGACTTATTGTTGACTTTTCTTAAGCCGTCCAGGATGATCGTGGGGAAGATATCTGCTCCCAGGAGGATGTCGATGTGTCCCGGCCTGTGGAATGTTGGATCCGCGAATTGGAGACCCTTCAAATGAGCCCAATCCTTGCTGGAACATTCGTCGTTTGGCAATGGATTGGTGATTTCGTTGATCACTAGCGCCTGAGCCTTGATGATTTTTGGTTGTTGTTTTCGTGTTTTTAGTTGCAGTGTGACCATGTCTGTAATTTTCCCGCCTGGTAAGGTGCCGATTACGGTTAATGCGGTATGTACTGACTCCCTTTTGAGTCGTAGGCTTTGAACGATTTTTTCACACACAAATGAAGATTGAGATCCAGGATCGATTAGTGCTCTACAGACCTGCTGTTGTCCAGTTGGAGATACTACGGTGACCAATGCCGTTGCCAATAGTATTTGTCGGCAGTCCTGAGGCGCTGCTCGTGATAGGTATGCTTGTATCTGACTGTTTGGTGAATCATTACTCGAATTTGTTGACGGTGGATCACTATTGTTGTTGTTGACCTGATTCGTTGATTGGACTCTATGTAGAGTCGTGTGATGAGCTTTTCCACATTGGAAACATCTAGTTTTGCTGGGGCAGTGTGGGGCACGATGATTAGTTCCCAAACAGTTTATGCACAGATCTTTCGATTTTACTATTTTGAATCTCTCGTCTATGTTTAGTTGCAAATATTTGGGACACTTTCTCATGGGATGTGGGCCCTTACACAGGATGCATGTGGTGTGGTTCGATATATGAAATATCTGAGGTTTTCTTCGTGGATGTTCCCTGAGTTTAGTTGTCTGATGTTCACTCTTGCCACTTGTAGGTTTGTTGACAGCTTCCAACGTCCTAAACCTGGTTTCTAAGAATTCACGTAGCTCTGCCCATGTTGGAATCGATCGCCTTGATTTGGTACTCTGAGACTGTTCCCAAAGTTCGTGAGTCTCGGCTGGTAATTTCTGGACGATCAAGTGGATGAGAATGGGATCCCAATTTTGTGTTGATATCTCCAAATTCTCAATGGCAGTGAGGCATTCGTGGGTCCTTGTCTTTAGCTCCTTAATGGTTTGAGCTGATTCATGATTGGATTTTGGTTGACCGAGCAGAATATCGAGTTGTGTCTTCAACAATGCTCTTTTGTTGTCATAATTCTCGACGAGCAGTTTCCATGCTGGCTCATAGTTGGCGTCGCTTATTAACGTGTTGCTGAGGAGTCTCAATGCTTCCCCGGATAGATGAGCCTTAAGGTATTGTAGTTTTTGTGCTCCGGATAATGATGGTTTGTTGTGGACGAGACTGGAGAATAGATCGAGGAATGATGGCCAAGATGCATAATCTCCTGTGAATGTAGGTATTGCGATCCTCGGGAGCTTCACATCATTGTTGTGAGCAATGTGGCTGTTATTTAGCTCTGTAGATGATTGTTCAGCTCTTGAGTTTGTGCCTGGAACATCCTTGTGATAATCCTCATCGATGTTGCTGTATATTTCAACATATGCCTGTTCTGTGTCTGAATACCAGTCATCCTTGAAATACGGTCGTTCTTTCTCATCCTTCGCTGTCTTTGCTGCTATTATTTGTCGGTGGTTGGTTTTGAATTCTAACCAGTCGTCGTCGAGCAGCTTGAGCTTTTTTTTGAAATATTGCTCAGTTTTCCTGGATGGCCCATCCTTCAGGTAGTTTCTGAATGATTTTTCGTATTTTTCTCGTATTTCGGCCTGCTGACTTATCAAGGCATCCATATTGGTTTTGCGATTTAGTTTATCTTATTTGAATCACTATCCGGCTCGAAGGACCAATGTTCAGAATTAGCAATTTAATTTCTGACTTTAATAGAAAGGTGCCGGAAGGGTGTGATTCAATTGAAAGATAACTTTTTGCTAACAATTAAAATATAATTTATTCTTTATAATAATTGATTCTCTCGAATATAAACTCAATATAATTCAATTTGATCTTTACTTCGATACTGATTTAGGATTTTTGACTTCTTGTATGGTAACTGAAACAACGCCCTCTATTCGTCGGAGTGCTTCGATTGAAGTTTCGCCTGATGTATTCTTCACTTAGTTGCCCAACGTTGCCAGAAATAATGCCTGTTGAGCTGTACGCTGGTTTAGTCTTGGAACTTGTTTACGATTGTTTGCTGCTTTGCTGCACTGCCTTGTATAGTTGCTGCGTAGTTTCTTCCGATCTGATGTTGTGCAAATTCGTCCCTCTGTGGTTGATTTGATATAACTGCTGAAATCAACTTTGATGATTAAGTTACTGGTCAAAGACTTCAGAACTGTCTTTGATTTACGATTTGTGAGGAAAAGACTTCAATTCTGTCTTTTAGAATGCTAACTCAAAACTTTAGCAGATTCTTGTGATGGACGAAAAGACTTCAATTCTGTCTTTTAGAATGCTAACTCAAAACTTTAGCAGATTCTTGTGATGGAAGAAAGCCTCAATACCAGCTTTGATTGAAATTGCCCTTATTTAAAAAATCCTCAGAACAGATTTTATTTTCTAGTTCAAATCGCTAGAAATGTTAGACGCAATCTGATTTGACTTCGTTTGTACGCCGGTATTTATTTTACTTCGAATAATAGCTTTAAGTGGGGATGGCAATATTGCCTTATGGTACATAATGTCTGGTTATGTATTTGAGCTGTGCTCGATATCTGTCGATCAGCTGTTCTCCTTCGCACTAGTAGACGTCAAATGGTGTTGTTATTTTTTAGGTAAGTATTTTTATTCTTGTTCTTAGATTATTTACTAATTTTAGTTTATATTTTAGGACTCTTCGTGGGCTTGGTGGGGTGTTTTCGAGGAGGAGCTTGGAATTAGGGTTGACAGATAAGTATTTTTGGATTTTGTTTTGGTTTTTTACTAATTGTTTTGATTTCCAGCTTTCTTGAGTTGCCGACGGCATTTCAACGAATTGTGATGATGACCACGATGGACTGTTAATTTCTCTGGAGTTTAAGGAATAAGTATTTAATATTCAGTTCAGACCGATTAATTTATTTTTATTTTTCAGATGGTGTTTTCTATTTTTGATTTCAGGTAATGGTTTGTAGCCGGAACAACTAGTACAAACCACGCTTCCGGGCAAGGCGACCAAAAGCTTGGCAGTTTAACAGAAGAAGCACCGATATCCATACCAGTAGATGAATTTTCCTGAGCTTCTGTACTCATATTTTAAAACACTAATTAAAACTTTACGTAAAACTTCGCGAACGATTGCGCTAAAAGAGTATGGTTGGTTGAAGCCGAACGTGCAATATTTTTTTTAAAATCGTAAAGAAACAACAAGGAAATAAAATGAAAAACCCAAAGAGAAAGAAATATTAATTGTCACTACTATCTTAGAAAAAGTAAAAATATGTGTTTTTGTTTGTAAAAATTTTTTTAAAACTAAAATAATGTATTTTAATTAAAATTAAAATTCACTTCCCTTATTACTTTTAATTAAATTCCTTTGGAAAAAGGACAATTTTCTTTCTTCTATATTTTCTTTCTTCTATGTTTTTCTTTCTTCTATATTTTCTTTCTTCTATATTTTCTTTCTTCTATATTTTTCTTTCTTCTATACTTAAATCCTGTGTTTTCCTGTCGGGGTCACCAGATGATCGGGGTAGAATTAGCTATTCAGTAAATAAGACTCCTGCTCGATGAGCTTTAACTAGCCCGTCATTAAATAGTTAGTGATAAACTTTTATTTTTATTTTTAATATTTATTCGTTCATTAATTATTATGCTTAGTGATAAACTTTTATTTTTATTTTTAATATTTATTCGTTCATTAATTATTATGCAATTTGAATTTAAACACGATTTAATTACAATCAGTTAAAACCGTTACAAAGATTTAAAAATTATTAGAAGACTTCCGAGTTTACAATCTTTATTACGACTGTACAAAACCAACTTTCATATTCAACTCTCACATTTACATTTTTTTATTTTACAAATCAATTATTTGTGTAGCTATCCCGAGTAAAAATAATTATATAGAAAGATATATAATTGGATATATTTATATATAAATTAATTATATATGAAATTTGGCCCGATATAATTTTATAGAAATATATATTTTTATATATAATAAGGAAAATCATATACAATTGTATAGAATTGTATATAGGCAATTATATCTTTTATTTCGCCGATTTTCTCAGACATGGAATGCTCTATATGCTTTTTATCGTGGTAGGGCCAGTTATTTTTAAGAGCGCGATCCTGGCTAAACTCTAAAACAGATATAATGAGATATTTTTGACAGCATACCTATAATAACTTTTTCCCATCATTTTTCAGCCACACACCTTTTTCTTGAGGTCTTTCTCCACCCTCGATTGAGCTTTGGGAGTGCGACTGGAGAATGTGCATTGTAGTATGCGATTTTCCCGAAAATCTCCATCTACCAACTGATATTATTTATTTCATCAAAATTATTGTAAGGCATTATATATTATTTTATATCGCTATATATGATCAGATATAATTGCACAAATTCATTTATAGACTTTATATACAGTTTTATATAATGATATAGAGTTATATATCATCCCATGTTGAACTGTAAATGATACAATATATAATTCTATATTATTATATATTATTATATACAATTATATAAAATCGTCTAAAACTGTTGAAATATTTTATATAAGATTTTATATAATTTGATATAAATATATATGATTATATATTTTTCTATATAATTATTTTACTCGGGATGTTTCCTAAAATTTTATTTCCTATACAGTGTCTACATACGTGATTGTGTTTTTTTATAAAAGTATTTTCAAGGTAGTAGTGAAAATTAAAATATCAATGACATAACACTGTACTCCAAAATTGTAAGTACACTAAGAAAAATAAATCAATCAACAAAATTATCGTAACCAATACTAACAAATATTACTGCGTAGCGACTGCTACACTGGGCAATAAATTATTTCCGACCGTATGTATATGGACGAAAATTTACAGTGGTTACGGATCACAGACCACTGGTCAGTCTTTTTAAGCACAAAAACCCATCATCGAAAATGACGCGAATAAGATTGGAACTAGCGGAATATGAATTCGACATAGGCACTTTAAACACAAACGCTGATGCATTATCAAGGATAAAATTAGATTCAGACATATTGAGAGAAATGATTCCGACGCAAATCATGAAAGTAGAAACTAGAAGTACAAAAAGAAACTTACCTGAAAACAATAGTAAGAGAGATGAAGCGTATGGCCAACAATTCATCTATACTTGCACATCAATATCAGAGATCAGGAACGTGAGAATATTAAAGTTTATAAATAAGAATATGCAAGGTGGAAGAAAGCAGAAAGAAAAATATATATTAATAGGAAAGAAAGAAGTATGTATGGAGTATAGTGATAATCTAAAGCTGAACTTAGGTTCGAAATTGGAGAAACTATCACTCGCAATGATAGAGAATGGCATCCGGAAGCTAGCACTATTAGAAAAATAGAAATAGAAGAATTCAAGAAAATTTTCAACATAATACAAAAGAAGTTAGAGAGAGAAAAAGGAGAATCTATAAGAATAATAATATTTGTACCACCAAGACGAATCAAGTGTAAAGAAGAACAAAGAAGAATAATAAAAGAATACCATGATACCCCACACATAGGAGGACATACAGGAATAAAGAAAACGATAAATAAGATTAAACAAAGATATTGTTGGAAAAATATGAATAAAATGACTAAGGAATACATAAATAATTGTGAAAAATGTAAGAAGAACAAAATAGTAAGACATACAAAAGAGAAATTGGTGATAACTGAAACACCTAGCACAAGTTTTGAAATTATAGAAATGGACACAGTAGGACCCTTAAAGCAAAGTAAAGTCTACATATATATACTCACATGTCAATGCCAATTAACGAAATATGTTGAGACATTCCCAATGGAGAACAAGGAAGCAAAAACAATAGCAAAGATATTAGCAGAAAAAATGATATTAAGATATGGTGCTTTCAAAGTTATCAAAACAGATATGGGCACGTAATTTGTAAATGAAACATTCAGAGAAATATGCAAGATTTTCAAAATCAAACATAATACGTCAACTCCATTCCACCATGAATCATTAGGTGCGATAGAAAGAAACCATAGAGTATTAAATTAATACTTATTGACCACAGCAGAAAATGAAGAATGGGACGAATGGCTCTCATACTCCACGTTTTGTTACAATGTGACTCCACACTCGGATACAGAATTTACACCTTTTGAACTGATATACGGGAAATTAGCAACATTTTCGAACTACGCAGAGGTAGAGAGAAAAATACTATATAATGTCGATGACTACTCAAAAGAACTAAAATTCAGACTACAACAAGCTCAAATATTAGCAAAGGCAATAACTGAAAAATCAAAGATAAAAAGAAAAGAAAATTATGATAAAGAAACAAATAGTTTGAATATAGAAGTAAATGATAAGGTAAAGATTAAGATAGGTAATAGAAGAAAAAATCAGGCACCTTATAAAGGGCCATATGTAGTGGTAGAAACGAATAATGTAAATTCGAAAATTAGACTAGAAATTAATAAAATAAAAGAAATACATAATAATAGGTTAGTTAAATATTAATATAAAAATTTTCCTTCAATAGGAAGAAAAATTTTTTCCCTGAAGGGAATACAAGTTGATTTAAATTATGACAGTTGTATTAAACAACTATCGGCTACTGTATTGCAAGTGGATTTCATAGGGGAATAGATTATGCAACGTAAATTTAATAAGCTAAGTAACATAAGTCGGGTAATTAGGTAGTATAAATAGTTGTAAGGATTTTGTAAATATTCATTAATTCCCTGTACTCACTTCGAGTAATAACGGCAATAACTTGCCCTGCGGGAATAAAAGTATTAATAAACAATAAACTTATTTAAATTTAATAGAGACTTTAAACTACTTAATACTACACCAAATAAGGCGGCATTAGACGCCACTCGCAAAGGCTGGTTCACTAGCCTGGTCGAACAAAAGAAAGT
This sequence comes from Thereva nobilitata, assembly GCA_963855945.1. Classification (NCBI taxonomy): domain Eukaryota; kingdom Metazoa; phylum Arthropoda; class Insecta; order Diptera; family Therevidae; genus Thereva; species Thereva nobilitata. Next base: position 90,764,551 of record OY979694.1, read on the forward strand.
ACAACACAAACATTACAATAGTTCTAATACCTTAACTACTGGCCTCAACTATTAAAAGGAAACAAACAGCAAGGGTTTTAACGTGTCCTGAAAATACATATTTTAAGAAGACCAAAAATTCAACTCTGATCAAAGGTACTAAAAAAAATATTAAGACGGCCAGATCAGAGAAGAAAGTAGAAAAGAAAGCAGAGAAGAAAAAAGAAATAAATAAAGAGAAGGCAGAAGATGTGCAAGAAGAGAAGAAAGAAAAAAAATATGCACCTGATTCTATAGAAGATGATTCCAAGTGTTGGAAAAATTATTTCCACACAGAGAGTAAAACAGACTGGATTAAATGTCCAGAATGGCCTAAATGGCTGCATGAACATACACGTTTTATAAAAATATATGCAATATATGTGGCCGAGAGCAAATAAGAAGAAAAAAATTTAAACAAAAGGAAATAGGCCTATAAGACATCGCTCCCATATGGTGTGGCAACTGTCCCACATATTGTGGGATACACTGATAAAAAAATATGAGTGTGCTTAAGACCACACTTTGGAAGTAAAACTTGGTTGCCCAATAACTGTCGGAATTATTAAAATAATAACCAGCAAGAAATATGCAACAGAAATACAATAAAGTTTTTTTGGTACGAGGGAGTGGTGAGAATCTTACATCTGTCTAGCAGCAAGAAATGCCGGCGACCGGCTGTCTACAACAGGAGACACCGCTGGGGGTCCACACGGAGACGGTAGCGTGAGCTTCCTACTGACTAAACTCACTAACCCTATTGCCTGACGTCATCAATGTGGGGTCACTCAAAAGTTTTCACCAGAGCCGCGGCAGTGGGGCTTACGGATCAGCGACCTACCGCCTATGCTTTCTTTGCGGGAAACGTGACTTCTGCGGAGCTTGATACCCAATTCACCAGCTACGTTAGTTCCCGTAGGTGCTTCGGAAGGTTGATAGCACTCTAACGAGAAGCTCCTGCCTAGAAAAGAACCACTTCCTACTTAAATCTTATTCCCCTCGCTTAATCGGCTTATGCCATTGCGTCAGGGGCTGGATCAGCTATCTAGCAATAATTATTAATTTCTATTTCCATTAAAACCTAAAAACGAAACAATCGGTATATGATAACTGAAATATGTAATATATATTTTAGATTGAAACTGATCTAAATATCGCGTAAAATTTTTACGCAGTTTGCATCGAGTGACGTTCCATATGTCGTGGTGCTTTCATCAACATTATTTGATATCGTTAAATTAAATTTTTCATGCAGAAAACGTAGTAAGGGACGCGCCGTTTCTGATGAAAAATTGATATTAAAATCGCCACTCAAAATCATGGGGATTTCATTGAAGTTTCGACCTAATAAATTTGGAGCTTCCGAAGTATATATGAGAAGATTGTCATGAATGAATTTCACTATTTCGCCTACAGTTTTATGTGGTGATACATATCTTCGTGAACGCTCTCTTGCTAATTCTCTCTTTCGTTTAAGATTTGTATTCGCAAGGGGCTTCAGTTTGTAAATTTGAGTCAACATGAAGACTTACTGAAATTTGTCGAGGGAGCGAATTTTGTATTTGTATAACAGTATCTTGATGTACTGCAGGATAAAGATTATCCTGTTGCGTGTACCTTTGATTTATTTTTTCGTGATATCTTTGTGAATGCTCTCTTGCTAATTCTCTCGAGTCAACATAAAGATTTTCTCGTTCTTGCTCCCTTTTTCTTTTGAGAAAATCACATTGCGCTCTCTGGCCAATTAATTTTGCCATCATAGTTAATATTTTGGTTATTAGCATTCATCTTTAAATAACTAATATACCTTAAATAATACTGGTCACGACCAACGACCACTAATCTAAAGTAAATTTCCGATTTACTTTTTATTAGAATATACAAAATGAGAAACTAAAATTAATGGCAACTTACTTTTTTTATGTTGTGTGAAATACAAAAGACACAAGACAAGACACATTATAATTGTTACGTTAAACTGCAATTACTAGATTGACACATGACACTACATGCATAAGCAATAACAATAACAACAACAATAATAACCGCAGCATAATAATAAAACAGCGGCAATATTAATAAATAAATTTCACTAAACAAACGCTTAAAAATTTGCCTCCAATTCACCAAAAAGCACAAAAAAACAAGAATAATTATTTTGTCACAACATGCACAACTAATAAACCTAACAACAACAATATAACTACATCAACAATAGCGGCAATATTAATAATTAAATTTCACTAAACAAAATATTAAAAATTTGCCTCCAATTCACCAAAAACCACAAAAAACTAAAATAATTATTTTGTCAAAACATGCACAACTAATAGATAATCACAACAACAACAATAATAACCAACAACAAGGGAACAACAGAAACAATATAAAAATTAGGTATTTCTTATAAATAAGATTAAATTTTTTTCCAAAAACCAAATATATTTGGAAGTCACTTTCACTGTCACCGATTTATTAATCTAAATAAAAATAGGTGCGTTTCAGTTTCATTGGAGTACGTACGCCGTCCTCCAAAATTCCACGCGTTATAGGACTCGAGTTTCTTCGCCTCTTGTGCCCCGTCCTCCCCATTTCCAGCGTTATACGAAAGCTCTGACGATTTTTCAATGTGTGAGAGCGTGATGCGAATGAAACCTATTCGCTCTCAAGGAAATTTTTAAGCATAGGCGCGCGTAAAGAAGTTTTACTTCAAAATTTTTTTTGGCTTAAAGCACTTTTTCTTGAACCAAGCAACTCTTCTTTTGGATATAACGAAAAGAAAATTGTCTCGGGATAAGCAATACTCATAGTCGTTTTATTGTTTTGACTTTATTCATAGTAAATTGTCCAAGCTTTCTAATTTTGGAAAAAAAATATTGGTTAACTACGTATTTTTTGGAGAAAAAGATAGTTGAAGTTGATATTTTTATTAAAAAAATTGAAAATTTTGATTTGATGGCTCATTACTCTGGAAGTTGGAAAGGTAGAACCTTAAATTTTTCAGTTTTTGATAGTTGGAAGTATTCTGCATAAAAGAGTGCATTTTTTAAGCTTAGCTTGGCTCTTGGTTCTCGAGAATCTGGCAGTACATGGAAAAAAATGGAAAAAAGCCGTTTTGCTAATTTCTCGATAACGGTTCTTTGGAAAAAAAATTAGTGTCATTTTCGTTTTCAGCGACCTCAAATTAGGTTAAAAAACACTTTTTTCATTAGGTTCATTTTTCGTGTCAACTAGTGAAATCGGTTTTAATAGTTGTGATACATTTTTAGAGCTTGAAAGTCCGTAAACGAAAAAAGTTCGATGAATTAAAAATTTAGTTTCTTAAGTAAAAATTAAACAATCTTATTTCGAGAAAGAAATATGTCGAAAAATATAAGTATTGAGCGAAGAAATACGATTGCTTGGCTCAAGAATTTCCAGTGTCTTACTCTGAGACAGCATTCTCATGTTAAGACTGAAAAACTTTTCTACTCAAGACAACGAAACGAAGACTATCGAAGTGCTGGAATCAAGACAATTTTTTTTATCAGTGTAGACGCCTTTTTGACAGTGATTTAATTTTGGTTTTTTATTTTTATAATGATTAAAAATTAAATTTTTTTTTGTGAAGATTTTGAAGATTAATATCATTCCTTTTGATTAAAACTGTTTTTTATTTATATCTATTATTAGGTTTTTTTACAATAGAGTTTAACCAAAATGTGCGGCATCTCACCCACAACTACCCTAGCTACTAATATTATAAATGCGAAAGTAACTTTGTCTGTCTGTGTGTCTGTTACGCTTTCACGCCTAAACCGATTTTAATGAAATATTGTACAGAGATAGATTAGACCTTGAAGAAGGACCTAGGCTAGGTCGCGAAAAAAGGCTTGAAGGGGAAATAAGGGATGAAAGTTTGTATGGGAGTCCGTCATTATTGCGTAGTATTGGTGCCAAGTCAAGAGGGGGGTTCCAAGATGGCGGCCGAATTTTGCAATTGTGTTCCCTGACACTCGAGATGGATATCAAATGAAAGGGTAAGACAAGTAGAATACAATTAGCTATGTGGGGTGATTCAAAACTCAAAATGGTGGCCAACACAAAATTGCGAGTTATCTTTTTCTTCGGTATGACCATCAAATGAAAGAAAATATAGTGCAGTAAGCGGTGTGCCGTCATTTTAAATCTAATATGATGGTCACTACAAAATGATGGAAGACATAAAAGTAGAAAATAAAAAATATAGTTTAAAAAAACTAAAAAATAGGCTTTTATTTTAAAATGAACTAAAAAGTAAAAAATAATTTTGAATGTAAAGTTTTTATTGCTCCAGCCAGTATATAGAACAACCTACCTACCAACAAAGGCTAATGCGATTGCAATGGGACTTTCACTGGAAGATTCAGTATTTTCTTGGGCATGTTTTAGGTTGCACTCGGTTCAGACTATTGATTAAGATGGAAAACTTGATCCGATAGTCGGAGAAAAGCGAGTGGAAACTTTTTTTATCATTCCAATTTTGAACCTCAAAGCTAGGAACGGTTAATCCGATTTTAGGACTTTCACGGGATGATTCAGAATCTTCTTAGGCGTTTAGCGTATTTTTCACCATTTAGTCCAGGAGGGATAAAAAAAGTTGAAATAAATCTACCCTGCGATTTTTGGACGCTATAATTAAGAGAAAATAGTAGGAATTCAATGAATGTGTTTTGGATAAAATCGGTCCAGGCGAACAGGTGGAAAAAGTTAATAATGGTAGCGAAAACAGATTTTTCAACGTTTTAGGTGCGAAAAAATTTTGTTTTTGGAAAACAAAAAATAGTACGCAATAGCGCTTAAAAAGACGAGAGTTTTGGACAATTGAAATCGGTCAACAGGTTTTTGCAAAAAAAATAAAAACCGCGAAATATGGCCATTTTTTGACATTTAATTACAGGGACTGTAATTATTGTAGAACCTTGTTTCAGGGCTTAAATTGTGGCTGTTAGTGCCTACCTACAATAAAAATTTCATGCAAATTTCGTGCAAATAATTATAACTTTTCGCATAAATCTCAAAAATGTAAAAACAGCCGTTTCAGGAAAAAAGTTTGAACAACGCCCACAGTGGAACCCATTTTCATGAAAAGTTGGTGAGGTTCGATTTAATACCTCATAAACGCGTTGGGAAATCTTTCTGCCGGCCGAGGTTCCTGCGATGAAAATTTACGAGCGTTTTCACATATGCCTACTAAATAGAAATCCACACCATATTCCACTTCATTTAACTTGCATTGTTTGTTAGTTTGTTCGGTTCAAATCATCCAACTGAATTTTGACCCATTTTCATATAACCGATGAACTTCAAATTTTGTAAATATGTATAGTTCGCGTGACAATGCAATCTGACCAGTTTGTACGAAAATGAAGATGGCGGCCGATTTTTGCAATTGTGTTCCCCGACCCCCGCAATGCGTATCAAATTTAACGGCATGACAGGTAGAATACAATTATATATGTGGCGTCATTCCAAATTCAAAATGGCGCTCAACACAAAATGGCGGCAGACAGACTGTAAAGTAGAAAATATAACCCATCCACTTCAAATTTTGCACACATGCGTAGTTCCCGTGAAAATGCAATCAAGCCATTATGTAAAATAATAAAGATGGGGCTCCAAGATGGCGGCCAATTTTTGCAATTGTGTTCCACCGAGCCCGCACGGCATTGGTATCAAATGAAAGTGCGTGACAGGTAGAATACAGTAAGCTGTGTGACGACGCACCACGCCTTTTTACATTTAAGTAAGTGGCTGCAGCAATAAAAACTTTACCTTTAAAGTTATTTTTTACTTTTTGGTTCATTTTAAAATAAAACCGTATTTTTTTATTTTTTTTAAACTATAAATTTCTTGTTTTTGTAGTAATAAAATATATAGTAAAAATATATAATAATAAATATACATATATTATCAAATAACTTTATTTGTTAAAAGAGAAATCTAGAAACTTTTTTTTATTCTGCCATATTACAATATTTTCACTTTATATGAAAAACTAATTCCAGACACAAAAATCTTTAAAGGACACTGGCGTTACGAATGTCAAAGCGATTAGATCTACGGTGTTACAGGCGCAATATTAGGTAACAGCCCTTTTAGTGCAGTACTAATAAGTTGCAAACGGCAAAGGTGTACATTTAAACTTGCGGGATTACGATCTCTAAAAAGAAAAAAGAACAAAACACTTGAACTGATTATAGAGGTTCTTCCACCCAGTGAACCGCCTGTGCGGGTGTAACCAATATTGTTAAATAGTCCATGGAAATGGTATTTTAACATTGAAAAAATGCAGGACAAGGTTTTTTTTGGGGGTTGTTTAGGCTGGTCGGTGTAAGTTTAAATTTGAGTTTTCGACTATATCTCCGTAACAGTAAATCTAACAGAAAATTTGTAAGGACGTTTTTTGTTTAGAATTAAATTATCTACAATTTATTATATAAGCTTTTTTGTCGTAAATTGAATAATTAAGAAGTTATAAGCCTTAGAACACAAGAATTAGTCACAGTATTTTCTTTTAAGGGCTATAACTTTTTTTCCTCCAATTTTAACAAAAAAAAATAACAAGTTTTTTTAGAGGGTTTCATAACGAATAATTTTCATTCACCTTTTTTTAATTTCATTCACTAAGAAGAGGGGATATATGCAATTATTAATTAATTATGGGGCTTTTCGATAAATTTATAAAATTTCACCTAAAAACAGCAGTCATCCTCTAGATCAGTGTTTCTCAACCTTTTTAGTGTCGCGACCACCCGAAAAGCCAAAAAATTAAGTAAAAAATCTTGCAACCCCCTCACTATAATTTTGGTTGAAAGTTAAAAATCTAAGCATTTGGAGCGATTTTCTCTGCAAGCAACCAAACATTGAGTCTGATGGAGATGACAGTAAAAACAAACATGTTTGATCGGGCTCCATTCTCTTCCGTCTAGATCAGCCGTAAAATCAAATTATTTCCGTGAAAATCCTGGCTAAATTCTTGGATTTTATACGGTTGTTATAACATTTCTACGAGGCTGGACAGAAGAAGAAAACCACAACACCACCTGGGGGGAATATAACCTCGAAAGGTAAACCAATTTAACTACCTGGTGTCCACAGTCATCGAAGATAACGATGAAACGATAAACATGCAAAGAAGAATTAAAGCCGCAAATAGAACATACTTGTCACTACTGCCAGAAATGAAATCCAGAGACATCCACAGAAAAATTAAAATAAAGCTCTACAAAACGATCATATGTACAGTATTTCGAGAGTATCTCCCAAAAATCCGCAGACAAGATGTATATATTTGAGGGTTCTCCGAAGGATATAGGCCCAATCAATGAAGGCAATGCATGGAGAATTCGCTACAATCACGAATGGTACGCAGTGGCGTGGCGTGCTTTGAATTGTAGGGGATGCAATCTGGTAAAATTTGTGTGGAAAAACTCCGTTCCGCGGATGCACGTTATATATTCAAAAGGAGTATTAAGATTATCTATATTATGAATAGATAAAATAAGTCTTCCATTGAAATTGCAGCAAGTGTGAGCTACTTTTGGAAGTTTTTGCTTTAAAAACAAGTCGAGAATAGCGGTTCGTTGAGTTGAGTGACTAAAGAAATTTGAGAAACCTGTGATTGACTGAAAGAAGTTTCGTCACTCACGAATCTTGTCACATGATTTCGATAAAACAATATTTAAGCGAAGGGCAAAGCAGTGTACAAAAAGAGCATTTGGAAGTTTCTTTAACTCTAACTTCACTTGCCTTAACTGAAGCTCCGTCATAGCAATTGTAACTTGGAACCACATACGAAATTCTGCATAACATGAACTACATGTTCATGCAAACGAGCTGCTCTTCCATCATCGGAAATATTTTTAAAACTAATGAATGTTTCTTTCGTGTCACCAGAGGAAGAAATGTATCTCAGAGTGGTTGACAACATAAGTAGATCGACAGGAAATATCCGTGGTTTCATCACAAATTATTGCGACAAACTCAGAATTTTGGATTTCAGAAGTCATTTTAATTTTTAGTATGAAATAGCCATTATTAAATCATTTTGAATATTGTTTGATAATCCAAAAAATACTGAGGCTGATTTTTAAGTTCTGGATTATGTTTTGCCAAAAGTGAAATTATTTCATCATAATTTTCCCGATTCATAGAATCTTGACCTTCGCGGTGTCCGCGAAAGACTTGCTCCTGACATGCCAAATGGCAAACATCTGTACAAATTTTAATAATTTTTCGAATCTTTTTAACTAACTCATTGTTCTCATAATTGAGGATTTATAATGAGTGTCTACTAGATTTTCAATCCTTTGGCTTGTACCGAATTTGGAAAGAGCTAAACCAATTTTAAATGCTCGGACGATTTTTGACCATGCCTATCAACGGCTTATGAAAATTATTTAAATCATTAAATCCCGAAGACCGCCAAAGGTTCTTTTCATTTGAAAATAAAATGCAAGGCCAACAAAAAATTTTATGCTTATTTTGACAACAGGTAAGCCAATTCGCGCTATTTTATAATTTAATAGAAAAGTGCCTAGTGCATGTTTTATTTTCACTTAAGATATGTAATATTGGTTTCGGTCTACCATTTTCAATTATGGATCTCTTTTCCGTAAATGAACGCGAGCCAAAGGATTGCTGCAAAAAATCGTCCATTATGCAAAAATGCTTACCATCCCATTATATTTAATAAAGCAAAAAAACTGACATAAATAATATATAAATATTTTTCAATTTATCCAATTTTATTTTCAAACTTACTTTTTAAAACTACTTGCACTATTTTTAACTCACAAAACAAATCGCACCAACTAAATTGCAGGCAAAACAATTTTGTATTTATTTTAATTACTTAATTAATTACTCTAAAAATACTGCTTTTTACTATTTTCTACAATTAAGTCATTAATTTCAAACCACATTGTACAAAACCATTTCCAATTAGATTGCTCATAGAATTGAATTCCCTCCAATCTTATTAGAAAACTTCTCTCCGCTCTCACCCAATAAAAAATATGTTCAAACTTCGTATGGATGCAAAATCTGAATTGCTTCCCTTGGCTCTGGCCACAGGACCAAACGTTCGTTGTGTCTCCCAATCTCCACTTCCCTCTTCATCGACAAGCTCCCACCGAAGTGCGTTCCAACGGACAGTCAAGGGAAGCAATTCAAATTTTGCTTCTCGAAGTCCGCTGGCATGTTTCTTTGCGTTTTCGTATACGAATTCAGAGAGAAGGAGGAGAGAACTTTCGCTCATGGACATATTTTATGCTTCCATTTAAATGATCATTTGGAGGCAATGAATTTATATCTAACAGTGGAGGCTAGAAAAAGCTGTTATAATATAAAGTTAATCTCAGAATGATAAAGTAAAAAAGAAAAGTTTTGTAAAAGAAAAGAATAATTTATTGATAAAATTTGAATTTTTATTTTTATTTCCTAAGAAATTGTAAGGGATGCAATGCATCCCTTGCTTCCAAAGACGCCACGCCACTGATGGTACGACTTATGTACATATACAAAGAGTGCAAACTATCAAGGCAAGCTACAGCGTTTACGTTGGCCCGGTTATGGATGACTCAAGTATACCAAACAAAGCCCTGTAGCTACTATCAGATGGGAAAAGATCAGCTCAAGGTGGGAAGACAATGGTTATTTTAACTCTGGTAAATTAGCGCTAGTCATGCCATTTGACTGTTCCCATTTCACAGAATTGGGGTGTAGAGCCATCGAAGAGGAAGAAGAAGTTATTAGATGGTAATTATTGTGGTCCTTATTTTCAACTTTTTCGATTTTTTTGCAAGGCACCCACTCCAAATATTCTAATGGATGAAAAACGAGGAATTGTGAAGTTTGAGGCAAATCCGAAGGTATTTAGAGGTCGCTACCGGCGGTCAAAGTTTCGAAAAATGTGATTGTATTTTTCCCGGTTTATTATTTAATATTCTTATTAATATTATTTAATATTCTTATTAAAATGTTTGGTTTTGTAGCCATGACTTCCTTATTTGTGAAGCATTTTTTTTTGAAATTTGAAAGTTTGGTTCCGAAGAAGCTGCGTTTAGTTCAGCTTCTGAGGGAACTGTATCAACGCCAACTTTTACGTGAGTGTGAGTTCAATTAAATTGAATGTGTTGGGCTTTTTACGTTGATTTTCTGTGACAAAAAAGCTGGAGATATTACAGCTTCCCTACGTTGTATTAATGGCCCTCGAGACGGCCAAACGGCTTGACTCAAACACGTAGATTTTGGTTTGAGTCAGACTGTCAGACCAATTTGATCGTTTACGCGGTTGGTTTGACGATCAAATTGGTCTGACCATAACCTTCTATAGCGGATACAAACCATGAACACTGCATGAGCACACACACATGGAAATGATTCGGTGGCCCGGGTTTGCTGTCAGATTGCTTGAATGAGATTGAGGTTTTGGGCATATTTGAATAACAAAAATTTATTTCTTTTATCGTTTCTAATTGAACTAGGTAAACTGTTGCGTTTTTTTATCATTCGCTAGTCGAGGCTACTGATAATCTACTGGAAGATAAAGGCAACAATAACACATTTATTAGTATTTAGAGAATAAGTAGCTTGTTAATATACAAAAAATATATAAAAGAACTTTATCCAAATAGTTTCGATTGTCTTATACTACAATATTTGGCGGGAAATTATATGATTTCCTAAACTGTAATGAACGCCCCAGACCTGATCATTGTGTAAAAATATGCATACATTTCCTTTCAGTGCTTACCATTAGCGGAAAATGACACCCAAAGTACCCATGATGGGTATGCAGATAAAGTTCCAGCGACATCACAATGAGTTCTAGTTAGGGGGGAAATATAGATAGCAGATTTTTAAGAAGAAAATTGAATATTATATGATAAGATAACTTCATGTGGCCATCATCGGAAGCAGTTGATAACATTTGTGAATCAGGTGATAAAGAAAGGCTATGTTGCCAAATTTGGTATTAAACTGAACAGTAATTTATTCATATTATTATGATCGTTAGGACTACATAAGAACACGTTATGTAACATCCTCACACACTTACCAGTCACAGCCACAATCACAATTTGAAGCAACATTAGCTTATACCGAGCCATAGCCGTATTTTACGACCTCGTTTCAAGATAGCCCATCATCATACAGCTCTGGCATATCAAATCAGGTCCTTATTTACGCCACGTTATATTCTTATTTGATTACTTTTCGTTCCAGCCAAGCCTTCGTCTGAGATGCGCTTGCTTTGCTACTTTGGATGCGATACGGCGCTCACGCTTTTTTACACTTAAGTAAATTTAATTTATAATTCATTAATTTCATTCTTAGCTTGATTTCGAAAGGTAGCTTGTTCCCATATACTGGCTAGAGCAATAAAAACTTTACATTCAAAATTATTTTTTACATTTTAGGTAATTTTAAAATAAATGCGTATTTTTTAGTTTTTTTTAACTATCTTTTTATAGATTACACCTTTTTATTTCAGACAAATAATGCCGCCTCAGGAAACAAGGTGCTGTTAAATATTCCTGGACAATTATGGAAACGGATTCATCGTCATCCAGCATTCAGCTACAATGGAAATTTAATGATCAACACTTGACATCATTATCGTCGGCTATAATGGACATTAATTAGCATCTCCGGAGTTTCATCGTTCTCTATACTAATTTTAGCTTTAAATTTATAACCAAACATTCACTCAAATTTTGACTACATTCACTCAAAATTTTTCTCTAATCAATAGTTTAATCTGGTAGCACTTATCAAGTATAAAATCTCATCCCCATTTCTATCATTCAAGCAAAGATCACTTCAATCGTTCCGTTATACGTTTCTATCCCCACTTGAAATGAATTCAAGTGAATTAATAAAATTAGTTGCGCGCATGAATCTTTCTCTCTTTTGGATACTGATCATCAGTGAGGTAAGTTGGCTTGGCCTTTCCTTTCCCATAAAACTAACAATTTTTCCTACTTGTTTTTGTGTATTATGACCATCAATTTAATAATTTTCCCTTCTTGTTTTTGGGCTTTATGACATATGGCCATAAACAATTATTAACAATTTTCCCTTCCTGTTTTTGGGCTTTATGGCCATAAACAATTATTAAGAATTTTCCTTTTTGTTTTTGGGCTTTATGACCATAAACAATTATTGATCCATCCTCTTCGTTCTTTTTCCTTAAGTTCAAGGCCAACTACATAGCGTCGGCTAAATTCTTGTTTGCTCCATTCGCCATTTTTTGACATTTTAAGTTAAGAATACTACTAATGGTTTTTGAAGGTTCTCTTTCCGAATGTGAAATCCATTTATCTCTATCTTTTGTAGTTTTCCAGATACGACGTGGGCATCTGTTGATGAAAACTTGTAGGCGCCCCGTGATGAATTGGGTGACTTTCCATCTTTCGCAACCGTACAAAAGAACTGCCTTAAGGTTGGAGTTGAAAAGCCACAATTTGGTGTTAATTGAGATCTCCGTCGAGCTCCATATGTGAGAGAGCATGCATATGCGCTTCGTGCTTTATTTATTCTGGAACTTACGTCTTCTTCTGCACCGCCATTTTCGGTAATAATACTACCGAGGTAGCAGAATTTATCTACCAGTTCCACGTCACCGTTATTCAGCGCTGTACGTGCAATGGTGTTTGCATTTATCCACATTTCTTTAGTTTAAGTCGGATTTAGCCTTAAGCCTGCCGAACTACTTTCTGTTGCCAAATTGTTTAACATGTTTTTGAGGTCCTGGTGTCTGTGGGCCAACAAACAGATATCATCTGCGTAGTCGAGATACTTAAGGCGGTCTACCAATCCCCATTGAAGCCACCTGTTCTACTATCTAGAGCGCTGACAAGGATGTCATTTATTACTATAAGAAATAGTAATGGTGAAAGTAGGCTTCCTTGTCATACTCCTGAGCTCACTTCAAAGCTGTCGGATAATTTTCCATTGTGAAGAACTCTGCATTTGGAATTGTTGTAAAGAGCTTTTATTAATTCTATTACTTTATCAGGCAATCCCCGTTGCCGTACTGCCCGGTCTATGAAAGCAAGGTAAAGGGGGAAACGGAAGGGGCTTTTCCTTTCCCATAAAACTAACTCTGGCGCCAGACGAGAGAAGAGAAAGACTGACGGCGGCCAGGGCGCGTCTTTCTTCTTCATCATGTTTTTTGTGTCGGTTGTTGTTGAAGTTAAAAATGGCATCGAATGAATGCTGTAAGAAAAAATGAATATTTTAAAACATAAATTTTATTAAACAAAGACAATGTTTATCATTTCACTTATTTTTACATCAAAGGTAAATGTCTAATGATGATAAATGTACAAGGATTTTTTTTTTCGTACGCCTCTATTAATATATCTTTAATTTTATAAGCATCACTGAGAATTTTACAAATTATATGAGAATGATGAGAAAAAACACAAAAAATCAAAAACTAATGGCTTCCTTTGAAAGCTTAGAGTCTCCTCTTTAAAATGGTTTTTTTATTTTTATTTTTGCGCACATTTTAGGCAAAAATACTTTAGTTTTTCCCCGAAGACCTCGCTAGAATATTTAACCTCAACTTTTTGGCGCGCTTAGATTTTTGGAATTTGCTTTTTATTTTAATAATTTTTTATAATAATAAAGCAGTTTTTTTTAAAATAAGTTATAACATAAATTTTAGTAAAATTTTCCGCTCTTTCACGTGGCGCTATTAATTTTTCGAATTTTCTTTTATTTTTTCGATATATAACGCAAGAACCAAATTTTCGAATTTGTTTTCGATATTGTGAACTTAGCAAAGATTTTATTATCGTTTTCTACATCCAAAAATGTACCTAAGCCCCAATTTTCAGCGAGATCACATTTTGTTCGAGCTTTCGGTCTAAATTTGTCTCTGACGACGGTCTATAATGGTTTTTTAAGGTTCTCTTTCCGAATATGAAATCCATTTATCTTTATCTTTTGTAGTTTTCCAGATACGACGTGTCCATATCCCTGTTTTTTAAAATCAGTGTGTTTTTGTTTGACGCAATAGCCAATTTTTTGTCTACAGAGCACAATTACATACTATGGAAAAGTTCAGCTTTTTCAACGTTGGGTTGTTCTTGTTTGCTCTAAATGCGGTAATAGCAATGATGTCGAATAACTTTTTTACTTATTTGCTTCATATGCATACATAATGTCGTAGTGGTCTGCATTGTTTTTATGTCGGTGAAGAACGTTTTGGAGTCGAAACATAACACCGTTTTGAAACTCTTCTTAGGGGTAAGTTTTTCCCCTTAACGGTTGAAAATAATTAATTTTTGCCTCACAATACTCATTCAATCCAATTTGAAGCATTAAATTGGAAAAAAAATTTTTTACAATTTTTTTATTTTCAGTAGATTTAAGGGTTGTTTTTACCCTTTACGATTATCACTTATCGTAAAATTTGGCTTGATTTGTTATAAATCAACCACCTTCGCAAATAAATATTGAAAAAAGTGTATTTCATTGGATTATTTTTGATTATTATTGAAATTATCGCGAAAAACCATTAAAAAGAGGTGTTTTTTGCATTTGATAGGGTGACGCCCATCTTTTAGGACTACGGAACCAAGATTTTCGTAATCAGCTACCAAAAAAACATATAGGGAAAGAGTTTCAAAACGGTGTTATGTATTTTCTTCCATTCTTACAAGTTTTGAGGGAAGATCAACAATTTCGATGGAAAAACGGAAAGATATAAAAGATCTTTTCCTTTTATACCAAAAGTTGATATTTTGAATCATTATTAAAAATATAATATTAACGTCCGGGGAGTTATCCTGGAATGTGATTCGAAAGTTATGAAATTGGGAAATAAGAAAATGGTATCTCCCAATGCGAATTCGAATTAAATTTGTCCGTCTGTCATCGGATTTCAGTCCGTGAGTAAAGCCATTGACGGATGCGCTAAATTTATTTGTGTGTTTTAAAATATTCTAAAAACCCTTTAAATATTCTTGAAACAATTGTTCGGATCAAAATGTCAAATTAAGTTGATAAATGAAGTTGGTTAACTGAAAATAGTTTCTTTTCGAATATTTATGAGGCAATAATTACAATGCGATGCGATCGCATTCAGCAAAACAAAACCTAAATTGCATCGCAACTGGCTTCCGTTCTGTTCGCACTTTTGAAAAGCATTCCAGGATCACCCCCCGCTATGTGACTGGATGTGCAGAAAAATAGTTTATTTTTATGTTTTTTTTTTGTGAAAGAGTCTAAGCTTAGGTGTCACCCATTATACTACCAGTCAATCATGTCGTTTAAGTCATGGTTCCATGTCTAGTAGTAAGCTTTATATCTAATGTGCTACGTGCCTAACAAACCAGACGATCCACTCATTCTGACGCCGGGACATTTTCTAATTGGCCAATCACTATTAACCCTTTAAATATTCTTGAAACAATTGTTCGGATCAAAATGTCAAATTAAGTTGATAAATGAAGTTGGTTAACTGAAAATAGTTTCTTTTCGAATATTTATGAGGCAATAATTACAATGCGATGCGATCGCATTCAGCAAAACAAAACCTAAATTGCATCGCAACTGGCTTCCGTTCTGTTCGCACTTTTGAAAAGCATTCCAGGATCACCCCCTGCTATGTGACTGGATGTGCAGAAAAATAGTTTATTTTTATGTTTTTTTTTGTGAAAGAGTCTAAGCTTAGGTGTCACCCATTATACTACCAGTCAATCATGTCGTTTAAGTCATGGTGCAATGTCTAGTAGTAAGCTTTCACGTCCAATGTGCTACGTGCCTAACAAACCAGACGATCCACTCATTCTGACGCCGGGACATTTTCTAATTGGCCAATCACTATTAACACTACCAGAACCAGAAGCCAACAATGCCTCACTTAATCAACGATGGCAGCACCTGAAATTCAAGACGACACATTTTTGGAATAAATGGTAAAAGGACTACTTAAATCAAATGCAACAAAGACCGAAGTGGCAGCAGCAAAAGGGAAACATGCTGCCAGGACAAGTAGTTCTTGTAAGGGGCGAAAATACACCTCCAGCAGTTTGGCCACTCGGCATAATCGAAGAAACCTTTCCAGGGGAGGATGGTTTCACTCGAGTGGCACAAGTTCGTACTCAATGTGGTTGCTTTAAGCGACCAATCACCAAATTGTGTCTACTACCTATAGAAACCTAGTTCAACCTTCTTCAACTGTTGTGTTACGTCCGTTCAATCTGTTGTCCCTTAATGTCACTTACAAAAACTCAACTATTTCAAATACTGTTTCAGATGGGAAACCGTTACGAGTTCGAAGAAGAAGGTTACTGGGAGGATTATCTGTATATTAATGAAGAGGTCTCGTTATCTCCTCCACATCCGGATGGTTCGACGAGATCTCTCAACGACCTAACATCACCTAGCCCAATCAACAAGACTGAGTATCCGCCAGCACCACCAGAGAAGACCAGGTACACCATATCCACAGTCGACGAACCAGCCAAAATCAACTCCAGATATGTTACGTCACTAAGGATACTGCGGCCCACTACCAATCTGAAGGAGTTTAAGGATCGAGAGAACAATTGCTTCCAACGATTTACCACTCGAGAAGGGACCGACATTTTCCTTCCCAAAAAGGTTTTTCAAAAACTCGACTTCGAGAAAATATCAAGACGAAAGGGTAGAGAACAGACTATAAATCTTCCTGGCCGTTATCAAACGAAGGTGAAGGTACGAGCTGACGGGACCATTCTCTTTCATCATTATCGAAAACGAGGAATCTCCAGGGGGGGAGAATGTTAAGGCTGAAACCCTAAAATGAAAAAACACATTACAAATAATAATGTTAAATATACAAGTAAGTTACCTGGTGCTTGGGTATCCACAAGCACGATCCTTAAGACATAGTTGCTAAAATAGAATTAAACGAATTATAAACAAAGAAGAATTCTAAACCGAAATAAAGAGAAGTAGAAATAAAATGAATTAAATCAAATTAATAAAACGTATAAACGAATATGAATTAAATTAACATAAACAAACAACCATAACCTCAAAAAATATCTATTAAAAGTGCACAACAAAACTACATGAAACAAAAATGTATAATAAGGAGTCAGAATCAATTATGACTTACCTAGATCAAGAAGACTGTTCACGTCACCTTTACGGCACAGGTAATCACGCACTAAAAAATACAAATTAAATAACACCCGGCGAAAATTTGACACTGCACGAAGTTGAAATGTCAAGTCGTATTAAAAGTTGCTGACAATGCATCTATGATGTCAGCGATTTGTCCCAAGAGAAGGAAGGAGACAGCGAACTAAAAAAGAGGACAGCGCGTCAAAATGGACGGAGATGAGAAAAAACATCCCAGTATTTCCAGGGAAAGTGGAAGTCTCGATCTACCAAGGACAAGGAGGACGGAGAAGGTTTTTACAGTCGCTTCTTGTACTTCACGCCAACCAGTTGGAAAGGTAGAAAAGTTAGTCATCAAGTTAAAATTCAAGGTATAATTTTAGTAAATTTTTATGGTGCTTACATGTCCCCTGCAGACATCAGGCCGAAAATTAATATTCTCATTACAGGCTGGCAGACCATTGGAGAATTATTTTATTAAAAATCCAAATTTCTTAACCCATTAATGTAAAGGGCACAAACATGTTCTTACGGACATCGTGTCAATTACATTAATTTTTTTTTCAGATGTTGAGCATAAAATAAATAAATAAAAAAAAAGTGTAAAAAATAATATTTTTTGTGGTTATAGTGAATGTAAATTATATACTGTATTCCAAGTTGTAATGAAATCTGAAGGTCAAAATAATAAATAAATAGTTTTCAACAAGAGTTTTTTTCAATTAATAGCGAATTATTTAGCGGAAATTGGAATTTCAGAAATTTAATCAGCACAATGCAAATTGCAGTAAGTTACACCGCTACACGAAACCGTACACTGATATCCGGATCGATGTCTTCGCTGATGTAGCAGAACGGCTTCATTTTCTCGGCGGTAAATACAGATGTGAACCTTCGACGTTTCCTTGGCGCGTCCGGCAAGTCTTGTATTAGGTAACGTCCGTTCCTTAGGACCTTAGAAACTAAGTATGGCCCACGATACAAGGGTTCCAGCTTTCGTGAGTCTCCGGTTGCTGGTGCGATGTTCTCGAGCACGACTAAGTCACCCTCGGAGTACGTATGTGGTTTCTTATGTTTTGCGTCGAAGCGTTCCTTCCATTTACGGCGTTCGGTCGATATCCTTTCGGCGGCAACTCGACGTTTCTCGCTTATATCTTGGTGGCTTTCTTCATTCAACTCTTCGTCTTGCAGCGCTTGTATCAGGCGGTTCTTGATAACATCTCGGAGTTTGAAGTCAAAGACAATTTCGTTAGGCGTATATCCAGTAGTTTTATTCCGTTGAGTGTTTAACGACCACTGTATTTCCGGGATGTGCTTGTCCCAATGTCTCGGTTGGTCGTCGACAGTACGTAGGAACTGCAGAATCGATCGGTTCGCTCTCTCTATTTGCCCGTTGGCTCGAGGGGTTCGTACGGCAGTTTTTATATGTTGGATTTCATTTTGTTGACAATACTCTTCGAAATCGCGGGATGTAAAGGCGGTTCCCCGGTCGCTAATAATTCGTACTGGCAATCCAAAATAAGTTGTTAGCTCCCTAAAGGCGTCACGGACTGGTTTCGTCTTTGTATCTCTTACGGCTTTCAAAATGATGTACTTGCTGAACGGGTCGATGATTCCTAAGACATATGAATTTCCTTGCTTTGATTTGGGGAATGGCCCCAGGTGGTCTATGTGAAGGCTCCTGAATGGTACGGGCACAACTTCTGCCACGTTCATCTGCCCTTCCTGCTTACCCGATAGTCCTTTGTTGAAGCAACATTCGAGGCACGCTGATATATACGACTTCACGTAGTTGCGTAGCCTTGCGAACCAGAAATGTTCTTCTATTCGTTGGATGGTCTTGTCTAATCCGAAGTGACCCATATCGTCATGAAACGTCTTCACCAATCTCCAGCGGATGGGCTTCGGCACCACGAACTTGATCTCGTTTCCCTTGCGACGGTATAATCGGTCCTGTTTTAAGATGTACTCTTCTGCCAGCTGTGGATGGTGCTCGGATTGTTCTTCCTTTCTTAAGATTCGTTTAATCTGCTGTATCTTCGGGTCCTGGTGTTGGAGCGCGACGATCCAGTCTTGCGTCGTTATTTCTACTCGCATCATGCGTCCGGTGACTGCTTCTGGTACGGTCGGTGGTTCAAACGGGGCTCTGCTTAGAGCGTCGGCATGCCTCATGCGTTCGGCTGATCGGCGTGTCATATCGAAAGTATATTCGGCGAGTTTAAGCCACCAGCGTGCTATACGTGGCACCAGGGGCTTCGATAACTTTGTTGCGGTTACTGCTTGGCAGTCGGTGATCACAAGAAACTTTTTTCCTAATAGGTACATTCGGAAACGGTCGATCGTGTCTACGATGGCGAGTACCTCCAGTTCATGACTGTGGTATTTTTGTTCGGCGGCGTTACAGTGGCGACTGTAATAAAATACGGGGCGATATCCATCGCTTTCTTGTTGGAGAAGGATTCCTGCGATTCCTTGCGAACAAGCGTCGGTGTGTACTTGATGTTCTTTCGTCGGATCGTACAAAGTAAGTACTGGTTCGTTGCATAAAGCGTCTTTTAATTTGTGGAAGGCGTCGGCATGATCGGGTTCCCATATAAAATTGCTAACCAATTCCTTTTTTAGTAAGCTGCACAGCGGTCGGGACATTGCGGCATAATTTGCTATGAATTTCCTGAAAAATCCAGTTAATCCTAGGAAGCGTCTTATCTCCGTAACACAAGTTGGGATTGGGAAGTTCTTGATGCATTCAATTCTTGCTTTTTGGCTTGCTTGCTATTCTACCACTTTCTTCACACCTTTTAATAATATATTGGACAGTTGTTCGACTTTTTCCAACAATATCTGCCATTTCTCTGTGACTTTTGCCCGCTTTATAATGAGAGACTACTAAAGAACGAATTGCAATACTCGGTTGTTTGGTATCGTATGGAGGTGTATGGCGGCAAATGGCACTGGCAACCTTGAGTTCATCCGAGGAACAGTGGATGCAATGGTTTAGCTTGATATTCTAAAAAGAAATGTGCAGCAGAGTGCGCAACTGCTAAGTATTACTGCTGGGTTTGCATTCTATCAGTATAATGGCCCTAAGCATACCTCAGGCATTGAACGCTATTGGCTGATATTACAATTGTAAAACAGTTTTCCCCGTTCCTCCTCAATCCCTAACTTGAATGTTAATAGAATTTATGGGATACACCTGACAGGAGCATTCGTAAGACAATATTACCTCGCAGAAAGACCTTGAAAATGTACTCAAGCAGGAATGGGCTAGAATTAATCCTAAGTATACTAAAAATTAGTAAATTCAATGCCGAACAGGCTTCTAGCAGTAATTACATCATAAGGAGGACCAACTATCTTAGTATTGAGTGTTACGGACGACATTTCTTAGTATTGAGTGTTATGGACGATTTTCATTGTGAGATAGATATATGACCTTTCCGGAAATTTGAATTTTTCCCGTTTTTGTTATTGATTAATTTCATAATTTTTCGTTATTATTTTGAAGATAATAAATGAAAAACTTAGTTATGTAAATTCTTATTTGGATTTGTTGAGAACTAGATGAAAAAAAATACTTAATTCCTCTTACTCGTAAAGTGGACGATTTTCACTGTGAGCCACTGTATATATATATATTCTTGCTCAAGATGACGAATAATACAACATACCAAAATTTCAAGAAAATCGGAGGGGTGTGGGTTAAACTCTACAATTACCAAAAAAAATTTTTATGAAGCTACAAAAGAAATTTTTTTTTATTTATTTCTTCCAATATTCTTCCTCGCCAATTTGTTATATCCTTTGGCCTGGGCAGGCCAACCAATTAAAATGAAACAATGTATTGGAATAGTGAATCCATTTATTCTTAATCTCCGGCTAGACAAAAGATAACTGTCTGACACAGATTTTATATTTAAAGTCATAGCCTGCTAACATAAATGAATAATACTAACGGTTATAAAATTATAGAGTTGCCAACACACTTTAATCTCAGTACGGTGAAGGTGATATTTTAGACGGCGAGTGATTCTTTTCACGCCAAATCCGAGATTTAAAGACTCGAGCGCTTGGATTACTGTGATTAGAAAGTGACCAAAATCTCTCGATTTTACTTGTCAGTTGAGCATCAAATATGATTTTTCAGTGTAAAATTTCCAATATGATGAAACAAATTACCTAAAAGCATTTTATTGAAACAAACGACTTTCCGCCGGTTGCTTGTTTCTGATCTATATTAAATGCTAGATTATATATTTGTAGATACGTTATAAGAATTTCCTATTTCGTTACATAGAATTTTAGTGCAGAAACATAATCTTAGTCTTTTTTGTGCAATCATTGAACAAAAATTTTCAGGTTTAGTTAATTTTTCTGGCTAATATTTTTCATCATGGCAAAATATCCATAAGAAGCTCGTATGATCTAAAATGAATCAATTAGATTTACATATTTCAACATCATAACTTTACTTACAGATAAAAATGTCGTCAAATTCATATCTATGTACAATGCTCGCATAACTATTGGTCTACTTGATCCAATCATCAACATTAGTCCAGTTTTTTGAACAGCTAGAGGATAATTGTACCAAGATGATAAGTAAAACGAAGTAGATAAAGCCTGTCCCTAAGTGCAAAGTTGGAATATTTTAATTATTAAAAATTTTAGAATACTGTAAAAATGTAGTTAGGTCGAGGGAAGCGAGTACTTCTACCAGGGGACAATTATTACATTTTGTTACCACTTTTGCAAAAAAACTACTTAAGCTTTAAATTTGAAATTCATTACAGTATTATTTATTTCAAGTCCTAGATGTGTTATCTATAATTATTTTCATAAAATATTAAAAAATGTTAAATAACATATTAAAATCAAAAAAAATTTCCACGGAGTACGCTCATATATTTAAAACTATATAAAACGGCTATCTGACGCATTTTTGCGAACTATTGCAATGCGGCAATCTGTTGAATTTTTTGCGAAGTATTTTATAATAAAAATTTTTAAAAACCCACGGATCATATTCCTATTAATTACTTGCTTTTTTCATGCAACAACACAATCATGCATATAGAGTTACACTTCTAATTCAGAAAATACACTTCTTAGCTGGGCCAAGATAAATTTACAGGCTCAGCACAAGTAGCACTGAGATAGGCTCAACTAAAGCATGCAACATATAAATTGAATATGCAATCCCGAAAAAGTCACACCACGCACATTTTTATATGCGAGATGTGACCACCCAAAAATTGCACATTCAATTAAAACAGAAAGAAATGCAATACACAAAGAAGTGTGCAAGAAAAGTCAGTTAAGTGAGATTGAAAAGACTCCTTTTAAGGACGTCCTTACTACTCATGACTAGAGTCGAAAGAAAATTACTCAATGAGTACTTTTTACTCTTTCAAAAGTACTCGATTCCTTGAGAATCGATGAGTACTTTGTTTGACATTTCTGCGAGCTGCTTAGCGTATAGATTACGCGATTTGCGGATGCAACCGATAACAACTATTTATGTAACTTACATTCCGAGTAAAAATAATTTAGTTGGTTAATTTTTTGAAAAGCATATATGCGCCCGCAACTCCCACGCACAGCGAACAAATACGCCTGCCACACGGGTGTATCCATGTTCCCGATGCAGGCATGAAAATCTAAATCTTCGCCCGACAAAGTTATGCACAGCACACCTCTGTTACAGACATGAATATATTCGTAATCGGCCGCTACAAATACGAGTATCGCTTTACCAATCATTCCCTGACTAAGTACTAAAACCAACCATATCCAAAGGTGCTTGACCTGCGCGATCGAACGAGAACCGGTCTACTGAGTATGTTTAAAGGCACGCTTTATGTTCATCTATATCAGGGGTGGTCAATGGACATGTGGCCCTTCGCGGGGCATTTTGCGGCCCGCGATATTCAACACGATTTATCAAAATATTTTTAACTACAAGGTTTCAACATACGAAAAAGAAAAATATGTAGCCACCTATCAGCAATGATAAAAGTCACAGCCTGCCATAGAGAATTAGATGCCCGGGTCCACCTACACAGGCCCAGGCCAGGATAAATAATTTCCCAAAAGTCCATAAAGCCAACTGACCGCCCACTTAACTTACGGAGGTTCAAATGTCACGAAAATCAGTTTTTCAAAAATATCTCGTAATATTGTATTACAGTATCGGTTTTACGTAAATTTTGGCTAAGTAAAATTTGTTCGTGAGATAAATCTTCATAAAAATGTCCTATACAAAATTTACGTAGAATCAATAGTTTTCGAGAAATGGGGCTGAGAAAACTCGGCCACCGTACTGCATTAGCTTCCGCACCATATTTGAAGTAGAATGCAAGCAGTTTACATGGTATCCCCAGTAGGCTTAGTCCATAGGTTACAAGCTATGATATAGTTTTGTTGATTATCTCTCTATCTCTTCTATTTCAACTTCTTTCATATTGTCATCTTCATCTCATCTCATTTCATCTCAGAGGAAAATAACGAAACGAGGTCGGCATGACACAAAAAATTGTGAGCGCTTTCAGGCCCGGAGTAAATGCTCGAACGATAGTTCAGTGATCTCCCCAATTTCCGGCATCTCCGCCAACACACTATTCCAAAAGTTCTTATCCGCAATCCCAGACGGTCTCTCTTTAGTACTCAGAAAAGTTACCATAAGTTTATACATAGTGCATTTTATAACCACAAAATTAAATTTAATATTAAATACTGTAATACAACATTACAAAGTGATAATAAAATTATATCTTAATATATAAAAACTACTTGTCACAATGTTTGTACACGCTAATCTTCGAAACCGTCCAACAGATTTAAATGAAAATTTGGGAATGTGTAGGGTTGGTTCCAGATTGAAAGATAGGAAAATTTTGGTCCAGACAAGTGAAGCTGTTGTCGAAATATAGAGAGTTTCAATGTTTCACTGATTATATTTAAGTTGGCGGGGCGAAAAAATATTTAATTTTAATTGTCATGTACATATAAAAAACCGTTAGCTTTAAAAAAGCACTCCGATTTTTACTAGTGACAACGTATGAATTAGTGTATTGAGTGAACTGAGTATACAGTGTGTACAGTATGTACAGTGTGTACAGTGTACTGTGTACTATATACTATGGCGTGTACTGAGTGTACAGTGTGTAAAGTATGTACAGTGTGTACAGTGTACTGTGTACTGTGTACTATATACTATGTACTATGGACTGTATACTATAACTACCGGAGCCCGAAAAAACACACCAGCTAAGAAACATATAATTTATATACAAAATAAAAATATTTGTGAACATTGGGAAACCTGTAAAATATTAGCATCCATTGTTCTTTATATACTTCCACCGAAAAATGCGTAAAAGCTTTTAATTGGTGCGATTAAATAAAGTGTTAACACTATTTCTACCACGAGTTTGTGTATACCTATTTCGACCAAAAGGTGTCTTTTGACACCTTTGCGTTTGAATGCAAATAATTGCCAAAACGGTTGGGATTTCATATTATCACTTAAATATAGATAATTTGAGCAATATAATGGGAACAATATAATTTAAAAAATATTACCTTCTTCATTTTTTATTTTTATTAGAAAGATAATTAAATATTGTAATATCACGAACTTTCAGTCTAATGTATAAAACTTCTATCTTCGTAACAAAAAATAAAAACAGCATTTTAATCAATAATTTTCCTTATTCAATACCACAGTTTTTACAAATCTATGGTTGCCCTACTAAGAACTTTCCACAGGTATACTTTTCGCACTGCAAGTCCGTTCCCGTTGCTCCTTAAATCCTTAAAGTGTCAAAGGACACCTCATGGTAGAAATAGGTATACCATATGCATATTTTTAGATCCAGGATGAGCTGGACGAAAATGATATCGCTGAATTAATTTAATGATCGTTATATGAAAACTCAAAAAATTAATTGTGGAGAAATGATTAAACTTAGAGAATAGTATTAAGTTAAAATTTGAAAAGTGTCTTTTGACACCTCTTGGTAGAAATAGTGTTAATAAGAAAATATATAAATGTCGAGTTTTTGCATTATGCCTCCGATTGCGGTACATCTTGAAAACGGTCAACGTGTATATTTCACTGAAGAAAATGCTCTCCAACGAGCTTTCCAGCCACCAAAAACTACACTTACTGAATTTTTCACACTGTGCCAAAAACCTGATATTTTCGGACAATTCGCAACAACTGTTGGAAAGTGTAACCATAATTATTATTTTCTTTTTGACAGCATCATAATAGCAGGAAATTAAGGAGTCACCCAACAAGGAAGAATAATAGAAAAATCAACAACATATAACATGGACACTCAACATCCCTTGCATGCAATGTATGAAGAAGGAATAATAACAACAACAATAATATGGACAGCGGTCATCAACATGAAGTTTCCCTGCATGGCCACGCTTGAGAAATTGGTGATTACCTCAACAGGATCAATTCTCCTTATATAATACTGGTTTTTATTAAGTTCATCAAGATTAGCTTTAAGTTGTAGAATTTCAAATTCACTTGAGAAAAGAAAAATATTCACTCAAAATTGTACTCAATTAAAATTTGAAGGTGGTCACACTAACTAACCATAAATTCAATGATGCAAGTTACACTATTCATCATTTCGTTTATTACCCCCATACACAAACTGATTTTTTGGGCAAGGGGTCGCAGGGAAGTATATGTCATGCGTGTAATTTGCACGCATCGCTGCGACCCCTTGCCTAAAAATCGGTTTGTGTATGGGGGTAATTAACGAAATGATGGATAGTGTAACTTGCATCAATCACACACACACACAAATGAAGGTCCCCCACTTCGGTTGTTATCAACCAAAACGGTTTACACCATTACCCAAGTCCGCAACTGAACAAAAATGATGCTAGATGAATTTTTCGCTCTCTCTGGTTCCAGCCGTCACCCTAGCAGGTAAGGTTCTTTCCGTGGCATATTTTTTCCTACAACATTCCTCACCCTATAACCCCCAGACTACCAAATTTAATGAGTTATACTTGTAGCATTTTGATACGAGTAGAACTACATTTTAATTCTAATTACACCATGTAGCTTTCTGATACAAGGTGTTTAACTCATTCACTAACCAGCTATTTATACTTGTAGATTTCGATACAAGTTATAACTACTTTTAATACCCTCAGTGAAACCTTGTAGCTTTTGATAAACTCATTACTAACCCCAATCAGTTATACTTGTAGCTTTCGATACAAGTTATAACTAATTTTTTGTTAACCTTAATTCTACCTTGTAGCTTATGATACAACGTACGAAACTGGGTATCAAGTTAAATTGGTTACACTTGTAGCTTCTTGATACAAGTTATAACCAGTTTACTAATTTTGAATATCTTGTAGCTTTATGATACAAGATATTACACCAATTTAATAATACTGAGGTACCTACCTTTAACCTGCAATCTTAAATCAGGTGAGTACATAAAAATTGACTTCTTTAATATTGATTATATTTCTTTTACTTAATTAATGATGGTATGGTGATTGACGGGCACAAGTTATTTCATTGACTACTCAGGCGCGGATTCAAGAGGGGGGGGGGGTCACTTAGGAAGTTCGCTACAGGTGCGGACAAGCTAGATTACACTACACCTACGTGGACCTTGGAGAAAGGTTTCAATACCATCATTCCGGCCAGAGATGACTGGACAGATGGTGTTATCCCGACTGGGTCATTATGTATTTATACAGATGGCTCAAAAATTGGGAACAGCGTAGGTTGTGGTAACTTTTCCGAGGCAATAACTATAGATACCTCTCTTCGCTTACCCGACCATTGCAGCGTCTTACAGGCGGAAGTCACTGCTATCTGGGAGGCTCTCGAATGGCTGAAGATAAATAATATATCTCATAAGAATATAATCAGAAATCCAGGCGGCCCTCAAGGCTCTTAATTCTGTCGTCACAACATCCACGACTGTACTGAACTGCCGCAGGTCTCTGTGTGAGACCGCCACTCAGTTTTATATAACTCTGTGTTGGGTTCCTGGACACAGAGGGATTAGGGGAAACTGCAGGGCAGATGAGCTTCCTAGACAGGGAACCGAAGTGGAAAGGACACCCACTTAACCCAGATGGGAATGCCCTTAGCCACCTATAAACTGGCTGTGAGAAAAATCAGCTTAGCTCGAGCCGGGCTGAGATGGACTACAGCAACAGTGTGCCGCACTCTCCACACAATATGGCCGACCTTGGACGCAAAGCGTTCTAAATCTCTAGTTCAGTTGAACAAAAAAGAGATAAGCTATGTAGTGAAGGTGCTGACAGGTCACTGTCCCTTTGGCCCGCACGCCGAAAGATTGGGACTTCCCCACAACGACTTATGCAGAAGTTGTGGCAATGAGGATGAGGAAGAAACTGTCTCCCATCTTCTCTGTACATGCCGGGCCCTCGCGAGGAAAGGGGGGGCCTTCCTTGGCTCACCTTTCCTTGATGGATTGAGTGAGCTGCAAAACACTGGTGTTTTTGACCTCTGTCGCTTTATTAAAAGCTCCAAATGGCTTGAAATGGCCTAAATTTTGTCCCACCACTAGAATGGCATCACAATGGGCCCAATGGTGCGCCTAAGTGGGCTCCCTAGTGGGGGAGCAGCCATTTCAACCTAACCTAACCTTTGTTCGATTTGTTAATTTTGTTTTTGTTTTTTTAGGAGTAGAAATTTTTTTCCGCCACTTTTAATTCCGTGACCCCCCAAAACAAAATTCTAGATCCGCGCCTGTGACTACTAGTATTGAATTTGGTTATCGCGGAAATTTTGTCAAGTGAATGTGAAAGTTAATTTGATTATCGCTGTTATAATTTGGAATTGATTTGAAGTTGAATTGATTATCGCTGTTAATTTGGAATTGAATTTGAAGTTGAATTTGATTATTGCTGTTATCATTTGGAATTGACCTTGAAGTTGACTTTGATTGTTGCTATTGTTATTTAGAGTAGATTTTGAAGTTGAATTTTATTCTTGTTGATGCATTTTATTCTTTGTTGGCCACTGAGCACTGGGGTTGTGGGGCTGCGTGCCAGCACAACTAATTTTTCTTCCCTTTTCGAAACAAGTTTATACGAAACTTATTCAGCAACATTGTTATATACCGACGTCCCTCGCTATTATACCTGGAACAAATCAGGTAAAAAATGGAAGCCACGTAGACAAGGCGAACCACATCAAACTATCGCACGCGTATTGAAAGCAAAGACATTGGGGCGACTTTACACAGTACATTCAAAACAACGTGAATGTTTCTTTTTGCGTTTTTTGTTGCTGAATGCTCCAGGACTAACGTCTTTCGAATTTTTACGAACAGTCAATGGTCAAATATTCAATACATTTCAAGATGCATGTCGCGAGTTGCAATTGCTGGAAGACGACAATCATTGGGATCTGACACTTACTGATGCAGCATTTGCATCCACGCCGAATAACATTCGTCAACTGTTCGCAATTATATGCACCTTTAACGTTACAAAGCGGCCAGCTGTGGATAGGTTTTGGACAGACGAACAAAAAATCGTATAGGAACGGGGGGGGGGGGGTAAGTCTTAACGGTTTAGCAGCTAGGGCGTTTTGAAGTTTTTTTTTGTAGAGCTTTACATATAACCCTGTATTTTTGTAACCCTCTGAGCTGTTTTCATGAATACGATATCAGCGTACGCAGCATATCCAGGTTCTACCGTATCAACTTCCAGAGCAATGAGCCGTCAAAGTCAAAACATTGGTTTTTTTCACTAAAATTTCAATTAAAACCACCTTTTCTCCAAAAAATACGTAATTAACTGATATTTTTTGCAAAATTGGAAAGCTTTGACAATTTCCTGTTAATAATGTCTGAACAATTTTTACGTTACGGCCTTTACTTAAAAACTTTTCGAAAAAACAGTGAAGACAAAATTTGTAGAAAATTTTATGCCCTAACTTTTATGCCCAACTTTGCTTCTTTGATATCTTAACCAAAATGCATAGTTTCTCAAAAACGCACAATTTTTTTAGAACTGCGGGTTGTGAAAATCATGTTTAGACAGCCCAAATCCTTCATTTGGTACCGGCAGGGCCGTAGCAACCCAGGGGCTAGGGGGGCTTAGCCCCCCCACGCGTTTTTCTTATACTTCATGTAGTTGATTTTTTTTTAAACAATATAATTTAATCAATTTTTTAAAATAATTGCAATTTGTGATTTTTTAGTTCATCGAATCTTAAAAGAACCGTGTTCAGATAAAAAAATTTAATCTATCAGTAAAATTATTTATTCCCTGGCGCACCTTATACAGCTCTGTGAGTACCACAGTCTTGAATTTTTTAACCTCTGGCCTTTTCAAATCGTTCAATTTCTCATTCCTTGGACGAATTTTCGTTTTTAGCTCAATTTTAGTTAGCAATTCGATGCCCAACTCGGTCAAAGGCTGCAGCTTTTTCAAATCTATTTCATCTACTGTATCGATAGCTGTGAGATAGGTATCCTCTCTTACGAAACGTTTTGTCATTTCGATTAACACAATGTTGATCGTTTCGTAAAATGCCGATTTCAGGGTGACGGGCGATTCGTTTCGTTCTCGCAGAGTTTCTTCGACAACAGAATCCTTTAGCATTGTTGATTGGTGTCGATTTCGAATTGGGCGAGGGCGCCTTCAAGCGAGAGCCGATTCTCTAGGGTGTAATTTCTTCAAAACTTTTGTTGCTTCAGAGTAGTATTTCTCGAAAATATCTTCTGTTCTCATTTTTTCGATCGTTGTATAAACGGCTCTAATGAGTGCCATCGAATTTTTGTATCCCATCGCTCGAACTTTCCATACTTTTGTTACTGGTTCAATTGTTTGTGGCAACGGAAACCTTTTGCATTAAGCACAGTAGACATTCATAATCAAAGATTGACAGCTAAATATCAAACCTGGTCAAAAAATTGGCCTTGATTATGACCACTTGAAATTGATGGCTCAGACAGTGAAAATACAGAATCTTTCGCTTAAAATCGTCTTGACTCAATTTTTGCACACCGCCATTACACATTCCTGGAATGCACACTCTTTTTCCCATATATTTTTAGCCATTTTCTTAGAATGATGACGCAATTTTGATAGTATAGATTAGAGATGCAACGAATAGTGATTTGGCCGAATACCGAATACCGAATATTCGGCCAGGCTCTCGGCCGAAGCGCCGAATATTCGGCGGCCGAATGTTCGGCAAGAAAATCATGATTTTATTGTTTGTGCTGTTGCTTTTCCGAGGAAATTTGGCCCCCTTTCGGGGTTTTATTGCCTTTCTCGCTAAGTGACCCAATTTTTGAGGAAAGAGACATTAAAATCTATGACAATTTGTATTTCTTTCACTAACACATTCAATCAATTCATGGATTTAAATCGTCTGATTTAGTTCATATAACTTCGTTCTACTTTTCTCGAGCGTGGCAGGATACGACCTGTCTCATTACGGCAGCGACGGGGCGAGCATATTTGTTTCATTTGCGACTAGATCAAGTCACGATACGCTCATTATTGTGTAACTAAAGCTATCAACAAATGCTGAAAAACTTGTTTTTATTCATCACAACTTACCGTTGATAAATTTTCTGTATTAAAGTTTTATAATTTGTAATTAAAATACATATAATTTTGAGTGATGTGTGCGTTTCTTTTATGATTTGGTATTCGGTATTCGGCCGAATAATGTGGATTATTCGGCCGAATACCGAATAATAAAAAAAGTGGCCGAATAGGCCGAATACCGAATAGCAGCCGAATATTCGTGGCATCTCTAGTATAGATGTTTTCAAACTCCGTGACGCAAAAAATTTGAACAGTTCTGCGCACCTCGTTGCCAAATTTTATAAATTTTTTTCTATCATTTCCCCTCTTTTCATTTAAAAAGGCAACAAACGCAGAAAAAACTCAACAAAATAATTTGGGAAGGGATGCGTGCACGCCGAATGAATAAAGTTAAGTTATCTTAATATGTATTGAGCAGAGCTTTTAAATACATGTAAAAACCCTGCTCAACCAAGTAAATCTATCCATCATAATAAGCATAATTTTATTATAATTATGCGAAATATTTTCTATTTCCTAAATTTATAATAATTAAAAACAAATGCTGAAAAATTGCTTTTTAAATTCATGAGCATTTTCATTCATAAATTGAGAATTCGCCGCAGCCGCAAGCAACGCAACCTCCCCTGGCAGAAGCGCGCATGCGACTGACGGAAAACGTCAACAATCCTGGTATCAAAGTATTAAAAACCCAAATTGCTTATTTTTTAATAGAAATTGCTACAAATTATTTCTATACAAAAACCTGAAAATTAAAAAAATATATAAAAAAGGACGCTTTTCATTCATAATTTGTAAAATTTTTAAATTATCATTAACCCGCCAGAAAAATATACCTCCCCAAACCGAGTACGCAGCCGCGACAGATTAAATGACAGCGTACATCGAGTGGTTTGATAAGAAGGAGGAGAAGTCAATTCTCCGCTCACCTTTTAAAATATACAATGGGTCACAAAATTATAAGAAAAATAAAAAGTCACTTTTAATTAGAAAAGTGTTTCCTTTTAAATGATTATGTTTAAAATATTTCCTTCGCATTTTTATTTTATTTACGGTTAAGTAATATTTATCTTTAACCTTCAAATTTCTACCAATTATTCAAATTTCGTTTTTTTCGGTTGAGATTTTTTAAATCACTGTGGTATATACAAAAGCTCTCATAAAAAAAACAGAGTCGTCGTTATATTTACAACAAGTTGTCAGAAATTATATGTGAATTGCTGACAATTCTTTTGCGTGCGCCTCTGGCCTTCTTTTTTGGAGCTTAATTTTTCAATTAGAGAGGAAGAAATATTCTCTCGAGCTTTTAAACATTTTTAAGTGCTTTTTACCCAATGTGCGCTAGATGTCACGACGTTTGAAAAGATCTATACACTAGAAGGCGGCGCTTTAAAAAGGTCATAAAAAAGTGGAATGACCCTTTTTCCAAAAGATTTTTTTACAATTCTCTGAAATTCTGAGAAAAAAGTAAAATGAGTGCGCATCGAAGATTGTGTAGTGTGGATGGGCCATTAAGGATATCGTACGCAAAGGAGATGATGTGTGAGTGTGTATATTGCTGAGAGCTTGTATTTCATTCTATTCTAATAATTATCTGTACTACCGGCTGAATGTCAAAATTTTTTAAAATAGACGTTACATTTAGTAAAATTTCTTTGCCCCACCACGCGAAACAGAGTAGCTACGGCACTGGGTACCGGTCTCATAGCTATGGGAAAATTTTTAAAAAAACTCCGATTTTTTGACTAATTTGAGCGGACTAAAGTGCCGATTTTTTTCTAATAAGGCAAATCTTTTTCAAATTAAATACAGTGATTATAGTTGCAACCATTGTGAAAAGTGTGCTTTCTGTGCCTTTTTATATTATTAATTTTTGATATTTACATTAAGCTGGTTGTGGTTTTAGACGCTGATTATAATTACGCCAACGCTACAAAGCGTGCTTTCCGATTTTTCATTGTTTCTTCACACACAACACACACACAAATTTTCATTAGCATAGTTTTTTAATTATCTTGCTGTTGAAAGGGATTATTTGAAACTTCTTCTTCTTTCATCGCATCATTTATTCTGTTTTCTTAACGATGTCTTTTAATGATATCGTGAACCGTTGATCGACTTCTGTGAACAATTTCACCGTTTGGCCTTCCCCATTCAATTTTATTACCGGGTACGAATTTCACAGTTTTCCGTTCGCGCTGTGGTAACCGCGTATAAACTTAATTACTAAGTTTTACGCAAAGTCACACAACATATTCTTGCTTAATGTTTTACCGATTAATTTTTTAGTTGTACGCTTATAAGAATTATTTTCTTTTGTACAATGTTTATACAATAAATTATTATTATTATTATTATTATTATTATTATTATTATTATTATATTCTGAAACTATAAGCACGATCAATAACGATCAATCGGAACACTTCATCGATCACCGAACTCAAAGTTCAGTGATCTAGCCGCATTCCGTTCTGCCCCTATCGTCCCTATCGAAGAAGCCAGCTTCCGGCATCTCCTCATTATATATATATATATATATATATTATATATATATATATATATATATATATATATATATATATATATATATATATATATATATATATATATATAATATATATATATATATATATATATATATATATATATATATATATATATATATATATATATATATATATATATATATATATATATATATATATATATATATATATATATATATATATAATATATATATATATATATATATATATATATATATATATATATATATATATATATATATATATATATATATATATATATATATATATATATATATATATATATATATATATATATATATATATATATATATATATATATATATTATATATATATATATATATATATATATATATATATATATATATATATATATATATATATATATATATATATATATATATATATATATATATATATATATATATATATATATATATATATATATATATATATATATATATATATATATATATATATATATATATATATATATATATATATAATAGTATACTATATATAGTATATATATATGATATATATTTATATATATA
>OY979694.1:90798619-90857455 GCA_963855945.1 Thereva nobilitata
CACTTCATCCAAATAGATTTTGTACTAAATGATTATTTATCTTAAAAACACTTTCAAACAAATCGCTATAGCTTCTGAAATAATTGTAGTAGGATAATGATCTTGGGCTTGTTGGATCAGGAATTTTTCCAGCTATATATTTTGGTTAAAGTCCCCCACCCGCCACATTTTACAAAAATATATTTTGTACTAAATGATTATTTTTAAAAACACTTTCCAAAAATTCGCTATAACTACTAAAATAATTGTAGTAGGATAATGATCTTGGGCTTATTGGAACAGGAATTTTCCCAGCAATATATTTTTGTTGAAGTCTAAACACCCCCCCCCCCCCGCTCCCTACCTCCAATTTTTCAAAAATATATTTTGTAGTAAATGTTTATTTTTTTAAAAGCACTTTCCAAAAATTCGCTATAAGTTCTAAAATATTGTATTAGGATAATGATCTTGGGCTTATTGAATCATTTTCCCAGCCTTCCACCACTGTGTATGTCAGACGTTTAGTCTGTCGTAGTAGAAAAATTTGATATTCAGTTGCAAGAAATGACTTAAAAATTGGCACTCTGTCGTTAAAAACTATTTTTTTATTGCAGCATAAAAAACTGCATAAAAATCTAACAACTGTTATTAGTGTCAATTGTTGTATACTTTAGTTCGTTTTGGTAGATAAGTTGATCTAAAGTTGGAGAAAACAGTAACAAATTAAAAGTTTCACAGATTACCATAACATTTATTCCACTTTTTCCAAATCATAAAATTACAATGAAATGTTAAATAATAGCCGTAAAAAAACTTTTAATATTAAACTTTTGTAAGGATTTCATTAATTTATTGGAAATTTTGTTTGCTGTCAAATCTGGGGATTTTTTCTCTCGACTCCGAAGACGCAGCAAGAAATCCTGGTTTGTTCTTTTCTGTAACGTGTTTGGATGCTCTAGTCAGCTCTTGTACATTGCGCTCAGTGCTCTGAATGTGGCACGGTATTTTAATGTTGAATAACAACTCATCGCTCTCATTATAATCTTCGAAGTGCTCAAGAGGTATGTCTCTTGTGTATGGTGGCTCGTACAGAATATTGTTGTCATCCAAATCTATCATATTAAAATAATCAGTGCAATCAAAATTTATTTTTGGTTTTTTATACTCCCTTAATGTTGTTCTGTCGAGGTTTTGCCTGATGTGTATTATTTTTTTAAATGCCATTTGGCGAATTGGTTTTCTCTCGTCGCAAATCATTGATAACAAAACACTTTCTGAGCTTGCAAAAAAGCAGTTGTCTGCCATAACACCACGAATAACCGAAAGCAAATTAGATGGTAAATACTTTGTCCATTGGATGAACTTGAAGAACAAAACACTACCGTGGGCGATGGAATTATAATATTTTACGCTAAAATACATGGGAATATACACTTTCATTACATAAATTGCTAATGTTCGCAAATTATTTGATGGTTCACCTGTAGTCACGTACGCACGTAAAATCCGAGCTGCTTTTGTTAACCAACGAGCATGATGTACAGGTCCTAATTTTGTGTTTGCTAAATCCATCGACACTGAGCCATTGGAAATCGCATTAGCCAATTGAAGAAGATTTTTTGCATCTGTTGACAAAGTAGTAACACCTAGTGTTGATGGTGGCATATTTTCGAGTGCAATTCTTTGAAAATTCTCAACAACCTATAAGAAAGGGGAAGAAAATATATGGATGCGTTATTTCAAACAATTTGTAAATTTAAAAAAATATGTATTTTACCTGCAATGTATCGCTATTATCCAACAAAGCTGACAATTGTCCTGTTGATGTTCGTGGTCCTGTTGTTGTGCTTCTTTCTAGTGTATCATATAAATGACGAAAAGGTAGTTCATTGAAGTGTAGTAAGCATACACTCCAATGTAGTGGTCTTTGTAAATGTTGTTCGAATAGCGTTATAATTCCGCCTTTGATTCCCGTGTTGACGGGTTCACCGTCTGAGCAAATAGCAACCAAATTATCTAATGGTATGCTATTAGCCTGAAAAAAATCAATTAGTTGGCGTGTTTTCGTTGCTGCTGTTTCTCCTTGCAAAACTATATGGCCTATAAATCTAGAATCTGGCTCTCGTACAACAACCATGTGGGATTCTTTTATTTTGCGGGTATGCAGCTTGTTGTTTATAATTTCCGTAACTAACGTTTGATCTTTTCTCGAATCAAAAGAAAATGCAACTAACGTTGAACTGTCGAATCGTTTTCTCAAGGCTTCGTTTCTACATCGATTTCGTTCTCTTTGAACTTTATTGAAGTGAAACTTTTTTAGTCGCGGTAGAGTAACTTTCTGTGTTTTGATATGGGACCGTCACGAAAAATGTAAGGAATTGAGGGGAATTGACATAGTAGGCAGGCTGAGGGGAAGTGCGCCAAATCCACTTTGGAGTTTTAGTTAGGGCAAAAGCTGGTTCTGTAAGAAATATTTGCTTATGGGGAGGTTCGTTAGAGCAAAAACTGGTTATTTTTGAGTTTGAGCAATTGGTAGTTTTGCCAAACCCACTTTTGGGGGTTTAGTTAGGGCTGAAGATGGTTCTGTGCGGAAAATTAGCCTTTGGGGATTTTAGTATGAGCAAAAGGTTGTTTTGTTGCCAAACCAATTTTTGGGGTTTTAGTAAGGGCGCTGGTTCTGTAGGAAAAATTTGCTATTGGGTATGAGCCGTGGCCTTCTTTAATCTTTTCCTCCTGTCTTCTCGATTTCTGGCCGAAGTTCTCTATTTCGATATGTGGAGTAGTGCCTCCGCTTCGGCTACAACCGCATCCTTCCATCTTTTCCTTGTCCTGCCTACGGGTCTTTCTCCTTCGATGATGCCTGCCTGAAAAATTGGGCCTACATATTATGCTTCTCAAAATCTTCCTTTCGAATTTAGCATGTCCTCTACCCTTTGTGTGAGCGTCCATATTTCATTTCCGTAGCATATAAAAGGGCGAGTTCGTGTTTTTTATAGCGTTAACTTTCTTTCTTTCGATGTATTGCTCGAGATTTCAGCAATTTACGGTGTGCCAAAAAGCATTTGTTTCCGAGTAGAGTTCTCCTTTGGGTGATATAGTTTGAGTGAGCAAAAGATGGTTTTGTCGTCGAATCTTTTTTTGGGGGTTTAGTTAGGGCAAATTTGCCTTTGGGGGTTTTAGATTGCGCAAAAGGTGGTTTTGCTGCCATATCCACTTTTGGGGTTTTAGTAAGGGCCAAAGCTAGTTTTGCAGGAACAATTTGCCTTTGGGGATTTTAGTTTGAGCAAAAGATGGTTTTGTGGCCGAATCCTTTTTTGGGGGTATAGTCAGGGCAAAAGATGGTTCTGTGGGAAAAATTTGCTTGGGAGGTTTTAATTAGGCAAAGGTGGTTTTGTTGCCGAGTCCACTTTTGGAGGTTTAGTTAGGGCAAAATTGGACTTTGGCAATTTTAGTATGAGCAAAAGGTGGTTTTGTTGCCAAACCACTTTTGGGGTGTTAGTAATGCCAAAGCTGGTTTATTAAACAAAAATTACAGTGAAATGCCAATGATATTGAGTGGTAATTTTAATGTAAATTTCGTTAAGACTGAAGCACAACCACTGATGGGCTTCTTGGATAATAAATTCAAATTGAAGCTGAATAATAGTAAAATTGATTGATGCTGTATGTTGTAAATATTTGAATGAACTTAAATAACGTAGTTTTATATACTACTTTACTTAACCCAAATCGGTCATTTCCAGGGGCGTACAGAGCTTTCTGGGGGCCTGGGGCAAAATATAATAATAATATAATATAAAGCACCTGCATCTAAATTCCTATTACCTTCATCCGCAGAAATTGAAGGCTGCCAAGTCTCATCTGTGGTTTGCATTTCTGTTGCCACTGCTGCAGTTAGTGAAGGCTGTGGTAACGTTGCAAGAAATCCAGAAATTGTATGTTGTCTATCTGTCTGCTGATCCACCATAAACGATTTTATAAATAGGGGT
Organism: Thereva nobilitata; assembly: GCA_963855945.1. Taxonomy (NCBI): domain Eukaryota; kingdom Metazoa; phylum Arthropoda; class Insecta; order Diptera; family Therevidae; genus Thereva; species Thereva nobilitata. The sequence goes on from OY979694.1 coordinate 90,802,588, forward strand.
GTATTGCCACAAGTACAATTTGATATTAATAAATTACACCGGCATTTTGCGACCGAAAACAAATTTTTTAACAAGCCAAAAAGATCGTCTAAAAGTTCGCCCGATTTCTTATGTCGTATTGCTTCTTTATATTGGTTAATAAAACGAGTTAGTTTATTGCAAATAGAACTTCTCTGTATAATGGGTATAGGTAATTTACACCAAATTTCAGTAATTTTGTCCGCGACGTAAGGAGTAATATCTTTGTATGAAATTTGTGGGTTTTTATTGAAGCCCTGTCCAAACAAAAAAAATAGCACCGTAAAATTTCTCCATACGTTGGTAAACGGTCAAAGTTCAATTCCTCAGCCTCGCCGAATAAATCTTTATTATAAAATGAATAATATGAAGATGGTCCAGGTATTGGTGACGACGATGAAGTTGCCATAATATTCTAAAATGTAATAATAACAGAGCATTATAAAAAAATTATTGTACAATAATTGGAATCAAAGAAAATAGTACTTACGTTTTATGTGAATACAAAGGAAGCTTAGCTTATATGTATTATTATTTTACTTAAATCACTTTATTAAAAAAACACGGTAAACAATGTATAGTTCGTACTGTCTTCACAATTGAACTGTAACATAAATAGGACACGGAGATGCTATTTATACTTATATCGTTAAATCACTCAGGGTAATGTGAAAACCAATTCTTCAAATCGCTCCAGTTAAACAATTATTTTTGAGGCAATTGGGCTTTTTTAAGTGTTATAGCCCTGTTTTGTTTCAGAAACCGCAAACAATGATTCTATTTTTTATCATGATCATCTTTAACCGAACGAAACAAAGCAGGCATGCAATAAAGTAATAAAGTAATTAAAGAAAGGTAACAAAAGTAAAAAACTCTTTGAATATTGATAAATGAAGGATAACACATTCTTTGATTTAGGCGGCTTCAAAGGCAAGAGTGAGAAACCATAAAACCATAAAGTGTTCTTGAAGGCGGATGTTGTCACATGATCTAATTTGTTCGGAGGAAATACCTAAATTTTTACCCATAAATACTTAGTAATACGCAGCAAATTTTTGATTTTCAAAAAATGCTATAAATGTTGTGGTAATATGTAAATGTTTAATTTTTTACTGTTTTCTCAAAATTTAGATCAACTTTTCTAGCAAAACGAACTGGAATATACAATAAATTACCCAAATAAAAGTTGTTAGATTTTTTATGAAGTTTTTTTTGCTGCAATTAAAAAAAATAGTTTTTGAAGAAAAAGTCATACAAAATGGGTGTTATTTATGGATAGGTGGTTTTTGTAACTTTTTGCAACTGAACATCAAAGTCTTTCTACTATACTGCAAGTAAACATGTAATACATGTACACAGTGCGAAAAGTCCTGATCATATAAGCCCAAGATCATTATCCTACTAAAATTATTTTCGAAGTTATAGCAATTTTTTGGAAAGCGTTTTTAAAAAAATTATCATTTACTACAAAATATATTTTGGAAAAATTTAGGGGAGGGGGGGTTTAGAATTGAACCAAAATATGTTTCTGGGAAAATTCCTGTTCCATTAAGCCTAAGATCATTATCCTACTACAATTATTTTAGAAGTTATAGCGAATTTCTGGAAAGTGTTTTTAAAAATAATCATTTAGTTCAAAATATATTTTTGTAAAATGTGCAGGGGGGGGACTTCAACCAAAATATATAGCTGGAAAAATTCCTGATCCAACAAGGTCAAGATCATTATCCTACTACAATTATTTCAGAAGTTATAGCGATTTGTTTGAAAGTGTTTTTAAGAAAAATAATCATTTAGTACAAAATCTATTTTTGAAAAGTGGGGGGGGGTACACTTCATCCAAAGTATATAGTTTCTTCGCGAAAAATTCTTAAAATATTATGAATTTTATGATTTTCGCTGAAATGGGAAGCAAAAATAGTTGACCCACCCTAATTATATTATATATATATATATATATATATATATATATATATATATATATATATATATATATATATATATATATATATATATATATATATATATATATATATATATATATATATATATATATATATATATATATATATATATATATATATATATATATATATATATATATATATATATATATATATATATATATATATATATATATATATATATATATATATATATATATATATATATATATATATATATATATATATATATATATATATATATATATATATACATAATATATACCTATATTTTTATATTTATTATAACTATACTTACATGAGAAAGATTGATGGATACAGACATTTTAACATCAATTTAGGATTACTAATAGAAGTACTAATTTAATGCAGTCAAAAGTGGTTACTCACTTCCTATAAATATAATGAACGATGTACATACATTTTTGGTATCCGATGAGTCGCGTGGAAGGCTAAACCAAGCTTCGGAAATGCACGATTAAACTTTATACCCACATACTAATTTTCAAATGTGTGGATTTCTATGGCCATAGTACATAGTGGATAGTACATAGTGCATACATTGTAAATAGTACATAGTAAATGGTACATAGTATATAATACATAATGCATTATACATAGTACATAGAAAATAGTACATAGTACATATTAAATAGTACATAGTACATAGTACACAATACATAGTATATAGTACATAGTAACTAAGCATAATATACAGTACATAGTGCATAGTAAATAGTACATAGTATATAATACATAATGAATTGTATCTACATAGTACATAGAACATAGTACGTATTACATAGTACATAGTACATAATACAAACTATATAGTACATAAGCATAATATTCAGTACATAGTACATAGTAAATAGTACAGAGTATATAATACATAATGCCTTGTACATAGTACATAGAACATAGTACATAGTACATAGTACATAGTACATAGTACATAGTCCATAGTACATAGTACATAATACATAGTATATAGGACATAGTAAATAAGCATAATATACAGTACATAGTGCATAGTAAATAGTACATAGTATATAATACATAATGCATTGTACATAGTACATAGAACATAGTACATAGTGCATAATACATAGTATATAGTACATAGTAAATAGTGCATAATATACAGTACATAGTGCATAGTAAATATTACATAGTATATAATACATAATGCATTGTACATAGTACATAGGACATAATACATAGTACATAGTACATAATACATAGTATATAGTACATAGTAAATAAGCATAATATACAGTACATAGTGCATAGTAAATGGTACATAGTATATAATACATAATGCATTGTACATAGTACATAGAACATAGTACATAGTACATAGTACATAATACATAGTATATAGTACATAGTAAATAGTGCATAATATACAGTACATAGTGCATAGTAAATAGTACATAGTTTATAATACATAATGCATTGTAAATAGTACATAGGACATAATACCTAGTACATAGTATATAGTACATAGTAAATAGTGCATAATATACAGTACATAGTAAATAGTGTGTAGTACATAGTACATAATACATAGTGCATAGTACGTAGTGCATAGTACATAGTTCATACTACATAATTCATAATACGTAGCACATAGAACATAATAATTAATTCATAATAATTAGTACATAGCTCATAGTACGTAGTACACTACATAGTCCATAATACACAATACTTAATATATAATATTAAATATAAAATATTCAATATATAATATTTAATATATAATATTTAATATATAATATTTAATATATAATATATAATTCATACTACATAATTCATACTACATAATTAAAACTAAAACCCCCAAAGGAAACATTTTTCTCACGTGATGTTACGTGCGCGTGATGGCACACTAAAAGTGCGCGTGACGCGAGTTTTTAGTTTTTTCCCCAGGCCAAAAAGTGCCCAACGTGCCTATAGAAGTTTTCACTTCAAAAAGTTTATGTGTGTACCAGTGTTGAGCCGGACTTACACGAGGCAGTACATTTGTCCCTTACACGATGTAAATTGTACTGAAACCTCAGTTTTTTTAAATGTCCCGGTTCAAAAATAATGCCGTACTGGTATATGAGCGTGTATCGAGATAATTGAAGCGAGGTGTGATTGTAAATTACTTAGTGGAGAGACATTTCTTCCTTCTTTCGCGGCAGTAATATATCCAATTTGAACTGCGGCGAGGTGAGATTGTACACACGAACGGGAGAGACACTTTCTTACTTCTTTTGCGACAGTAAAATTTCAAATTGGAACTGCGACGAGGTTACATTGTAAATACGAACTGGAGAGACATTTCTCACTTCTTTTGTGGCATTAAAATATCCAATTTAAACTGAGCCGTGGTGAGATTGTAAATACGAACTGGATGGAGAGACATTTCTTACTTTTTTCGAGGGAGTGAGGATTTGTCCTGAAGAGACAATTCTTACATTTTTCGAGGTAGCGAGGTTTTGTCCTGAAGAGATAATTTTTACATTTTTTGAGGGAGTGAAATTTTGTGCTGGAGACACATTTCTTACTTCTCGCAGAATTTCTAACTTGAAATTAGGCGAGGTGGGATTGCAAAATAAAAATATATGGCCACGGACAACTAATTAGAAGCAGTTTCATAAAAATTGCATTTATACAGTTTTTATGTAGGAATCAAATTAAAGAATTCCCACCACCTCTCTTAATTTTTTTTAAATATATAATGATAGAAGGAAATCATTAACAATACAATAATGAATTCCTAACAGGATTGCTACATAAAAACATAAAAAATGTATAAATGCAATTTTTATGAAACTGTTTCTAATTAGTTGTCCGTGCCTGTACATTGTGCAGGCATATATTTCTTACTTACTCTAAGGCAGTTTAATGAATAATAGAATTAAACTTGTAAAAATGCACTTCATTGGTATTTATTTTCTTTCTTTTTTTTTAATCTGCTTGTTTTTGTCATTTTGGCATTACAATGGCTCCTCACCTCATTTGAAGTATGACATTGTACTGGCTGAAAAGAAAAAAGAGACACCTCCTTCAAACTCATTTTATAATCGTGTCCTTCCCAACACTATACCTTTTCAAGTTCAAATTGAGACTAAACAAATTCTAATTGAGACTAAACAATTTCAAAATGGGACTAAACTATTTCAAATTGGGACCTAACAATTTCAAAATGGGACTAAACAATATCAAAATGAGAATTAAAAAATTTCAGTGAAAATAAATTCTTACTTTACTGGAAGAAATATAAAGTATTATATATAAATTACAAATCAATGAAAAAACAGTCATATCTATCATATTGATGGGGTCTGGTATAAATTTTTAAATATGAGCGACATGTCGGATACAATCAAGAATATCAATTTTCGATATGTTTTCTCAAATTTCAATTGTTGTAGACGAAAATCAAATTTGATCTGTTTTCACCAGCATCTGAATATTTGAATCAGTTTTGACACCAGCCTCTTGTTTTTGGAAGTGCTCTCCAATTTTCGTTATTACTATGCAAAACACAGATTTGCTTCTTTATATTATCAGCTTCATTTTTTTTTATGTAAGACATTTTTAGGGATAAACTAATAATGACAATTTATTGAAGACGCTTTTAATAATGACAGACAATAGAATGTGTTGGTCAAGCATCGTTAACAGTCAACTAAGTAAAAAAATCTCAATATTAACGAATAAAGATCCAAGTTTTTAATTCTCATTTTGAAATTTTTTAGTTCCATTTTGAAATTGTTTAGTCCCATTTTGATATTGTTTAGTCTCAATTAGAAATTGTTTAGTCTCAATTAGAAATTGTTTAGTCTCAATTTGAACTTGAAAAGGTATAGTGTGTACTGTCCGCTGTAGGAAAAAAGTATAATGAAAACAACAAAAAATCTGGAAAAAATGATTTTGGATATCATACAGAAACTTAGAATTACCTATAAAAAATATTGTAATATTTCTTCTTGAGCGTTCTCGGATTTGTCAGGGATTAATTGAAACAATTTCTTTCTTTTTAACAACTTTAATTTCAAAACAAAACTTCTTGCCTTGTTCTTCCCTCCTTTTCTTGGCGGTTCAGTTAAAACAACCGTACTAAATTGAGATGTGGCACTATGTTATGTATGTATTCAAGTACGTGCCTATGAACATGAAATTTATCGGTGAATTGGTATTTTAACTTTCTCTTTTCGGTTAACCGTTACACTGCCGCCTTCTTACTTAGTATTCGTCCCGAACACAACTTCCTACAGGTGCCGTTCTTACCAATCGAACCTTTTTGGATGCGATAGATGACATTCTTCAACCTCGTGAAGACCGTGGAGGGGCCATTCCATTTCCTTTGTAGTTTTGGCGATTTACCTTTTATTCGTAGAGAATTTTATAGCTAGGCTTGATCGCCTTCCTTAAATCTAGATCCGTTTGCCCTTAGGTCGTACTGGGTCTTCATACTGTTGCGCGATTCCAAATTTTAAATCACCTCAAATTTTGAATTTATAAGTTTTGATCATAAATTCGTTATTTGCAAACTTAAAAACCTCTAGATATCCACTTTCATTGGAATCAGAACACAATTGGCAATTCGCCGGCCACATTGGCGCGGCCATTTTGAATTTATAAGTTTTGTTTAAACATTAGTTATTTGCTACCTCAAAAAACCCCTCATACCGATTTTCATTGAAATCGGAATACAATTGGCAAATTCGTCAGCCATATTGGCGCGGCCATTTTGAATTCATAAGTTCTGACCAAACATTCGCTATTTGCTACCTCAAAAAACACCAGATACCGATTTTCATTGGAATCGGAATACAATTGGAAAATTCGTCAGCCATATTGGGGCGGCCATTTTGAATTTATAAGTTCTGATCATACATTCGTTATTTGCTACCTCAAAAAACCCCAGATACTGATTTTCATTGGAATCGGAATACAATTGGCACATTCGTCAGCCATATTGGCGTGGCCATTTTGAATTTATAAGTTTTGACCACAAATTCGTTTTTAGCCACCTTAAGAACCCCCAGATACCCACTTTCATTAAAATCGGAACACAATTTGCAAATTCATATTTGGATGGCCATTTTGAATTTCGGTCATTTTTCGGCGGCCATTTTGAATTTCGAAAATCGGGCTTCGATGTTTTTCAGGAAGACCCCAACGGACCTTCATGCAAAATTTCGAAGCTGTGCGATGACTGGTGCGCCCGCTACAGCGCACACATACATACATACTAATAATATAGATAGAATATACATAATATAGATGAAGCACACAATTAAGAGGTATCTTAAACATAGAATGAGATGTTTTCCTCCACAATATTGCCACAATTCCTGATGAAGCCACTTCTAAGACAATTTTTAATCTGCAAGTGTTTTGGCTAATAAGAGATTAAGGGCCTGTGTCACCACTTGCTGATTGAGCTCCTGATAGCCTATTCAGAACTTATCTGCAAGATAAACTACAAATTTTGGTTTCACAGGTCTTGGATAGAAATATCTTGCAGATAAAGTTGCTGGTAACTTATAAGCCGATTCTAGTGGCTGTTAAAAGTTTTATCTGGAAGATAGTAAAAAAATGTTGCAAGTAGGGGGAGTTTTAGAGCATTTTTTGGTATAATAATACTCCTCTTTAAGCATTTTTACGTTAAAAATCGTAGACTGCGGTCACAAAAGGGTTCCAGACGGATTTATTTGAATTCTTAGAAGACGAATTTGATGAATATTACGAACATATTACGCGACCTCGTAGGAACCGAGTAATTTGCCCAAATTATTTTGAATCACTCGATTTTAGGATTTGATTCCGGCTTACCAATTTGGGGGTGTGTTTTCGAAATGGCAAATTCAGCTATGGTTAGCTTGGGGAGGGTGGAAATATTCAAAAATTTCTGCCACTAGTATTTAACGGTTATTAGATTATTGGTAGAACCTATATACGCAACGACAGAATTTTTTTTCAATTTTAACCCTTTTTTACGCCCCCTCACTCCAACCACGCCATCTACAAAAGGGTCCATTCTCCGGGCTAGCGAGTGTGCATACGTTCTTAACTGCGTATCACACTATGTATATACGAAATAATATTATCAGCTTTAAGAAAATTACGTAGGTTTGACGGGCCTGGGCTCTCGCGAACTATTACTCTACGACAGGGGTGGCCAACCCGCGGCCCCGCACGCCTGAATAAAAATTCCACTTTTCCAAATGCAGCCCGCAAAGACGTACGGAATAATCCTTTTCTAGACTAAAGGGAGTAAAAATTGAAGCTGTAAGAAATTGTATAGGACGAAGAAAACAAGCAATTACTTTGGTGACCATAAAGTGTGCCATAAGCATACTCAATAGATTACCTAGGTCAAGCAGCATTGGACGTGGTTAGTACTTAGTTAGGGGACCGCTTGGTAAAACGACACTCGCTTTTGGAATGGTCGATTATAAATAAATTTATATCTACAACAGGGGCGGGCATACCTCCATAGCGGAAGCATTTTTAGATTTTCATGCCTGTAGCATGCACCCCGTGTGGAGGCGCATTTGTTCGCTATGCGTCCTTGATACAGGCGCGCATATGCTATTAAAAAAATATAAACAACTAAATTATTTTTACTCGGGTTGGTTCAACTTACATCTGCAAATCGATCTTTTCGAAAATGAAATTTACAAAAAATAAATATCGCTCTCTGACGAAAACCTGCAACACAAGCTACGAAAAAGTGCTAAAAATGTACCAAATAAAACCAATTTTAACATCAAAGTTGCTTATAATTGCCGTAACATAAAAATTGTTTGGACATTATTCATAGGAAACATGGCAAGTTTTCTCATTCTGGAAAAATAGTGATAGGTTAACTACGTATTTTTTGGAGAAAAAAGTAGTTGAATTTGAAATTTGTGTTAAAAAAACAAAATTCACTTCAAAGTCACTTTCACAATAATAGATATGTGGGTGCATTCTGCGTACACTGGTACTTTATTCATGGAAATTGGTTATAGGGTTACAAAAATACTCGATAAAAAAATTTTAAAAGGTGGCTAACCTGTACGATACCCCCACCCCCTCCCCACCGCCATCACTCTACAATTTATTGTTTTTCTGATAAAAACCTATCAACAGCTGGCCGCTTTGTATACTGAGTGTAGGTATGCACACTGTATATCACCCCGGCCCTCGGGATCATAATGAATTTTCAAAGTGGCCCCCGATAACATTTGGGTTGGCCACCCCTGCTCTACGACTATAGTGAAAATATTTGTTACTCCAACAATTTTTTCTGGTCATGAGAAGCATTTTTTTAATAACGACAACTAAATATATTTATTTGATGCCGTATTTAACTAAAAAAAATTTAGTAATATTTTGGTTGTGGTAACTAAAAATGGCTTTCAGTGATTTGATTTTCAGTAACTTTGCAATTCCACCTATGCAACGATTGCTTATAACTCTCCGATATTTTTTAACTGGGACTCCAAATTAAATCGTGGACATAGTTGCCAGATTGCCTTGATCATCTCATAAACAAACTATTTTGAATAACTCCCGTATTAAGCAAAGATTGAGTGACCCTGCTAAATTAAGTGGCAGATATATTTATCTGCCAGTTAGTTTATCTGGGAGTTTGATGGTGAAACTGAAAAAACATATCAGCAACCTTTATCTGTTAGATACTGTTATAAGGCAGATAACTATCAGAAACTTTATCAGCAAGGGGTGAAACAGGCCCTAAGGGCCTGTTTCACCACTTGCTGATTAAGCTCCTGATAGCCTATTCAGAACTTATCTGCAAGATAAACTACAAATTTTGGTTTCACAGGTCTTGGATAGATATATCTTGCAGATAAAGTTGCTGGTAACTTATCAGCCGATTCTAGTGGCTGTTAAAAGTTTTATCTGGAAGATAATAAAAAAATGTTGCAAATAGCGGGAATAGAAATAGTTTTCGAGGATTTTTTGGTATAATAATACTCCTCTTTAAGCATTTTTACGTTAACTGTCGTAGACTGCGGTCACAAAAGGGTTCCAGATGGATTTATTTGAATTCTTAGAAGACGAATTTGCTGCATATTACGAACATATTACGCGACCTCGTAGGAACCGAGTAATTTGCCCAAATTATTTTGAATCACTCGATTTTAGGATTTGATTCCGGCTTACCAATTTTCCGGGGGTGTGTTTTCGAAATGGCAACTTCAGCTATGGTTAGCTTGGGGAGGGTGAAAATGTTCAAAAATTTCTGCCACTAGTATTTAACGGTTATTAGATTATGAGTAGAACCTATATACCCAGCGACAGAATTTTTTTTCAATTTTAACCCCTTTTTTACCCCCAACGCCTCTATCTACAAAAGGGTCCATTCTACGGCTAGCGAGTGTGCATACGTTCTTAACTGCGTATCACACTATGTATATACGAAATATCAGCTTTAAGAAAATGACGTAGGTCTGGCGGGCCTAGGCTCTCGAACTATTACTATACGACTATAGTGGAAATATTTGTTACTCCAATAATTTTTTCTGGTCATGAGAAGCATTTTTTTCAATAACAACTATATATATTTATTTGATGCCGTATTTAACTAAAAATTTTAGTAATATTTTGGTTGTGGTAACTAAAAATGTCTTTCAGTGATTTTATTTTCAGTAACTTTGCAATTCCACCTAGGCAGTTCCTTCCTACTTCTCTCTTCCCCTTCACTATCTATCGACTAGAGCTTGCTGTTCGACATTGCACTCTATACGAAGAAAATAGATTGTCGACAGTAGAAAGGGCTTTCCCTGAGCTCTAGTCTTCCACATAAAAAAAAAAAAAAATGCAACGATTGCTTATAACTCTCCGATATTTTTTAACTGGGACTCCAAATTAAATCGTGGACATAGTTGCCAGATTGCCTTGATCATGCCATAAACAAACTATTTTTAATAACTCCCGTATTAAGCAAAGATTGAGTGACCCTGCTAAATTAAGTGGCAGATATATTTATCTGCCAGTTAGTTTATCAGGGAGTTTGATGGTGAAACTGAAAAAACATATCAGCAACCTTTATCTGTTAGATACTGTTATAAGGCAGATAACTATCTGAAACTTAATCAGCAAGCGGTGAAACAGGCCCTAAGGGCCTGTTTCACCACTTGCTGATTAAGCTCCTGATAGCCTATTCAGAACTTTTCTGCAAGATAAACTACAAATTTTGGTTTCACAGGTCTTGGATAGAAATATCTTGCAGATAAAGTTTCTGGTAACTTATCAGCCGATTCTAGTGGCTGTTAAAAGTTTTATCTGGAAGATAATAAAAAAATGTTGCAAGTAGGGGAGTTTTAGAGCATTTTTTGGTATAATAATACCCTTCTTCAAGCATTTTTACGTTAAAAATCGTAGACTGCGGTCACAAAAGGGATCCAGATGGATTTATTTGAATTCTTAGAAGACGAATTTGATGAATATTACGAACATATTACGCGACCTCGTAAGAACCGAGTAATTTTCCCAAATTATTTTGAATCACTCGATTTTGGGATTTGACTCCGGCTTACCAATAGGGGTGTGTTTTCGAAATGGCAACTTCAGCTATGGTTACTTTGGAGAGGGAGCAAATGTTCAAAAATTTCTGCCACTATTCAAAACAAATTAACACTATTAACACTTCTATATGACTATTATCAGAGCAATTTGTTTTGAATATGTACAGTTAAGAGTCAATAAATTATTTTAGGCGCGTTTCATTTTCATTGGAGTACGTACTCCGGAGTAGTTCAGCGCACATTCAGCTGTGGCAGCATCTACTCCGATGTGCGCCCAACTACGCTGGCGTAGGTACTCCAATGAAAATCAAACGCGCCTTTTGACAATAAGATTTAATAAAATTCAAAAGTGGAGTAAAGGCCGATTCACACCGCCGCGTTCGCGAATGCGATTGCGTTTCAAGTGCGATCGCGATCTCTCGCAACCAGGCAGTTTAAATTAGGAGCGCACATCGAGAACGCAAATCGCTAGCGTTCAGCGATTCCTGTCGCGTTCAGTTTTGTGTTATTTGATCGCAAATCGCGAGTTAGAAAATCATTGAAACAACATGGATACGTCGACCGAAATTTTTATTGAAACTGAAAATTTATCCGATTCTATTTGATTTATCACACGCAGAATACAAGATTGTTAAATAAAGATAAAATATGGGAGGAAACCTATATTAATAAAAAAAAGTTTCTGTATGTACTGCTTGTATGTATGCGTGTATGTGTGCGCCTTAGAATAGAGAAGAGAAAGAAGCGCAATTAATTAAAATTGGGGAAGCATTTCGGCAACACATATGCACAGCTCTCCCATGGTATTTATGCAGCTCCCGAACAATGGCGGTATCATATTTAGTCAAAAACCAGGAGGGGATTGCGTTTCTCAGCAACCATTCAAATGAGAACACATCACTTGGCTCAAAATGTTTGGAGCAGACGCGAACGAATTTCGGTACGCCTCTCTTCGGGAGATGCATGCATGAAACCTATGAATATATGGTTGCTTCTTTTCTTCTAGAGCGAGAGGTTCTTGAATTTAAGTGCTTCCCTCACGGATACATGTACGCTGTTTTCTGTTCGTTATCTTCTCTATTCTAAGGTGTGCGCTAGAAAGAGCTTCGAAATTTTGCAAAATGGCCACCCAAATATGAATTTGCTAATTGTGTTCCGATTTCCATGAAAATCGGATTTGGGGATTTTAAGGTAGCAAATAACGAATTTATGATCAGAACTTATAAATTCAAAATGGCTGCACCAATTGGATCTTTTTCTAAATTCGAAAATAACTTAGGGAATTCTCCTTTTAAGGCACCATCAATATTTATATTGTGGACCCAAATTCTTCTCCTAGTTCTGAAAATAGAAAAAAATTATTATTTTAAAAATAATTTAATTACAATTAAATACAATTCTTCTTCAACTTCGCAAAGCGCTAGTAATAGCAACGCCTCTTCTTCTTACCAAGAACACATGTTGTTTAATTTCGATCTTGCAGGAAACTGGATTCGAGATTGCATCGCGTCAGTGTGAAAGTCCTTGATCGCAATCGCCATCGTAATAGACATCGCAAACGCAATCGCATACCGCTCATTCCATGTCAAACCGAACACTAAATATTAATTGATCATCCCGAATTTTTTTAAATTTTGCAGAGGCAACGCATGAAATAATGGAACCCATATTTCGGGAAAAAAAATTGGGATTTTTTTTCAGAAGAAATGAACGGTTGTAAATTACAAGAAATTTCAAAAAACGTCGCGCGGCCGACCATTCAAATTACTGTATCTCCGAAACCATTAGTCGTACAAAAAAATTATATAGGTCGATTTTGAAGATCTTGAGTCACTCTATGTAGTGGTATATTTAAAATTTGCGTTTGATATTAATAAATTGTTATTATTTGTCTATAAAATTTCATTAGCATTTTTCTTCATAAACTCCCCAACTTAAAGTTTTCGAAAAAATATCATCGTGTTCCTACTTCAATTCTAAAGAAACAGTGATTTGAAAATGGAACTCAAACGGGGTCATATTTAAAAAATTCTCTGTCTATCAAAGTGTTACATTTTTCTAACTGTTGACCTAATTTTCTGGAGCCTTTCACACGTAATTAAGAATCCGCCAACCGTGGATGGATTGTTTTCTTCAGCAATGCAATGGGTGTCCTGGTTGTGATAATCTCATACAAAAATTAACCGACATTTTTAAAGAAAATATGGTGATTATTAAGAAAAGTTTAACTATCTCTTATGTTGCAATTTTTTGAATCAGAAAAAAATGAATTTCGATCTGAAGAATGTTTAGTCATTTGCGATTTTTCCGCAAATTGCGCGATGTTTCACAGGAAGCGATTCAAGGCGTGCACGGGAAGAATGACCAAGTAACGATTCACCCTTTCGCAATTATAAAGATAACGGGAAAACATAATTTCTTAATTTCTTCGAAATCTCAGACTGTTTGAGACACGCCGTCCACTTATTTCAGCGTGGTTTAATTACTTTTTTAAAAAAAAAGATTGGGTTCTTTGAGAAAAATATTTTACTTTTCCCACGGAACGAGTGCTCAATACAAAAACAAAAAAATCCATAAATCTCTGTTATCACAAAGATGATTTTGATGTAAGTGAAGAATGCACCTTTTCGCCACGTCGTCGCATGGAAAAGGACCTTGTGTTATTCATTTTCCGTTGTACCCACCGTCCCTGTTAACCTAATCTGCGTGTACGCGACATGATAAGCGGTCGTGCCGCGCGGTCACACTCTTTTAAAGAATTTTTTAAATATGACCCCGTTTGAGTTCCATTTTCAAATTTTCACTGTTTCTTTAGAATTGAAGTAGGAACACGATGATATTTTTTCCAAAAATTTAAGTTGGTGAGTTGATGAAAAATGCTAATGAAATCGCAATTTTTTTTCCCGAAATATGGGTTCCATTATTTCATGTGTAGAATGCGTCTGCAAAATTTAAAAAAAATCGGAATCATTAATTATAATTTTTACCGAAAAACTTTCGGTTTGACATGGAATAACCGATACGCAAACGCGCCGGTGTGAATCGGCCTTTAATCGATTTGGCAATTGAGGCGTTCATTTATCTGCCAGTTAGTTTATCAGGGAGTTTGATGGTGAAACTGAAAAAACATATCAGCAACCTTTATCTGTTAGATACTGTTATAAGGCAGGTAACTATCTGAAACTTGATCAGCAAGCGGTGAAACAAGCCCTAATGCCGGGTTTCACTAGTAGAATTAGTGGTAGAGTAACTGGCCTACTTTTAAGCGGTAGAGTAACTTTACCACGGTGCTATCGCACTCTACTCTACTATAACCGAGTTTTCATTAGGTGAGTTCACAGGATAGTTAGTACTCGACCAGTATACTCTACCACTAATTCTACTAGTGAAAACGCGGCATAAGTGTTTTGACACTGTTGATGATGAGTTTGTGACATCTTTTGATCATTGTTTTGCTTCATTGTGTTGTTCGATATTTTGTCTGTTTAAATTACCATCAGACCCATCGATTGTTTGCGGAGATTGCAAACCTTAATGATATGATCAATAGAATTTCCGCCTATTGAAAGAACAATAACTTGCAGTGATAGCAGTGCATGGCAATTTCTGTAAAATGTGTCTAATACACAATCAATAAAAGTCCTTCAGTATTGAGCTTTACTGCTCAAGTTAGCTGGATTAGCCGTTTCTGAGCTTTGAGGTGTGCTATTGGAATTAAAAAAAGTTTTCACTCACTTTCCTCCGACTAGCGGATCAAGTTTTCAGTCTGGTTTGCCTAAAGCACTCCAAAGAAAATATTGAACCTGCCCGTGAAGGTCCAATCGCAATACAGACACAAGAAGACGGACAGTGTTTTCGTATCATGTAAATTAGCATGTGAGATTAGAAAATGACAACTGTTTCGAAATCACAGACGGACACCCCAATTTTATTAATATAGATATTGTCTTTTGATATAACAAAGCCTGGATGTGGGGAAGCTAATAATTCAATATACAGTGGCTCAAACAAATAATCGAACAATCACGTTTTCCAAGAAGAGCTCGCAAAAATATAGGGAAGTGATTGTGCGAAATTCATCAAATATATGTATATACCTAATTTTTTACCTTTCTTTATAATATTTAAATTTTATATAATTTTTAAAAAAAATGTATTCCAAAAATATCGGGCCAAGTCAATAATGCACGTTGCGCGAGCAAATGACTTCTTCAGCAATTGGAAGTCTGTAGCTGAATAAGTCATTTGCTCGCGCAACGGGCATTATTGACTTGGCCCATCCTTACATATTATAAATTTAAGTTCCCCGTTGCGCTGAGTTTGTTTATGTTCGGGCTAATCTCAGAACCCAGTGGGAAAAATTGGAAGCGCTGTTCAGGGGAGCTTACTTTGAGCACTGTTAAATATGCTCCCGAGGGAGCATTACCAGAGCTTTCATAAATTTTATAGAAAGAAGAAAATGAGCGATTATCTTGATGACGATAAAGGGTGGCATTAGCATACACAATGGAACGGCTCCCGTTCGATACGAAGGACAAGCAGCTTTAAAAGTGGTTAGAATTTAGTTGGGGGACTGCTTTCATAAAACCACACTCGCGGAAAAGGCAATTGCAAAAGATAAACAAAATAAAAGTTTTTCGATACCAGGATCACATATCCACAGACGTCCAAGAAAATTCTTTATTAAAAAGCTTTTTTATAATACTCCTAGAACGCTTTTGAAGGAGCATAAAAACGTATGCTCCCCTGCAATGACATGCAATGTTAAAAAGTATATGGAACTGGAGCGTAACGGGAGCGCTGTAAGCTTTTTAAGCAGTGCTCAAACAGCGCTATTGGAGCCCTCCATTTCCCGCTGGGAAACTACTGAATGGATTTTCATACGGTTTTCACCAACAGAAAGAGGGATTATGTGGGAAGGTTATAGGCTATAATTTATGAACATTTTGAAAATAAGCTACCAGTATGATGATATTTGGAATTTATTGTCCCTTCTAAGAGCTTCCGTGGCGTGTCAGCGCAAATAGTTAAAGTTACAGAAAAATAATGTATGGTGGAATAGTTCCTCTCAAACAGTTCTAAAAAAAAGTCCATGAGAACATATGTCTATCTTCTATGGTTGACTCACAATAACAATTTTTATTCTTTTCAAATTGCTTTATTTGTAAAAGGTGTCATTAGAATTAAAATAAATCACGTATGCGGCAGGCGGAGACGGGCCGGGTTCATGCAATGCATGCAGGGCAGCGCATGCGTCCCGAGGATAACTGAGCATTTCCATAGTTATTCACGTTATTGCGAGTAATTGTATTTATTCGCTGAAAGTTGTGTTTATGTTTTTGACTATAAATTTTAGTATTGCCTCAGCCTTCAAAGGATAACGTTATTGCGGGTTTTTGTTTGTTGTTTAGTTTGTGCATAGTAAAAAAACATCTAAGTAAGTTGATTTTTTTCTTTTTTTTTAGGTTAGCCTACTTATACAAGTACCTATTCTTAGTTTAGGAAGTACATATATGTACATTCTAATTGTTTGTTTATTAAAAAAGGTACTTTTAGAAGTACTTCCATTCCCGACTGGGGAAGTTTCTGTGTGTATGGATGTATGTGTGCGCTATAAAGGGGGCGTTCAGGTCATCGTAGAGCTTCGAAATTTCTTGAATTGGCCCAACCTTTCCTGATTGATGACTTTTTTTAGCGTTTTTTTTGGGAAAACAAATTTTGCGGGTACCTTGGCGAAATTCTGCATACGGCGCCAAATGCCTCCGACACGTCAAAATCTAGGCGTAGAAAAACTATTCTGAATATGTTTGCCAAGTGTCTGTTGTGAAGGAGGTACAGCATTTTTCCGATAGGAGGCGCGCAACATCGAATTTTATAAAAAGTTGGAACATATTTTTAATTGGTAATCCAAATTTTTATATGTATCCAAAATCGATTTTTTCAGATTTGTTATTTTTTTCATTAAACCTTTTTCCTACTGCGGACCGTGTACACATAATCTTTTTTATTTAAAATCGTTGCAATGCACGCGGGTTTTTGCTAGTCTTCTATATAAATATAATTGGAGTGTTTGTCTGCGATTTCCAAATAATTGTCATTTTCTAAGTTCATATGGTTATTTACACGATATTAACACGAAATCAAATATTTTTTAAATTTTTGTCTCTCTGTATGTCTGTCTGCTTGTCCGGGCTAATCTAGGAAACGGCTAATTCGATTGCGATGGGACTTTCACTGGAAGATTCAGTATTATCTTGGGCATGTTTTAGGTTATTTTTTACTCGGATCCGACTGTCCGATCCGATTATCGGTTCCGACTATCGGGCCCGATTACCGGACTAGACCGAAAACTTGAACAGATAGTCGATGGAAAGCGAGTGAACACTTTTTTTATCATTCGAATTGTAGAGGTCAAAGTGCTCTATCTAAATATTTAGGTTCACCTAAGAAAATTTTGAATGTACTATAGGAAGCCTTTTTCGTTTTGGACCGATTTTCGTGGTTAAGGTTGCCTATAGTCCGATCAATATTTACTTAGGCAAAAATTGATATTTAAATGTAGCTCTTTGAGGCCTACAATTGGAATGAAATTATAAGATGCAGACCGACAGACAACAATGGATATTTAAATGTAGCTCTTTGAGGCCTACAATTGGAATGAAATTATAAGATGCAGACCGACAGACAACAGGGCACAGAGATCGCCATAAAGAACCAACTACAAATGAAGTCTCTGTGCTATTGGTAGATCAAAAATGTGATAACCGGGACGTAATACTTCATATAAAGTATAACAATTTACAACGAATCTCAGTAACTCACCGATAATATGATGCAGTGCATTATCCGTTAATATTTGTTTATGGTCAAGACGGATATAATTTTAGTCTATTAAGTCAATCCCAGTATACGGCAGCATAATTTTAATAACAAAGTATCGTCATTGCAATTCTATTGTTATGGAATGATGGTTCGAGAAAATGAACACAATCATTTGCAATGTTATAAACCATTATTTAATCAGTACTTGATAGATCCAGGCAAACTAAAGTTATGGTAAAAAATCTTCATCACTCTTGTGAACCGGAACTTATCGTCACAGATTTACAACGCCAAGGAATAAAAGCGATAACTGCTGTTAATAAACTAAAGTTGTGATCCAAAGAACCACTCAATATGTTTATTATAAGCTTCAACCCGTTCTCTGTTGGGTATATGAAATTACAAAACTATTAAACACGATTGTAAAAATTGAACCCATTAAAGCTTCTAAGCTTATTCCACAATGCAAGAATTGTCAAGAATTTTTGCACACAAAAAACTACTGCTCTAAACCACCTAGGTGTGTTAAATGTGCAGGCAATCATAGTACAACTAAATGCAGCACGCCCAAAGAACAGGAACTCAAATGCTGCAATTGTAAACAACATCTTGCTAGTTACCGGGGTTGATTAGTTGCAAAGGAACTACAAAAAATTAGAAATGACGAAAGAAGTAAAAAGTCAAAGGAAAATAATTTACCGCCCGTCACACTACCGATATTCTCCAATAATACAGCTAGTGGAAACCCCAATAGTTCTGAAAACAAGCTAAGCTATGCGGAAGTATCAAAAAATATATGTAGGCCAAACATACAAAAAGAAACTGGAGACAAACAATTACTAACCCAAATCCTAGAAAAGCTAGAAAAACAAGAATTCCTTATTACTTCAGTTCAAAAAAGATTAGATAGTGTTGAAGAACATCTGCAAGAAAATAAACTTACTCAAAATAAGACCAATGGCTAAGTCACTAAAGATAATGCTCTGGAATACAAACGGCCTGTTAAAACACAAAGACGAATTACAGGCAGTGTTAGAAATTGAAAAAATTGATTTGTGAGTGATCTGAATCGCACTTTACCGACCAATCTTTTCTTAAGTTCATAAACTACAATATATATTACACAAACCATCCCCAGAACAATGCAAGGGACGGAAGCGCGATAATCGTCAAAAGCTCTATAGAACACTATGAAGAAGATAAGTTTTGCACAGCTGAATTTCAAGCAACAACAATAAGCATCAAAACCGAACAGTTCCTACTTTCATTCACAGCTGTCTATAGCCCACCAAGACATAAAATTAGTTCTGAACAATATGAGGAATTATTAAAAAACACAGAAACCGATTTATCATGGGTGGTGATTTCAACGCAAAACACACGCATTGGGGATCCCGTCTGATAACAACAAAAGGTCGTGAATTGCTTAAAGCAGCTCAACAAAAAGTATGTGAGTTTGTGTCAACTGGCAAACCAACATATTGGGCTACGGATAAGGATAAATTACCTGACCCCATCGACTTCTTCATAACAAAACAAATATCCATAAGCCTAGTACAAATAGAAGAAGGAACAGATCTGAATTCGGATCATTCTCCAATCTATATGGTCATTAATGAAAACGCAAATTTTAAAAAACAGAACATGTATCTCACTCACAAAAATACAGATTGGGATAGTTTTAGGGAATTGCTTGAGCAAGAATTGAATCCTCATCCACAGCTGCTAAGCAAAGACCAGCTCGATGAAGAAACACTCGCCTTTACCAAACAAATACAAAGAGCGGCTTGGAAAAGTACTCCTCCTATTGAAAAGAAATCCATTAGTTTAATGTACCCAAAACGCATTATGAACTTAATATCTAATAAAAGAAAGATTAGAAAAAAATGGCAACAAACAAGGTACCCTTACTTCAAATCGAAACTAAACCAACTCACTGCACTTATACGCAGTCAATTAAGAGAACTAAGAAATGAAAATATTAACCAATACTGAAGCGGACTCACCGCAGATAAAACAACGGTTTATGCATTGTGGAAATCAACAAAATACCTAAAACGTCCTATACAGCATGATCCACCTCTTAAATCAGTAAATAGTGGATGGGCAAACACAGGTCTCCTCAACAACAATTAAGTTTAACAAAAATGACACCAAAATCTGCCTCCACCAAAAGTTTTGTTTTTTCATGTAGAAACAGTATCTACTCTTCCCGAAATCGTATCTGCTCCTTTTTTGAAGTTTTAGCGAAAAAACCGTTTTTTACATATTTTTAAATAGAAATAAAGTTAATTATATAATCTATCGCCTTATATGGATACAATTATTCTCTCACATACCTATTTTCGTATTCGTACACACATATACACTCTCCATAGCCATATATAACACATACACACATGTCTGTATAGTGTAATAAGTATAAAACAAACATTTTCATTTGCCAATATTTAATGATGAGGTTTTAGAAATAAATCTTACAAGTTATGTTTAATATGTTCAAATATAATATGACACCTAATGCAATGAATGCAAAAAATACAAAAAACAAATTAATAAATTTTGATCGTTTGTGCTCTCATATATCTTTACGACCTACAAGAATAGTCTTTATAAATGATTTGAAGAAAATTCAACCACTGTTTTATGTAATCTATCCAAGTAACTGGGGTCATCTAGCAGATTAATTTGGTACCTTTCCCAGTAAATCAAAAATTCTCGATGAGCGGATTCGCCAGCTTGTTCCGACCAGATACCAAGGCCACATTTTTCAACCAATTCTAAACATTCAATTAAATGCTTTGTAACAACGTGGAATTTTAAAGTTTCGGATACTTGGGTAGAAAGATATGCCTTTTTGAATTCATCAACGTATTTACTGACAAGTTTTAAATCTACTTTTTTTTGAGTTCCGAAACAGCTTGAAACAAGTTTATCGAACGATTTGAATGTTGCAACAAATGGTTGTAGTCGTAGGTATCCAACAGCTTTACAATTAGCTTGTGATAATAGTTCATCTGATCTTCGCAATAATTTTCTGCAAGCGTTCCCTTCGAAAGCTTCCCCATGGTAATTCTTTGATACCAATTTTAATCCTTTTGGCCATAAAAGAGCCTCTTCATACCCAAGTAAAGGCACTAATCCTTTAAAAAAAAGGTGATTTACCATACCCTGTAGAATGTGTAACTCAGGAATTGGACATTTTTCTAATACAAGCTTATCAGGTGATTCTTGAAACAACGGTTTATTAATAGTACTATTGCACTTATTAGCCAAATTTTTTTTTTCACCTAATGAACAAAATTGTTCATAATTACTTTTTACAATTCCATAAAATCTCAATGAAATATCTTCGGTAATCTTAGTGCTTTTATTGTCATCGTGATTTTTTTTCAAAAAATCACTCAACGGCACTAAGCAATAAGGGCAGGGAAACGATGCACTTGCGGTTTGTAATGCCCCAGTTACACGAATGACAAAAAATGACAATTGTCATAATCTCTGGTCATAATTAATGGCATTGTTGTTGTTT
This sequence comes from Thereva nobilitata, assembly GCA_963855945.1. NCBI lineage: Eukaryota > Metazoa > Arthropoda > Insecta > Diptera > Therevidae > Thereva > Thereva nobilitata. Next base: position 90,824,466 of record OY979694.1, read on the forward strand.
ATTTTTTATGACAGAAATAATGACACAAATTATGACCGTGTATGACGATAATGACAAATTATGACAGAAAAAATGACAAGTATGTCATTCGTGTAACTGGGGCATAAGCCATTAATAATTAGAAAGTCATTGTTATAATTTGAAATACACGTTTGACAACGACGGCAATTATTAAACGTAAATCCACAACGTCGCTCCACACATGAATTTACAGGGGAGCCATTTGAAAGTTTCAAGTTTCATACAAGCCCTTGTCATGATCTTGGAGTCCAGCGGGTTTCCTGCGGTCATTTTTGGAAGTAATAATATGGTGTTTTACCACATAAAAATTTGCGGATTTCGCTATACATTTTCAAAATAAACTCGAAATTGGAAATTTTTGAGTTGTGTCACAATTCTTGCGAAGCGACAAAATGTGGTTTGCCCGCATTTTCACACTTGGATATATATATATATATATATATATATATATATATATATATATGGATATGCGTGTGTGCATGTGTTGTAAATGGCTATGAGAGTGTATATGTGTGTAAGAGTACGAACTTATATATGTGAGAGAATAATTGTATCCATATAAGGCGATAGATTATATAATTAACTTTATTTCTATTTAAAAATATGTAAAAAATGGTTTTTTCGCTAAAAATTCAAAAAAGGAGCAGATACGATTTCGGGAAGAGTAGATACTGTTTCTACATGAAAAAACAAAACTTTTGGTGGAGGCAGATTTTGGTGTCATTTTTGTAAAACTTAATTGTTGTTGAGGCGACCTGTGCAAAAGCAATCTGGAGAAGACAGAGCTATTTGCGGAGCACATGGCAAAAACATTTCAACCGAATGAAGGACCAATCCAGTTACGGTGACTGAAGTCGAAGAAATTATTCGGAAAGATTTAAAGCTGAAAAATCGCCTTGGTATGATCTGATTACCGCAGAGCTGATGCAACAGTTGCCCCAAGGAGCCATTTGTAGACTAACAGGGATAATAAATGCCTGCTTCAGACTCAAACATGTTCCTCCTATATCCTTATTACCCATAATGTCGAAAATATTTGAAAAAATTCTCATCAAGAGGCTGCAACCATTTATTGAAAACGATAATATGATACCAACTCACCAGTTTGGATTCAGAAAGAAGCATTCTACCATAGAGCAAGTTCATAGAATAGTCTACGTTATTGAAAAAGCGCTGGAAGAAAAAATGGTATGCTCAAGCTATATTTTTAGATGTTGCTCAAGCGTTTGACAAGGTATAGCATGAAGGACTACTATATAAGCTGAGATTACTCTTCCCCAAAGATCATGCGACAATTTTGGAATGTTATCTCTCAAAAAGATTCTTTCACATCAAGCAAGAGGATGCTTACTCGCACCTAAAAGAAACTAGTTGGGATGTGGCTTTTGACCCTTTCGGTCTACAAGATTAACTTACCAGTATTCGTTCAAACAAAAAAACGACTCGAACGATTTTTATGATCTTTTCTTTTCTTTTCAGATCTTACTTCCTTTAACAAAAATCGCTTAAGTCGTTCAAACAAAAAAACGGCTCGGCCGATTTTTATGAAAATATTTTCAATTCATATGTCCATTAATACGCTTCGAACGGCACCCTAACGAAGTCGATATCTTTTTTGGTTCGCGCGAAATCGTGCTGATACAAAAATCACTTAAGTCGTTCAAACAAAAAAAACGGCTCGACCAATTTTTATGAAAATCTTTTCACATCATATTTCCTTGAACACGCTTCGAACGGCACCTGAACAAAGTCGATATCTTTTTCGGTTCGCGCGATATCGTGCAGGAAAAAATGACCACATACGTACGCCACACACACACATATTTCTTCTCAAATTTTTGCTTAAAATGCTATTGGGACCTTGAAACGTGTAAATACATTGAAAATTTCGAATCCGATTTTCGGACCGATTACAATAACTTCCTACTGGGAAGTTAATAAGAGCTGGAGTACCTCAAGGAGGTATATTAGGTCCAATGTTATACCTACTTTTCACGAATGACCTTCCAGTCCCCTAAAATAATATAATAGGCACTTTCGCCGATGATACAGTAATACTTGCAATAGAGAAAAGCGAAGTAGAATCAACCCGTATCCTCCAAAACGCGGTAGATACTGTAGTCAATTGGACTAAAAAGTGGCGTATACATCTTAATAGCACTAAATCAGTACACGTTAACTTCACTAACAAAAAAACTCAGCCGCTTCCTATTACCATCTCTGGAATGCAAATCCCGTACTCCAATAATGCAAAATATTTAGGAATGAATCTAGATGCAAAACTTAGCTGGAAAGAGCATACAAAAAAGAAAAGAGAGGAACTAAACATCAAACTTAGAAAACTATATTGTCTTATATGTAGGTAGAAAATCAGTTCTATCTATACATAATAAACTGCTTATATAAGTTAATAGATTTAAAACGCTTTTCTAATAATAAAAAATTATTGAACTTTATTTAATCTTTAAAATCCGCGTTTAAATTTAACAATAGTCTCGATCTTAAGACGGCAACTTTTAGACTGCCTTGTGGCTCCCAAAATTATTCCTACTTGGACACTAGTCTCTTTTGATTGTTATTTAATATTTTACTATTAAGCACTTATCATCTAATTTCTTGGTAATTACAGTGGGTAAGTCACAGACGCTTCGTCAGCACCCACATGCAGTTGCGCGATTGGGGATTCCAGGAAAATCGCCGTGAGATATTTTGCCACCGATGGTGATGGTGTTAACTCTTCCCCTCTTAAATTGAATGTCCTCATTCATCCTTAGAAAAGCGATAGAGTGGGCTCTGCAGGTGCTTCGCTCTTTTCGTCGAGGGCAATATTTTCTATGCCTTTTTCAACTTCCTGGTTATGTTGAATAACGATCTTTGTAGTCTTCTTTCGGTTGATAACAAAGGCGATGACGAGTGTCGACCCAATTAAGATGATAAGTCCGTATGTTATCCATTGGTGGGTTCTCTTCTCCGCTTCTAAGAGTTGGATTCTACTTGTGCCGTTAATTTGAAGTTCATTCATCATCTCTAACGACAGGATTTTTTGGTAATCTCGTTCCAATGCTGTTGGTTGAACGATCGGTGGTAAGGCCTGAAACGTTGAAACTTCCTTGGACTTAAATTCTTGACCGTTGATGTTTATGGTGCCGTTGTGGAATTTTATGAGGAATGTCCCTTGGAGGCTATGACCGAAATTTTGTGCGCTAATTGTTCCGTTAAACTGGTTCAATAGTATTATTCCTGGTTCTATTTCCTCTAAGGTGGGTATGTGTTGATTATTTATGATTGTGCAAGTGGCGTTGCGACTTCTAAGTAAATTCGGAATACAAGTAGATTACTAATGTCGGAGATGCTGTCCTCAGTGGCGGACTAAGGGTGGGGCGGAGGGGGCGGTCCGCCCCGGGCCTCTGGTTCCTGGGGGCCTCCAAATGTCTACAAGTTCCCTTGATCAAATCCTAAACAAGGCTTTTAAAATATGCTCAAGGCCTACCTAAGTGGTACTTTGGAGTCAGAGGTCCCGTTCAATGTTCCCGTAGATACAAATAAGTACAGCATGTACCGGTGGTTTACAATTTTGAAATCAAAATTACTTTTACTGTTAATCTTTCAATGTCTATTTAGTTTTCGTGTAGTTCCAGTTTTACTGAATTCTACAGCTATCTAGGGCGGTATTCAAAGTCGTTACTTAAGCATGGACTTAAGAATTTCTTAACTAAGTTCGCCTTATTTAAATAAGGCGTACTTAAGATATCATGTATTCACAGTCATGTCTTGAGGTGAACTTTGTTAAGCAATTGCTTATTGAGAATTTGTTATTTAAGGAAATGCTTAAGCATTTCCCATGTTTTTTTCCAGTAATTCCAAATTATTATGTCGTCTCCAAGGTTACTTAAGAAATTCCTTTTATTGTAGCATGCGCAGTATTGCACAATATATCTTTGATATTTAATGATGTTTTGGAAGATAATAAATATGATGATACTACTGATGATGACCTTCATCCTAATTTTCTAAATGCGAATAATGGAGAAGCATTTGCGGTACGCGATGCATTTGTTGCGGTATGTTTGTTTAAATAATTTCCAAATATTGCGGAAGGCTTTAGATGCGATTCAAATGTGTTTAATACATTTATAAACAGAAATATTGCAAATTCATAAAGAATATTTTTACAATATAATAAAGTATATGAAAATTTTTATTATATTTTCATTTTATATTAAATATTACATTTAATTTTTGTTTAACAGTTAATAGTTTAAATTTCGACTTGAATTGATGAAAGTTTATTGTTTTACTTGTCTTTACTACTTGATTCTACTAGAAGTAATTCGGAAAGAGCTGCTGATGGAATGTCATAAATTCAAGATGTTAAATTTGAGGAGTATAAAATTGTAATGAAAAATCTGTACCCTGAAACTTGCTCTTGCATAATACCTCAAACATACAAGCAGTTGCAATTCTGGTGCAATAGGTAAACTCCGATTATTTATTCCAGCTAATCCTTCATGAATTTTTGGCAACTAGCGTACGGAATCTTTTTTAAATCTAAACCGCTTTTTAAATTCATTATTATCGTAAAACTCAAAAGGATTTTGTCTGTCACGCAAAGATCTACGGATACATCTACCATTACCCTCTTCACCATCATCCACGTCACTACTACTTTCAATATCAGTAACCGACGAAAACAAGTTCATTTTTTCACACTATTATTGAAAAATCATCTATAAGCAATTGCTTAAGTCACCTTTGGAGACGACTTAAAAAATAAATTAATTTTAAGGGTAAATAAGATCGTCTTATATGACAATTTGCTTAAGCATCAACTATGGGCGGTATTCTTAGTCGGTGCTTATTGCAAAGTTCTTGCTTAAGCACGTGCTTAATGTGTCCTTTCGATTCACAGTCGCAACTTAAGCACTGTCTTAAGTAAATGCTCAAGCATGAACTTAATCAAGCAAACCTTATTCAAATAAGTATTCATAGTTGAAGCTTTAGCAAATTGTCATATAAGACGATCTTATTTACTCTTAAAATTAATTTATTTTTTAAGTCGTCTCCAAAGGTGACTTAAGCAATTGCTTATAGATGATTTTTCAATAATAGTGTGAAAAAATGAACTTGTTTTCGTCGGTTACTGATATTGAAGGTAGTAGTGATCCGTAGATCTTTGCGTGACAGACAAAATCCTTTAAGTTTTACGATAATAATGAATTTAAAAAGCGGTTTAGATTTAAAAAAGATTCCGTACGCTAGTTGCCAAAAAGTCATGAAGGATTAGCTGGAATAAATAATCGGAGTTTACCTATTGCACCAGAATTGCAACTGCTTGTATGTTTGAGGTATTATGCAAGAGCAAGTTTCAGGGTAGAGATTTTTCATTACAATTTTATACTCCTCAAATTTAACATCTTCAATTTTGTGACATTGCATCAGCAGCTCTTCCCGAATTACTTATAGTAGAATTATGTAGTAAAGACAAGTAAAACAATAAACTTTCATCAATTCAAGTCGAAATTTGAAACTATTAACTGTTAAACAAAAATTATATGTAATATTTAATATAAAATGAAAAAATAATAACAATTTTCATATACTTTATTATATTGTATAAATATTCTTTAAAAATTTGCAATATTTCTGTTTAAATGTATTAATTTGAATCGCATCTAAAGCCTTCCCGCGATATTTCGAAAATTAGGATGAAGGTCATCATCAGCAGTATCATCATATTTATTATCTTCCAAAACATCATTAAATATCAAAGATATATTGTGTGCAATACTGCGCATGCTACAATAAAAGGAATTTCTTAAGTAACCTTGGAGACGACATAATAATATGGAATTACTGGAAAAAAACGTGGGAAATGCTCAAGCATTTCCTTAAAATTACAAATTCTCAATAAGCAATTGCTTAACAAAGTTCACCTCAAGACATGACTGTGAATACATGATATCTTAAGTACGCCTTATTTAAATAAGGCGAACTTAGTTGAGCAATTCTTAAGTCCATGCTTAAGTAACGACTGTGAATACCGCCCTATGAATACTTATTTGAATAAGGTTTGCTTGATTAAGTTCATGCTTGAGCATTTACTTAAGACAGTGCTTAAGTTGCGACTGTGAATCGAAAGGACACATTAAGCACGTGCTTAAGCACGAACTTTGCAATAAGCACCGACTAAGAATACCGCCCTTAAAAAATATATTCATTTTAAGGGTAAATACGATCGTTTTATATGACAATTTGCTTAAGCATCAACTATGAATTCTTATTTGAATAATGTGTGCTTGATTAAGTTCATGCTTGAGCATTTACTTAAGGCAGTGCTTAAGTTGCGACTGTGAATACAATCGACACCTTAAGCACTTACTTAAGCACGAACTTTGCAATAAGCACTGACTAAGAATACCGGCCCTAGACTTTTTACGCTGTACTAATATTCTTTTATGCTGAACGCGTTCAATACTCAGGAAATTCGCGACTTTGAAGCGGGAAACCTGAATGAATGAGGCGCAAATCATTTACTCTCGATTAGCATGTTGCAGAGCTGGCCCTAAATCGATCGAAATGATAGAGCAGAAATTAGCACGGTGCGCTTCGTGCGCCTATTGCACGGGGCGGTCCAGGGTTCATGCGAAATTAGCATAGACTGAAAGTACTGCACAGACCGTGATATAGACGCACGGCGGACGCAGTGCGACTGTTGCACGAACTGTGCAGTATTTCCTCGAAAATTTATATTTCCTATGGACCCTGGACCGGCCCGTGCAATAGGCGCACCGTACGCACCGTGCTAATTTCTGCTCTACCATTTCGCTCGATTTAGGGCCAGCTCTGAGAAATATTTCTCTCAGGCGGCGAGGGCGGTCGGCCGAAGGCGAGCTCAAGGCGGGGAAGAGAGGCGAGGAAGAGGAAAGGCCAAATTCGAGCTGATCTTCGTGAGCCTACTCACAATTATTACGAAACTTTAAGTTTCTTCACAAAAAAATCCTGAACACTCCAGCTCCGGTCCTCCGGCGGCCCGGCCCCACGAGCATTTACTCGAATGGGCTATAGGCCAATCCCCCGCCGGGCGTTATGAAATCTGGTGCTCGTTTTATTTTTTTTCGATTGTTTTTTTTCTTCGAGCGAAATAACAAAGTTTCCCACTAAAATATAAACCAACATGGCACCACGCACTTCACGTACAGCAAACCGACGACTGGCGAGCTCGTTTCCCTTGTGCATCGATATCTTTAAGTAGGATAAATCGAAAGGACCATTGTACATAACGAAAATGATGAAGTTCCCATAAAACACATTCAACAATACATTTGGTGCAGATTCCTTTTTTGGCTCAAATTTCCCGTCGATTGCCCGTTTGTACAGCTCAGTACTTGGCCTTTTAAATGTTTTGGTCAAATTTGGCCGTCGTGAGGCCGAATGTGCTCCCATTAAAAATAGTTAAAAACTCGACGCCCATCATATGCCCGTTAAAAAGGCAAGCGGCCGGTGTTCGCCCTTTGTAAGGCCGTTTTTTATTTTTACTCGGGTGCTTTTGGTTTTTATTATGACGTATAAGTAAATGAGTTCAGAGTTTGAATAGTGGTCGTATTGTCACGTACACACACTTGTACATACAAATAGCAACTGAATAAAACGCTTCTAAAATTACATCAACTTCTTAGACTGAGGGCCTCATTCAGCTTTGCCGCCCCGGGCCTCTGACGTGCTTAGTCCGCCACTGGCTGTCCTGGTTACAAATTGTTAAATAATTATAAGTTTTACATTCCTTTTTAATGCCAAAATACTTGTTACCATTTTTTAATATCATATTATAAGAAATTTTATTGACAAGATTACCTTTCTGTACTGGTTATATAATTAGTTTTTGAAATATTTGTTCTGTTGTGATCGGAATATTAATTATGTAAAGTAAAGTAGAACTATTGCTTATGACTTTTGCTTGTGCAAACTCTAATGCTTCTTCTGCTGTAGAGTAAGGAAGATTTTCCTGATCAAGAGATTTTGTAGCCAAATTTATATCTGTTTTTGATAACATCATTGAATTTACTACACCGAGTTTCGCCCATTGGATGGCGTATCTAATATTTACTAATTCTTCCTTTATTAACCTAATCTTGTATTGTGTGCCTAATGCTAATTTTTTTCGTTTGCCTTCGCCTTCCTTGAATATTCTTAATATCTCATTAGTAATACGAGTAATATTATTTATTCTGTCGTTATGTAAATTATTAATTATGACCTGCTTATTATTATTTACTAAAACATTATTCATTCTGTCTTTTAGTAAGACGAAGTCATCATGGTCCGGATTCCCAGCGATCCATTTCCATGCGCTTCCTATGAAATTTAATGATCTTTTCTCTCTATGTGGCCTGATGTTCTCTAATGATTCTTAGATTTGGAGCAGCTCATGTTGAAGGAATGGGAATAAGGAATGGTTTTTCTTAATCTGTTTTTCGAGGACCAAATTCATATCGGAGATGAATTTTTGATATTGCTCAAGTTCTATGATGTGGATCAGCTTAAAATTTCCATTTTGTAGCTTGGCTATACCGGAATGAAAGGCGATAATCTGGGAATTGGAATAGAATAGAATGAAATACAAGCTCTCAGCAATATACACACTCACACATCATCTCCTTTGCGTACGATATCCTTAATGGCCCATCCACACTACACAATCTTCGATGCGCACTCATTTTACTTTTTTCTCAGAATTTCAGAGAATTGTAAAAAAATCTTTTGGAAAAAGGGTCATTCCACTTTTTTATGGCCTTTTTAAAGCGCCGCCTTCTAGTGTATAGATCTTTTCAAACGTCGTGACATCTAGCGCACATTGGGGTAAAAAGCACTTAAAAATGTTTAAAAGCTCGAGAGAATATTTCTTCCTCTCTAATTGAAAAATTAAGCTCCAAAAAAGAAGGCCAGAGGCGCACGCAAAAGAATTGTCAGCAATTCACATATAATTTCTGACAACTTGTTGTAAATATAACGACGACTCTGTTTTTTTATGAGAGCTTTTGTATATACCACAGTGATTTAAAAAATCTCAACCGAAAAAACGAAATTTGAATAATTGGTAGAAATTTGAAGGTTAAAGATAAATATACTTTGATACCAGGATTGTTGACGTTTTCCGTCAGTCGCATGCGCGCTTCTGCCAGGGGAGGTTGCGTTGCTTGCGGCTGCGGCGAATTCTCAATTTATGAATGAAAATGCTCATGAATTTAAAAAGCAATTTTTCAGCATTTGTTTTTAATTATTATAAATTTAGGAAATAGAAATATTTCGCATAATTATAATAAAATTATGCTTATTATGATGGATAGATTTACTTGGTTGAGCAGGGTTTTTACATGTATTTAAAAGCTCTGCTCAATACATATTAAGATAACTTAACTTTATTCATTCGGCGTGCACGCATCCCTTCCCAAATTATTTTGTTGAGTTTTTTCTGCGTTTGTTGCCTTTTTAAATGAAAAGAGGGGAAATGATAGAAAAAAATTTATAAAATTTGGCAACGAGGTGCGCAGAACTGTTCAAATTTTTTGCGTCACGGAGTTTGAAAACATCTACACTATCAAAATTGCGTCATCATTCTAAGAAAATGGCTAAAAATATATGGGAAAAAGAGTGTGCATTCCAGGAATGTGTAATGGCGGTGTGCAAAAATTGAGTCAAGACGATTTTAAGCGAAAGATTCTGTATTTTCACTGTCTGAGCCATCAATTTCAAGTGGTCATAATCAAGGCCAATTTTTTGACCAGGTTTGATATTTAGCTGTCAATCTTTGATTATGAATGTCTACTGTGCTTAATGCAAAAGGTTTCCGTTGCCACAAACAATTGAACCAGTAACAAAAGTATGGAAAGGTCGAGCGATGGGATACAAAAATTCGATGGCACTCATTAGAGCCGTTTATACAACGATCGAAAAAATGAGAACAGAAGATATTTTCGAGAAATACTACTCTGAAGCAACAAAAGTTTTGAAGAAATTACACCCTAGAGAATCGGCTCTCGCTTGAAGGCGCCCTCGCCCAATTCGAAATCGACACCAATCAACAATGCTAAAGGATTCTGTTGTCGAAGAAACTCTGCGAGAACGAAACGAATCGCCCGTCACCCTGAAATCGGCATTTTACGAAACGATCAACATTGTGTTAATCGAAATGACAAAACGTTTCGTAAGAGACGATACCTATCTCACAGCTATCGATACAGTAGATGAAATAGATTTGAAAAAGCTGCAGCCTTTGGCCGAGTTGGGCATCGAATTGCTAACTAAAATTGAGCTAAAAACGAAAATTCGTCCAAGGAATGAGAAATTGAACGATTTGAAAAGGCCAGAGGTTAAAAAATTCAAGACTGTGGTACTCACAGAGCTGTATAAGGTGCGCCAGGGAATAAATAATTTTACTGATAGATTAAATTTTTTTATCTGAACACGGTTCTTTTAAGATTCGATGAACTAAAAAATCACAAATTGCAATTATTTTAAAAAATTGATTAAATGTTATTGTTTAAAAAAAATCAACTACATGAAGTATAAGAAAAACGCGTGGGGGGGCTAAGCCCCCCTAGCCCCTGAGTTGCTACGGCCCTGCCGGTACCAAATGAAGGATTTGGGCTGTCTAAACATGATTTTCAGAACCCGCAGTTCTAAAAAAATTGTGCGTTTTTGAGAAACTATGCATTTTGGTTAAGATATCAAAGAAGCAAAGTTGGGCATAAAAGTTAGGGCATAAAATTTTCTACAAATTTTGTCTTCACTGTTTTTTCGTAAAGTTTTTAAGTAAAGGCCGTAGCGTAAAAATTGTTCAGACATTATTAACAGGAAATTGTCAAAGCTTTCCAAATTTTGCAAAAAATATCAGTTAATTACGTATTTTTTGGAGAAAAGGTGGTTTTAATTGAAATTTTAGTGAAAAAAACCAATGTTTTGACTTTGACGGCTCATTGCTCTGGAAGTTGATACGGTAGAACCTGGATATGCTGCGTACGCTGATATCGTATTCATGAAAACAGCTCAGAGGGTTACAAAAATACAGGGTTATATGTAAAGCTCTACAAAAAAAACTTCAAAACGCCCTAGCTGCTAAACCGTTAAGACTTACCCTCCCGCCCCGTTCCTGTACGATTTTTTGTTCGTCTGTCCAAAACCTATCCACAGCTGGCCGCTTTGTAACGTTAAAGGTGTATATAATTGCGAACAGTTGACGAATGTTATTCGGCGTGGATGCAAATGCTGCATCAGTAAGTGTCAGATCCCAATGATTGTCGTCTTCCAGCAATTGCAACTCGCGACATGCATCTTGAAATGTATTGAATATTTGACCATTGACTGTTCGTAAAAATTCGAAAGACGTTAGTCCTGGAGCATTCAGCAACAACAAACGCAAAAAGAAACATTCACGTTGTTTTGAATGTACTGTGTAAAGTCGCCCCAATGTCTTTGCTTTCAATACGCGTGCGATAGTTTGATGTGGTTCGCCTTGTCTACGTGGCTTCCATTTTTTACCTGATTTGTTCCAGGTATAATAGCGAGGGACGTCGGTATATAACAATGTTGCTGAATAAGTTTCGTATAAACTTGTTTCGAAAAGGGAAGAAAAATTAGTTGTGCTGGCACGCAGCCCCACAACCCCAGTGCTCAGTGGCCAACAAAGAATAAAATGCATCAACAAGAATAAAATTCAACTTCAAAATCTACTCTAAATAACAATAGCAACAATCAAAGTCAACTTCAATGTCAATTCCAAATGATAACAGCAATAATCAAATTCAACTTCAAATTCAATTCCAAATTAACAGCGATAATCAATTCAACTTCAAATCAATTCCAAATTATAACAGCGATAATCAAATTAACTTTCACATTCACTTGACAAAATTTCCGCGATAACCAAATTCAATACTAGTAGTCACAGGCGCGGATCTAGAATTTTGTTTTGGGGGGTCACGGAATTAAAAGTGGCGGAAAAAAATTTCTACTCCTAAAAAAACAAAAACAAAATTAACAAATCGAACAAAGGTTAGGTTAGGTTGAAATGGCTGCTCCCCCACTAGGGAGCCCACTTAGGCGCACCATTGGGCCCATTGTGATGCCATTCTAGTGGTGGGACAAAATTTAGGCCATTTCAAGCCATTTGGAGCTTTTAATAAAGCGACAGAGGTCAAAAACACCAGTGTTTTGCAGCTCACTCAATCCATCAAGGAAAGGTGAGCCAAGGAAGGCCCCCCCTTTCCTCGCGAGGGCCCAGCATGTACAGAGAAGATGGGAGACAGTTTCTTCCTCATCCTCATTGCCACAACTTCTGCATAAGTCGTTGTGGGGAAGTCCCAATCTTTCGGCGTGCGGGCCAAAGGGACAGTGACCTGTCAGCACCTTCACTACATAGCTTATCTCTTTTTTGTTCAACTGAACTAGAGATTTAGAACGCTTTGCGTCCAAGGTCGGCCATATTGTGTGGAGAGTGCGGCACACTGTTGCTGTAGTCCATCTCAGCCCGGCTCGAGCTAAGCTGATTTTTCTCACAGCCAGTTTATAGGTGGCTAAGGGCAGGGGCGGCGCGTTGTTTTTTTGCGCCCGGTGCATTATGCTATATTGCGCCCCATCAGCTGATCATATGAAAAAAGCTTTTTTCGTCTGGATCGCAAGGACGAAGAAGCGGAAAATACACAAGGCACTTCTAACTTGGTAGCACCTTGCTTGGCTTTTTCAATAACTTCCTGATATTTTGCTCTGATCGTAAATCTATCAAAAAAGCTTCTGTGGAATTTAAAATATCAACTTTAGCTGACATTTGGGCTTTGTAAGTATATTTATTTTTCTAAAATATCACACTAGATTACTATGGAACAAATTAAATTTAACTCAGTAATTGTATTTTGTAATTCTGCTGTATGTTTCGATACGCGTTCCCTACCTGAACGAGTTCTACCAACGCCTCGTAGACACCATCTAATTAACGTACTAATCGTTTTAAAGCGTCTATGCTACTTTCGCTACTAGTCTTATAAGCTTTTTAGTGTCTTCTTTTTCAAAATAATAATCTTTTAATCGAACTGGAGAAATAAGCATATAAATTTTGAATAGTATCAAAACAAGAAGTTGCCTTTAGAAACATACGTTTTTTTCGAAATTCACACCTATTATCAAACGATGCATCAATGAAGTCTGAGTTGAAGAGGTTGTTAATGGAAAATTGTATGTACCTACTATTTATATTTGCCCGGTACCATTTTCATAATTCGCGGCACAGTAAAATAATTGAATTTTCGTAACATAAAAACAATAAACAAATTAATTCCAATAAAATATAAATATAAATAATATAATTTAAAAGTGTATTACCTAAAATTAGTAATTTAATAATTATTATTAAATCTAAAATATTACTTTTATAACTCAACATTTTAAATCTAATAAAAATATTTCACTCAATTTTCTCTTTATAAATTCTTCCCGAGAAACAGGCACAAAACTTAAATTTGCACCATCAATAACTCGTATGACATAAAAAAAATCTACATATTAATTTGTTAGACAGTCGCAAGATATTTAGAAATCGCAAGATATTTTGTTCTCATTTCGTTTATTTACCTCTTTGAACAAATCTTGGAACAAAATTTAAAAGTGCACCACCAGCGCCCCGAAGTTTATATCAATACCAGTAAACAGCAATACACAATTCAGAGCCATCGGAACAATTTTTTTCCTTTGTGTGAGTTGATATGGTGCACTTTACAAACATTTCAAAAAGTGCTCCAGCGTAGTGAAAATGAAATTATTTTGTGTTTCGTCTCCTTCATTCCACTGGTTAATTCTGTATTTACATCTCACGTTCAAATTTGAGAACATCAGTTGAATGAGAAATTTTTCTCTCATTTGGTGGATATTTCTCCTGAATTTTTACTTCTGCTGATTCTCTGGACAGATATTATAGAAGCAAAGTCTCGAGAGGAAGTAGGAAAAGTCTCGAGAGTACGAGAGGAAGTAAAATTTCCAGGTTTTTTTGCATGGAATTTGTCTTGTGTTGTTACATGAGTTGAAATATAGAATAATTTATTGGGAAAATAAACTGGAAAATTAAATCGTGTTAATAAAAATGAAATCCTTTAATATATGAAAAGGATGTAAGAAAAAACATTTTTCAAATTTTTTTTTCAAAATTTAAATTTTTTTTTAAAATCTGAATATCTGAAATGGCGCCCCTGTCCAATAGCGCCCGGTGCAAGTGCACCATTCGCACCTATGGAAGCGCCGCCCCTGGCTAAGGGCATTCCCATCTGGGTTAAGTGGGGTGTCCTTTCCACTTCGGTTCCCTGTCTAGGAAGCTCATCTGCCCTGCAGTTTCCCCTAATCCCTCTGTGTCCAGGAACCCAACACAGAGTTATATAAAACTGAGTGGCGGTCTCACACAGAGACCTGCGGCAGTTCAGTACAGTCGTGGATGTTGTGACGACAGAATTAAGAGCCTTGAGGGCCGCCTGGATTTCTGATAGAATACATATATTCTTATGAGATATATTATTTATCTTCAGCCATTCGAGAGCCTCCCAGATAGCAGTGACTTCCGCCTGTAAGACGCTGCAATGGTCGGGTAAGCGAAGAGAGGTATCTATAGTTATTGCCTCGGAAAAGTTACCACAACCTACGCTGTTCCCAATTTTTGAGCCATCTGTATAAATACATAATGACCCAGTCGGGATAACACCATCTGTCCAGTCATCTCTGGCCGGAATGATGGTATTGAAACCTTTCTCCAAGGTCCACGTAGGTGTAGTGTAATCTAGCTTGTCCGCACCTGTAGCGAATTTCCTAAGGATGGATGAGTGAGCATATAAGTATGGAGTCCATCCAAGAGAAGCCTTTGTCCTGGCAGCCTTCCAGGCTGCCATTTGCTCGGCATATATGTCCAAGGGGATTAGATGCAATAAGACATCCAGCGCAGCTGTTGGGGTGCTTCTCATTGCACCACTGATACACAGCTCAGCTGTTCTTTGCACTCTTTCCAGTATCTTCCGATACGTAATTTACTGTAATGCAGTCCACCATACCGATATGCCTTGCATAAGTATAGGTCTGATTACGGCTGTATACAACCAGTGGACGATACGGGGTTTAAGGCCCCAATTAACTCCCATCGTTCTTTGGCATAAGAAGAGAGAGTTGGGTCAATTTTGTTTTTTAAACAGCGAGGGCTTTTGGGCAGTGCCGCTGCTGGCATATGTGCAGGGTGTGCAACTGCACAGGGCCCGGCCGGCGTGTTTGGGGCCTCGCGAGCGAACAATTGTTTTGGCAATAAAAATCATTTGAATTCATTTTTTTTTAATTTATACTTCATCGATTGGGCCACACAAATGAGTATGAGCCACACCAGGAGACGGGCCTCTGGGTAGGAAAATCTGCGAGCGAAGCGAGCGAAAAAAATTTTGGACTCTCCGTGACCTCTCGCTGAATTTTTGCACAGGGCCTCTCAATTGTCTGGCCGCGGCACTGCTTTGGCGGGGGGGGGTTGGGGGGGGTCATGACCCCCGTGACCCCCCCTCTTGAATCCGCGCCTGAGTAGTCAATGAAATAACTTGTGCCCGTCAATCACCATACCATCATTAATTAAGTAAAAGAAATATAATCAATATTAAAGAAGTCAATTTTTATGTACTCACCTGATTTAAGATTGCAGGTTAAAGGTAGGTACCTCAGTATTATTAAATTGGTGTAATATCTTGTATCATAAAGCTACAAGATATTCAAAATTAGTAAACTGGTTATAACTTGTATCAAGAAGCTACAAGTGTAACCAATTTAACTTGATACCCAGTTTCGTACGTTGTATCATAAGCTACAAGGTAGAATTAAGGTTAACAAAAAATTAGTTATAACTTGTATCGAAAGCTACAAGTATAACTGATTGGGGTTAGTAATGAGTTTAAACCTTGTATCAAAAGCTACAAGGTTTCACTGAGGGTATTAAAAGTAGTTATAACTTGTATCGAAATCTACAAGTATAAATAGCTGGTTAGTGAATGAGTTAAACACCTTGTATCAGAAAGCTACATGGTGTAATTAGAATTAAAATGTAGTTCTACTCGTATCAAAATGCTACAAGTATAACTCATTAAATTTGGTAGTCTGGGGGTTATAGGGTGAGGAATGTTGTAGGAAAAAATATGCCACGGAAAGAACCTTACCTGCTAGGGTGACGGCTGGAACCAGAGAGAGCGAAAAATTCATCTAGCATCATTTTTGTTCAGTTGCGGACTTGGGTAATGGTGTAAACCGTTTTGGTTGATAACAACCGAAGTGGGGGACCTTCATTTGTGTGTGTGATTGATGCAAGTTACACTATCCATCATTTCGTTAATTACCCCCATACAGTGTTGGCAAAAAATTAATCCGATTAGTGATTAAAAATTAACGATTAAAAAGTTAATCGCGATTAACGATTAAAGATTAGTATTTTCAATCGTTAATCACCGATTGACGATTAATTTAATCCAATCGTCAATCCCTAATCAAGATTACGATTAATTGTTTCTCGTCCGTATCAAAAAAACTACAAAATTTCAGAATTTTTATCTTGTTAAAGGAAAGTGTTACAGTCCATATCCATATTGCAGCAAGAATACTGTCAGAAGATTTCTCAGAAACTAAATTGAAAAAGATGCCGTCAAATAATACAGAAGATGACGAACAAGCTTCACTTGGATTTTTCCTAGTGTTTCCGTCGAAGATGTTGTTTGATTCCCATTGTCAATTTCATTCTGTCTTCTAGAACTTTTAGTTATAAGAATGTTATGTTCGGTGGCTTCATCGTCCGTATCCATTTTTAATAATGTAGTAACTTTAACTTTACGTGGAATGAGAAAAATACCAGCTCAGTAATTACGACTGGTACACACACAAAATATTTTTAATTTACTAACCACCAAACGCACGAAATAATACGAGACGTATAGATCCAACATCGACATTCTTCCTTGTTTACGAAAGGTACAATACGTTCAAGTAAGAGATAAGCATATTTAGAATGAGACAACACAGTACCTATGCTGTTTGTTACGTGGTTTCATTATTGTTTTGCTAATACCACTTATTGCAGTATACCTCTGTTTTACTAAACTTCTGGCAAGACTAAATTAGACTGCAGTTATGTTGCCTAACATCAGTGCCGTGCCAAGGGTATACGGTGCTTAGTGCACGCTTTTTCTATATACCTTTGCTTACGCGCCCTTTAGAACGTGCAGCACTGCCCAACATAATAACAAATATATAGTCAAAAATAAATGTATGGTAAATAAAAATGCTTATTTTTTTGTTTTTTCATTTTATTATACAGGATTATTTTTCACCCTAACTAAATTTAATCAGCTTTTTAATGGATTCATACTAATCAAAACTAACACAGTATGACTTAGTCATATATCAATCAAATTAACGATTGACGATTAACGATTAATTAAATTAATCGCGATTAGAATTAATATTTTAATTTCGATTAATTTAGTCGCGATTAACTTAATCGTTTCAATATTTAATCGATTAATTAATTGATTGATGAAATTAATCGATTGATGCCAACACTGCCCCCATACACAAACCGATTTTTAGGCAAGGGGTCGCAGCGATGCGTGCAAATTACACGCATGACATATACTTCCCTGCGACCACTTGCCCAAAAAATCAGTTTGTGTATGGGGGTAATAAACGAAATGATGAATAGTGTAACTTGCATCATTGAATTTATGGTTAGTTAGTGTGACCACCTTCAAATTTTAATTGAGTACAATTTTGAGTGAATATTTTTCTTTTCTCAAGTGAATTTGAAAATCTACAACTTAAAGCTAATCTTGATGAACTTAATAAAAACCAGTATTATATAAGGATAATTGATCCTGTTGAGGTAATCACCAATTTCTCAAGCGTGGCCATGCAGGGAAACTTCATGTTGATGACCGCTGTCCATATTATTGTTGTTGTTATTATTCCTTCTTCATACATTGTGTTCGCGTCAATTGCCGCGTTTACACTGAACCCCCCCTTTTTTTCTTAATGTAAAGACGGAACCTGTGTGTGAGTCCGTCTGCAGTTCACTTTTAATTACAGCAGTCATCAGAAGCGGATAATTTGTGTAGCAAAAAACTGTAAATAAATAAATAAAAATAAATTGTTTAAGTGAGATCGGATTGTTTGTGTAAAAAAGGCATCAATAAATGTAAATAAAAAACAAGTGGTTTATTAAATCTTTTGTTTGAGAATTTAAGAGACGCCATGGATTAAAGCCAGGCCAGCATAGTTTCAACACGCGCACAGGCGCATGCCGCTGTCTCTACAGCAAACATGGTCCTTCGAGCCAAATAGGCATCAGCATCAGCGATTAAAAATATAATAACTCGAGTTTCCCGAGTTGAGAAAAAAAATAATAATAAAAATAAAAGTGCAGTGAAAAGCAGAATTTTCCTCGCCATTTTGAGTTCGGAGCTACGAATCCAAGGCATCAACAACAGCATCACGCCATCCCTCTCAATTAAGAGAGCGCAACAACGCCATGCAAGTGTGAACACGACGTAGAATATTCTGTACGAGCTACTAGTAAACGCACACATATCAACAACAGCATCACACCACCTTTCGCAACTTAAGAGAGCGTAAACATTCAACACAATAGTGCCATGGAAGTGTTTGTGTAAGCATACGAGATCTCTATCTGTTTGAAGAGCATTAATACATGTGCATACAATTTGCCAAAGAGAAGTGAGTCTCTCTTTAGTTTACATTTTATACGGCTTCAAGAGTAAATAATAGTGATCGTTATACAACTTGCGAAAGATAAGTGTTTCTCTTTACCTTCATAGCAAGTAATCGTTCACATGAAAATATTTATATTTCGATTTTAAGACTTGCTAGTGCTCATACAATATGTATAATAACACCAAACTGCATTTGCACCTTTAAACTATATTTTCCATAATCATCACATTGGACTTGTTCATAATTAGTTGTCAACACATACACATAAGTAATGGCGTATTTTTCATTTCTGATTCACATGAATTTGAACTGTCACATACTTGAATAACTAAGTATATTGCTTATTATAACTATATTTACCTTCTTAACTATATATTACTACTATATTGTTTTATTATAACTATATTTACCTCTTATTTTGAATTTGATTTATATTCAGATACGCAAACATTAATATTGATATTGCCCTTTAATATTCTCATTACAAACCAGAATTATCATTATTAGGATACTAGTCCTACGCAGTACTTCTTATTGAATTTGTGTTATCTCTTCGGTGATCAAATTTTGCGTGAAGATTCTTAATTTTTTTTTGTGCGTGTATATAATATATGAAAGATACAATAATTGGCGTTAAACCTTAAATTAGAATATTTATTTATCCTTTTAGTAAAAAACAAACTTCAAAATGAGTTTAACAATAGCCCAAGCAAAGGGCAAACGTAAAAATGTAAAATCATCGGCAACTCGGCTCAAGACGTACATTGACAACGCTGACGTAAGTGGCCTATCAAAACATGACCTGACGCAACGACGCGCCAAACTGAACGAACTATGGGTTGAATTTGATAACATTCAAGCAAACATTGAAAATATTGAAGCAAATGATGACGAGATAGTTGACAAAGACTCCTTGGCCCGCGATCATGAAAGGCAACGCGATACTTTCGAGTCAACTTATTTTGATACTCTGGCAAAATATGATGCGACCCTTGAATTAATTACACGTAAGGAATGCCCTGAAGAACAACTTCTTAAGCCCACTCCAACCTTCACCAATAACATTAATAATGCGCAAGTTCGCTTGCCTAAAATTGAACTACCGACATTCTCGGGTTCTTATCAAGAATGGTGCTCCTTTCATGACACCTTCGACTCCCTCATTCATAAAAATCATACAATATCTACGATTGAAAAATTTCATTATTTAAAATCCTGCCTAAGGGATAAAGCAGCAGAAGTCATACAAGCCTTTGAAATAACATCTGAAAATTACATGGAGGCGTGGGACTTATTGAAGGAACGTTTTGATAATAAACGGTGGATAATACAAGGCCATATCGGTGCACTATTTCAAATACCACCAATGTCGCGTGAAAACCACATAGAGCTTAGGAGTTTACTCGATAACGTCCTCAAGCATCTCCGTGCCTTAAAGGCTCTTAAAAGACCTACTGATAAGTGGGACGATCTCATCATTCACTTAATGGTCTCCAAGTTAGACCGTGTAACTAATAAAGAATGGGAAACCAGCTTAACTGGTACTGAATCACCAACCCTTAAAGGTCTCACAGATTTTCTAGCTCATCGGTCACAAGCACTGGAAGCCATATATGGTAAGCCCGATGACAAACTTTCAAGATCAAATAGCAATAGGGCAGCATCTCACGTCACTGCAATTTCTTTATCGTGCATTTCATGCAAAGGCAACCATCACGTTTATCATTGTGAAGAATTCCGCAAACTTCCAGTCGATCAGCGCTTTAAAACTATAGCGAATGCTCACCTTTGCAAAAATTGCCTCCGCACAGCTGAGCATACAGCAAGGGATTGTAAGTCTGGATTTTGCCGAGAATGTGACGGAAAACATCACACCCTTTTACATTTAGGCAAAATAAATAATCAAGTTGCCGTTCAAGATAACTCTGATCAACCCGCTACCTATACCGCACAATCGTCACAATGCACTCATACATATAGTTATGATGCCACGCGGGTCTTACTATCCACAGTGGTTATCAATGTCTATAACAATAATATGGAAGCCGTTCCGTGTCGCGCCCTATTGGATTGTGGTTCCCAACCAAGTTTCGTAACTCAAAATATGGTCGATCGACTAAACTTAAAATCGTACAATAATGAGTTAGAGGTGGCGGGTCTATACAATAGTTTATTACAGTCCCAAAAATCAGTCGACCTACGCTTAAAATCCCGTATCAATGCATTCAATACTAACCTACACTGCACAATATTACCAAAAATTACACAAAGATTACCCCAACAATTTATTTCGAGATCAAATCTCAAAATTCCCAATAACATAGTTCTAGCCGATCCCAATTTTAACATCCCAGGAGACATTGATGTATTAATTGGCGCAGACCTTTTTTGGCGGGTAATCTGCGTAGGTCAAATAAAGTCAAGTCCTATTCACCCCACCTTGCAAAAAACTCTCTTTGGTTGGGTGGTTGCTGGGAATTCCTCAATTGTACCTTCGCAATCCACATTAGCAGTTTGCAACCTTGGGATGTACGAGTTAAATCGATCCCTTTCCAGATTCTGGCAGCTCGAAAATTTATCAAACAATCCCAAGCGTTCACCCGAAGAAGAAAAATGCATTGAGCATTTTCAAGAGCATACATGCCGTAATCGTGAAGGTCGTTTCGTTGTAAGACTTCCTATAAAGCAAGAAAAACTAACTTCACTTGGAGAGTCTTATGAAGCAGCCAAGCGACAATTTTTATCATTGGAAAAGCGATTCACGAATAATTCTGACATGCATAGAAGCTACTCAGCTTTCATGCGTGAGTACGAAGAATTGAATCACATGCGTGAACTAAAAAATCCTTGTAAACTATTACCAAACATCCCAGTGTATTACTTGCCTCACCATCCAGTAATTAAGGAAACTAGCAGCACCACTAAATTAAGAGTGGTATTTAACGCTTCACACAAAACCAATACAGGCATCTCGTTAAATGACATACTAATGATAGGGCCTACTGTTCAGCAAGACCTTATTTCTATATTCACTCGCTTTAGAACGTTTGCAGTGGCTCTGGTGGCTGACATAGCCAAGATGTATCGCCAAATACAAGTACATGAAGATGATCTGCCGCTTCAGCGTATATTGTGGCGATATTCTCCTCAAGAAAGTTTAAAGATATTCGAATTACGAACCGTAACTTATGGCACTGCCTCCGCGTCTTACCAAGCCATTGAATCGCTTAGAACTTTGGCTAAAGAATACTCTTCAGAGTTTCCTGTTGGTAGTGACGTAATATTACGTGATTTCTACGTCGACGACTTAACGTCTGGCGCAAATTCAATAGACGAAGCCCAGTTAATTAAGCTTGAAACCTCGGAGATATTATGCAGAGGTGGAATGACATTGAGAAAGTGGGCATCCAATATACCATCACTGCGTGATATGGAAGCTCCTGACTTAGAATTCAAGTTCATTGCCAACTCCGAACATGAAACCAGAACCTTGGGTATAAATTGGAACTGCAATAGCGATCAAATAAAATTTAGTGGCTGTAACAATATACCCCCATTGAAAACTCCCACAAAACGTAGCATATTATCACGCATTGCTCTTATATATGACCCTTTAGGTTTATTGGGTCCATCTGTAGTCATAGCAAAAATTTTCATGCAAGATCTGTGGCGTCTCAAAGGTGATTGGGATGAATCTCTCCCAATCGACTTACACACTAAGTGGCTAGACTTCGAACGTGAGCTGCCTGATCTGAATGAAATCAGCATACCAAGAGCAGTAGTCAATGCTGATTGCACACGTTTGGAAGTTCATGGCTTCTGTGATGCCAGCGAGGCGGCGTATGGGGCATGCCTATATGTTCGATGCTCACAATCCTCTGGAGAGCACACAGTAAGGCTATTACTAGCTAAATCAAGAGTAGCGCCTTTAAAGGTAATCACTATACCAAAATTGGAGTTGTGTGGCGCCTTATTATTAGCTCAACTCATAGAAAAGATTAGAGGATGTTTAACTTGCCACATTCACTCCACCTTCTTATGGACGGATTCCACCATTGTACTGCATTGGTTACAATCTTGTGCCCGTAGTTGGACAACGTTTGTTGCCAACAGAGTTGGCCAAATTCAAGAATTGACTCCTATTAGCCAATGGCGACACGTCAAGGGCGAAGACAATCCTGCCGATCTACTATCGAGAGGCGTTATGCCATCCAACCTAAAAGATGAAGCGCTTTGGTGGCATGGTCCACGATGGCTCTCTTCTGATGAGTCAAAATGGCCAAAGCCGTTTACAACCACACCCGATGACATACCTGAAAAAAGGACAAATAAAATATCTTCTAATGTCGCCGTCAACAACAATGGTGAGTTGGAGATATTCATCTACTTTTCAAATTTTAATAAAATGATAAGATACATTTCATGGTGGAGACGTTATCTTCACAACTTAAGAAGCGGATCTACTAGACGAACTGGGTCATTGTTGCTGGAAGAGTTGAATGAAACAAGGAATTTCTTAATAAAATTTGTTCAAAGAAAATCATTCCCTACTGAATTGCGCCTTCTACAAGGTGATAAAGGAATTCATAAGCAAAGTATGATCATAAAACTGACTCCATTCTTAGATGATCAAGGAATATTAAGAGTTGGGGGTAGACTAAAAAATTCTACATTGCCGTACAATGTTAGGCACCCCATTTTGCTGCCAAAAAACCATCACTTCACACGTCTGTTCATTCAGTACGAACATGAAAGACACTTTCACGCTGGTCCACAGGCCACATTAACCGCTGTACGCCAAACATTCTGGCCTTGTTCTGGTCAGGCTGCAGTGCGCCGAGTTACTAGAGCATGCGTAACCTGCATTCGTTACTCCCCAAGAAACAAACCTACCTTGATGGGCGAATTACCGTCCTCTCGTGTAGAGACCCCTGCACGTCCCTTCATAAATACAGGTCTTGATTATGGTGGCCCATTTTACCATCAAGTGGGTTCAAGAAGAACCTCCAAGCTTGCCAAGTGTTACATTTGTATATTCGTCTGTTTCGCTTCGAAGGCCGTTCATATTGAGCTGGCCTGCGATCTCTCTACAGAGGCCTTTCTTAATGCCTTTAAGCGATTCATAGCTCGCCGTGGCCTCCCGTATAACGTATATTCCGACAACGGCACAAATTTCGTTGGCGCCTCTAACGAGCTCTCAGAATTATACGGCCTTCTACGCGATGATAAATTTAAACACACAATAACCAAATTTGCCAGCAATGAAAGAATCAATTGGCACTTTATTCCGCCTCACGCTCCTCATCAAGGTGGTCTGTGGGAAGCGGCCATCAAGTCAGCTAAAAGACATCTACTTCATGTTATGCAGAATATGACGCTTAGATTCGAAGAATTACAAACCCTGATAATTCAAGTAGAAGCTATACTCAACTCTAGACCAATTACCCCCATTTCAAGCAATGCTAACGACTTAGCGCCACTAACTCCGGGTCACTTTTTAATTGGAGATCCATTAACGTCATATCCTGAACCATCGCTTGAAAATTCAATGTCCAATCGTCTTTCACGATGGAAATTGGTTGAGCGGCTTAGACAGTTATTTTGGCGACGGTGGGTTAAAGAATATTTGCATCAATGTCAAGAGCGTTCCAAATGGTTATTTAAAGATGGGTCATTCAAAATAGGACAAATAGTGCTTATGCACGAGGACAATTCACCTCCTCTCACTTGGCAAATGGGACGAATTGAGCTTGTACATCCCGGTAAAGACGGAATCGTTCGTACTGTAACTTTACGCACTAGCAAAGGCACTTACACGCGTCCGACGAACAAAGTTCACTTGTTGCCGATAGATTCGAACGAAAGTAGCGTTTAAGCACGCGTCCCTTATGTATGCTTAATTTGATCATTGGAGAGAATTAAATAAAATCCAACTGGTGTGCCTATATGCATTGTTACTAATACACGCACTCCTTTTATTATTTGTATTCTCATAAGAATTGATGGAAATAAAAATGTATATTCTGTAATCATACTTTAATTTACTGAATTTATTATAAATCACACTTGCTTCTGTAAATTTAGAACTAATGTAATTTCATTATTATTTGTTCATTTGTTTGAAAGTTGCTCTTTCAAGGGGGTCGGCATGTTCGCGTCAATTGCCGCGTTTACACTGAACCCCCCCTTTTTTTCTTAATGTAAAGACGGAACCTGTGTGTGAGTCCGTCTGCAGTTCACTTTTAATTACAGCAGTCATCAGAAGCGGATAATTTGTGTAGCAAAAAACTGTAAATAAATAAATAAAAATAAATTGTTTAAGTGAGATCGGATTGTTTGTGTAAAAAAGGCATCAATAAATGTAAATAAAAAACAAGTGGTTTATTAAATCTTTTGTTTGAGAATTTAAGAGACGCCATGGATTAAAGCCAGGCCAGCATAGTTTCAACACGCGCACAGGCGCATGCCGCTGTCTCTACAGCAAACACATTGCATGCAAGGGATGTTGAGTGTCCATGTTATATGTTGTTGATTTTTCTATTATTCTTCCTTGTTGGGTGACTCCTTAATTTCCTGCTATTATGATGCTGTCAAAAAGAAAATAATAATTATGGTTACATTTTCCAACAGTTGTTGCGAATTGTCCGAAAATATCAGGTTTTTGTCACAGTGTGAAAAATTCAGTAAGTGTAGTTTTTGGTGGTTGGAGAGCATTTTCTTCAGTGAAATATACACGTTGACCGTTTTCAAGATGTACCGCAATCGGAGGCATAATGCAAAAACTCGACATTTATATATTTTCTTATTAACACTATTTCTACCAAGAGGTGTCAAAAGACACTTTTCAAATTTTAACTTAATACTATTCTCTAAGTTTAATCATTTCTCCACAATTAATTTTTTGAGTTTTCATATAACGATCATTAAATTAATTCAGCGATATCATTTTCGTCCAGCTCATCCTGGATCTAAAAATATGCATATGGTATACCTAATCCTACCATGAGGTGTCCTTTGACACTTTAAGGATTTAAGGAGCAACGGGAACGGGCTTGCAGTGCGAAAAGTATACCTGTGGAAAGTTCTTAGTAGGGCAACCATAGATTTGTAAAAACTGTGGTATTGAATAAGGAAAATTATTGATTAAAATGCTGTTTTTATTTTTTGTTACGAAGATAGAAGTTTTATACATTAGACTGAAAGTTCGTGATATTACAATATTTAATTATCTTTCTAATAAAAATAAAAAATGAAGAAGGTAATATTTTTGAAGTGAAAACTTCTTTAGGCACGTTGGGCACTTTTTGGTCTGGGGAAAAATCTAAAAACTCGCGTCACGCGCACATTTTGTGTGCCATCACGCGCACTTTTTGTGTGCCATCACGCGCACGTACCATCGCTTGAGAAAAATGTTTCCTTTGGGGGTTTTAGTTTTAATGATGTAGTATGAATTATATATTATATATTAAATATTATATATTAAATATTATATATTAAATATTATATATTGAATATTATATATTAAATATTATATATTAAATATTATATATTGAATATTATATATTTAATATTATATATTAAGTATTGTGTATTATGGACTATGTAGTGTACTACGTACTATGAGCTATGTACTAATTATTATGTATTAATTATTATGTTCTATGTGCTATGTATTATGAATTATGTAGTATGTACTATGTGCTATGCACTATGTACTATGCACTATGTACTATGCACTATGTATTATGTACTATGTACTACATACTATTTACTATGTACTGTATATTATGCACTATTTACTATGTACTATATACTATATACTATGTACTATGTATTATGTTCTATGTACTATGTACAATGCATTATGTATTATATACTATGTACTATTTACTATGCACTATGTACTGTATATTATGCACTATTTACTATGTACTATATACTATGTATTATGTTCTATGTACTATGTACTATGTTCTGTGTACTATGTACAATGCATTATGTATTATATACTATGTAATATTTACTATGCACTATGTACTGTATATTATGCTTATTTACTATGTACTATATACTATGTATTATGTACTATGTACTATGTACTATGTTATATGTACTATGTACAATGCATTATGTGTTATATACTATGTACTATTTACTATGCACTATGTACTGTATATTATGCTTATTTACTATTTACTATATACTATGTATTATGTACTATGTACTATGTACTATGTACTATGTACTATGTACTATGTACTATGTACTATGTACTATCTACTATGTACTGTATATTATGCTTATTTACTATGTATTGTGTACTATGTACTATGTACTATGTACTATGTACTATGTACTATGTACTATGTACTATGTACTATGAACTATGTACTGTGTACTATGTACTATTTACTATGTACTATGTACTATGTACTATGTACTATGTACTATGTACTATGTACTATGTACTATGTTCTATGTACTATGTACTATGTACTATGTACTATGTTCTATGTACTATGTACAATGCATTATGTATTATATACTCTGTACTATTTACTATGTACTATGTACTGAATATTATGCTTATTTACTATGTACTATATACTATGTATTATGTACTATGTACTATGTACTATGTAATACGTACTATGTTCTATGTACTATGTACAATTCATTATGTATTATATACTATGTTCTATTTACTATGCACTATGTACTGTATATTATGCTTATTTACTATGTACTATATACTATGTATTGTGTACTATGTACTATGTACTATGTACTATGTACTATTAACTATGTACTATGTACTGTATATTATGCTTATTTACTATGTACTATATACTATGTATTGCGTACTATGTACTATGTACTATGTACTATGTACTATGTACTATATACTATGTACTATGTACTATGTTCTATGTACTACGTACAATGCATTATGTATTATATACTCTGTACTATTTACTATGTACTATGTACTGAATATTATGCTTATTTACTATGTACTATATACTATGTATTATGTACTATGTACTATGTACTATGTAATACGTACTATGTTCTATGTACTATGTACAATTCATTATGTATTATATACTATGTACTATTTACTATGCACTATGTACTGTATATTATGCTTATTTACTATGTACTATATAATATGTATTGTGTACTATGTACTATGTACTATGTACTAGGTACTATGTTCTATGTACTATGGATAATGCATTATGTATTATATACTATGTACCATTTACTATGTACTATGTACTATTTACAATGTATGCACTATGTACTATCCACTATGAACTATGGCCATAGAAATCCACACATTTGAAAATTAGTATGTGGGTATAAAGTTTAATCGTGTATTTCCGAAGCTTGGTTTAGCCTTCCACGCGACTCATCGGATACCAAAAATGTATGTACATCGTTCATTATATTTATAGGAAGTGAGTAACTTCTTTTGACTGCATTAAATTAGTTATCCTTATCCTATTGTAATATTAAGATTGATTTGGAAATATAGACTGGCCGGCCATAGAAGTTTTCACTTCCAACGTGTGGTCCTACGCACACTCATATTTTTTTTAAATTATATTGTTCCCATTATATTGCTCAAATTATCTATATTTAACTGATAATATGAAATCCCAACAGTTTTGGCAATTATTTGCATTCAAACGCAAAGGTGTCAAAAGACACCTTTTGGTCGAAATAGGTATACACAAACTCGTGGTAGAAATAGTGTTATCACTTTATTTAATCGCACCAATTAAAAGCTTTTACGCATTTTTCGGTGGAAGTATATAAAGAACAATGGATGCTAATATTTTACAGGTTTCCCAATGTTCACAAATATTTTTATTTTGTATATAAATTATATGTTTCTTAGCTGGTGTGTTTTTGCGGGCTCCGGTAGTTATAGTATACAGTCCATAGTACATAGTATATAGTACACAGTACACAGTACACTGTACACACTGTACATACTGTACACACTGTACACTCAGTACACGCCATAGTATATAGTACACAGTACACTGTACACACTGTACATACTGTACACACTGTACACTCAGTTCACTCAATACACTAATTCATACGTTGTCACTAGTAAAAATCGGAGTGCTTTTTTAAAGCTAACGGTTTTTTATATGTACATGACAATTAAAATTAAATATTTTTTCGCCCCGCCAACTTAAATATAATCAGTGAAACATTGAAATTCTCTATATTTCGACAACAGCTTCACTTGTCTGGACCAAAATTATCCTATCTTTCAATCTGGAACCAACCCTACACATTCCCAAATTTTCATTTAAATCTGTTGGACGGTTTCGAAGATTAGCGTGTACAAACATTGTGACAAGTAGTTTTTATATATTAAGATATAATTTTATTATCACTTTGTAATATTGTATTACAGTATTTAATATTAAATTTAATTTTGTGGTTATAAAATGCACTATGTATAAACTTATGGTAACTTTTCTGAGTACTAAAGAGAGACCGTCTGGGATTGCGGATAAGAACTTTTGGAATAGTGTGTTGGCGGAGATGCCGGAAATTGGGGAGATCACTGAACTATCGTTCGAGCATTTACTCCGGGCCTGAAAGCGCTCACAATTTTTTGTGTCATGCCGACCTCGTTTCGTTATTTTCCTCTGAGATGAGATGAGATGAGATGAAGATGACAATATGAAAGAAGTTGAAATAGAAGAGATAGAGAGATAATCAACAAAACTATATCATAGCTTGTAACCTATGGACTAAGCCTACTGGGGATACCATGTAAACTGCTTGCATTCTACTTCAAATATGGTGCGGAAGCTAATGCAGTACGGTGGCCGAGTTTTCTCAGCCCCATTTCTCGAAAACTATTGATTCTACGTAAATTTTGTATAGGACATTTTTATGAAGATTTATCTCACGAACAAATTTTACTTAGCCAAAATTTACGTAAAACCGATACTGTAATACAATATTACGAGATATTTTTGAAAAACTGATTTTCGTGACATTTGAACCTCCGTAAGTTAAGTGGGCGGTCAGTTGGCTTTATGGACTTTTGGGAAATTATTTATCCTGGCCTGGGCCTGTGTAGGTGGACCCGGGCATCTAATTCTCTATGGCAGGCTGTGACTTTTATCATTGCTGATAGGTGGCTACATATTTTTCTTTTTCGTATGTTGAAACCTTGTAGTTAAAAATATTTTGATAAATCGTGTTGAATATCGCGGGCCGCAAAATGCCCCGCGAAGGGCCACATGTCCGTTGACCACCCCTGATATAGATGAACATAAAGCGTGCCTTTAAACATACTCAGTAGACCGGTTCTCGTTCGATCGCGCAGGTCAAGCATGGACATGGTTGGTTTTAGTACTTAGTCAGGGACTGATTGGTAAAGCGATACTCGTATTTGTAGCGGCCGATTACGAATATATTCATGTCTGTAACAGAGGTGTGCTGTGCATAACTCTGTCGGGCGAAGATTTAGATTTTCATGCCTGTATCGGGAACATGGATACACCCGTGTGGCAGGCGTATTTGTTCGCTGTGCGTGGGAGTTGCGGGCGCATATATGCTTTTCAAAAAATTAACCAACTAAATTATTTTTACTCGGAATGTAAGTTACATAAATAGTTGTAATCGGTTGCATCCGCAAATCGCGTAATCTATACGCTAAGCAGCTCGCAGAAATGTCAAACAAAGTACTCATCGATTCTCAAGGAATCGAGTACTTTTGAAAGAGTAAAAAGTACTCATTGAGTAATTTTCTTTCGACTCTAGTCATGAGTAGTAAGGACGTCCTTAAAAGGAGTCTTTTCAATCTCACTTAACTGACTTTTCTTGCACACTTCTTTGTGTATTGCATTTCTTTCTGTTTTAATTGAATGTGCAATCTTTGGGTGGTCACATCTCGCATATAAAAATGTGCGTGGTGTGACTTTTTCGGGATTGCATATTCAATTTATATGTTGCATGCTTTAGTTGAGCCTATCTCAGTGCTACTTGTGCTGAGCCTGTAATTTTATCTTGGCCCAGCTAAGAAGTGTACCTTCTGAATTAGAAGTGTAACTCTATATGCATGATTGTGTTGTTGCATGAAAAAAGCAAGTAATTAATAGGAATATGATCCGTGGGTTTTTAAAAATTTTTATTATAAAATACTTCGCAAAAAATTCAACAGATTGCCGCATTGCAATAGTTCGCAAAAATGCGTCAGATAGCCGTTTTATATAGTTTTAAATATATGAGCGTACTCCGTGGAAATTTTTTTTTGATTTTAATATGTTATTTAACATTTTTTAATATTTTATGAAAATAATTATAGATAACACATCTAGGACTTGAAATAAATAATACTGTAATGAATTTCAAATTTAAAGCTTAAGTAGTTTTTTTGCAAAAGTGGTAACAAAATGTAATAATTGTCCCCTGGTAGAAGTAATCGCTTCCCTCGACCTAACTACATTTTTACAGTATTCTAAAATTTTTAATAATTAAAATATTCCAACTTTGCACTTAGGGACAGGCTTTATCTACTTCGTTTTACTTATCATCTTGGTACAATTATCCTCTAGCTGTTCAAAAAACTGGACTAATGTTGATGATTGGATCAAGTAGACCAATAGTTATGCGAGCATTGTACATAGATATGAATTTGACGACATTTTTATCTGTAAGTAAAGTTATGATGTTGAAATATGTAAATCTAATTGATTCATTTTAGATCATACGAGCTTCTTATGGATATTTTGCCATGATGAAAAATATTAGCCAGAAAAATTAACTCAACCTGAAAATTTTTGTTCAATGATTGCACAAAAAAGACTAAGATTATGTTTCTGCACTAAAATTCTATGTAACGAAATAGGAAATTCTTATAACGTATCTACAAATATATAATCTAGCATTTAATATAGATCAGAAACAAGCAACCGGCGGAAAGTCGTTTGTTTCAATAAAATGCTTTTAGGTAATTTGTTTCATCATATTGGAAATTTTACACTGAAAAATCATATTTGATGCTCAACTGACAAGTAAAATCGAGAGATTTTGGTCACTTTCTAATCACAGTAATCCAAGCGCTCGAGTCTTTAAATCTCGGATTTGGCGTGAAAAGAATCACTCGCCGTCTAAAATATCACTTTCACCGTACTAAGATTAAAGTGTGTTGGCAACTCTATAATTTTATAACCGTTAGTATTATTCATTTATGTTAGCAGGCTATGACTTTAAATATAAAATCTGTGTCAGACAGTTATCTTTTGTCTAGCCGGAGATTAAGAATAAATGGATTCACTATTCCAATACATTGTTTCATTTTAATTGGTTGGCCTGCCCAGGCCAAAGGATATAACAAATTGGCGAGGAAGAATATTGGAAGAAATAAATAAAAAAAAATTTCTTTTGTAGCTTCATAAAAATTTTTTTTGGTAATTGTAGAGTTTAACCCACACCCCTCCGATTTTCTTGAAATTTTGGTATGTTGTATTATTCGTCATCTTGAGCAAGAATATATATATATACAGTGGCTCACAGTGAAAATCGTCCACCTTACGAGTAAGAGGAATTAAGTAGTTTTTTTCATCTAGCTCTCAACAAATCCAAATAAGAATTTACATAACTAAGTTTTTCATTTATTTTCTTCAAAATAATAACGAAAAATTATGAAATTAATCAATAACAAAAACGGGAAAAATTCAAATTTCCGGAAAGGTTATATTTCTATCTCACAATGAAAATCGTCCATAACACTCAATACTAAGAAATGTAGTCCATAACACTCAATACTAAGATAGTTGGTCCTCCTTATGATGTAATTAGTGCTAGAAGCCTGTTCGGCATTGAATTTACCAATTTTTAGTATACTTAGAATTAATTCTAGCCCATTCCTGCTTGAGTACATTTTCAAGGTCTTTCTGCGAGGTAATATTGTCTTACGAATGCTCCTGCCCGGTGTATCCCATAAATTCTATTAACATTTAAGTTAGGGATTGAGGAGGAACGGGGAAAACTGTTTTACAATTGTATATCAGCCAATAGCGTTCAACGTCTGAGGTATGCTTAGGGCCATTATACTGATAGAATGCAAACCCAGCAGTAATACTTAGAAGTTGCGCACTCTGGCGCACATTTCTTTTTAGAATATCAAGCTAAACCATTGCATCCACTGTTCC